>CM040240.1:222179890-222379890 GCA_022545495.1 Chrysanthemum lavandulifolium | reverse complement strand
TCAGGCCGCAGTCGTTTGAAGCAGTGCTCATACATGATGTCCGCCGATGCTCCACCATCGACGTACATGCGGTGGATGTCGTGACCCCCCGCACTAATCTCAATGGTGAGTGGCTCTACTACTGCGTTGTCCGCAGTTAGAGTAGGGAAAGAGATTTCGCTTCTTCGGGAAAACTCCTGGCTGACCTTCTGTCTAGTGATCCGCTGCCATGATTGTATCATGTAGATCGTGTCGGCCTTGTCTTTGGGTGTCTCCTTCTTGTTTCCACTCTTTTGTCTATCCTTTCCCTCTTTAATGTTTTTGACCAAGTGGTCCAATCTACCCTCTTTAACCATCTTGTCGATGAGCTGGCGCAGTTGGACACATTCGTTAGTGGTATGGCCCTTCTGTGCATGGTAATCACAGTATCCATTCCCAGTGCGCCGATCCTCTGGAGTGCGCATCTGCGGCGGTCTTGGAAAATTCGCACCTTCTGTTGCGAGTATTTCCTTTGGGGTCTTGATCAGCGGGGTGTATCTGTCATTATCCCTCCCGCTCCCCTGGCTGCGATAGCTCCTATTACGGTTACTACCCCGGTCGTTGGATTGTCTCCCAGGTTGTTCCTGTGACCGGTAGTTCGAGTAGTTCCTTTTGCTATCCGCCGCGGCGGCTTCTCCCTGGACGAAGGACCGAGAGCGTTTCATGAGTTCATCAAAGGTTTCAGGAATCTTGTCGTTCAACCTCTTGATGAGTTCTGGATTATTAATCCCGTTCATGAAACCAGAGATCTTCAACACTTCAGGGCATGCTTTAACTTGCATGCATTCATCTTTGAAGCGTTCCATGAATGCGCTTGTAGATTCTCCTTGGCGCTGCTTTACCCTGGCGAGTTCGACAGGATTTTTAGCGCACTTCTTCCTCTGAGTAAAGTTTAGGCGAAACGCCTTTCTCAATTCCTCAAAGCCATTGATGCTTGATGAAATCACATTTATACATGTTTTTATATAAGAAATACCCGCATTTTAGCTTAATAAAATAGCAAAGTTATGGCTTTTATTGCAAATATTACGTCTATTTGTTATTTTATTGTTAAGGTACTTTTGAAACAATGACGAGCACAAGTGAAAGATTATTAAAGATATAAAGAAGATTGCTGCAAAATGACTTGAAGATTGAGGAGAAAGTTTAGAACAAAATAGTTTACAAGTGTTTGAAGCCTAAATATTTAGCCAAATCTCAGCTCAAACAAAATAGCCACTCAGCCCAAGAAAAGAAATAGAAGATCCGAATGTTTTTGCTCAAATGTAATATTCCATGCTAACGTTATAAAATGTGAGCTGTCATCCCGTGGTCCCACCCCTCCAACGTTCGAAATCTCCGACCAAAGAAAGCATATAAGGAGCAGCTAGCAATCATTTTGAGGATCATCTTTCATTTTATAAAACGCAATTTTGTATTTTATTCTTACTTTCATATTAAATGTCATTTACTCCTAATTAAAGATGTAGTTTTCCCGTTTACTTTTTGTACTAAAAAACACTTAAGTGTAATTGTGTCTTATCTTTTTAAGTATTTATCAAATTAATTCATCTTTGTTTGCTTATTTATTGCTTAATCTTAGCTTATTTTATATGAATTTGTGTCTTAGATGTTTTTATGCTTTACAAGTCTTAATCTTTTTATAAAATCCATCATTTTTAGTCTTTTAAATTTATAAAGTTTCATTCTTTTTCGCCTAAACATTATTTTCATCATGTCTTTTAATTAAAGTTTAAACCTTTTTACATTGTTAGTGTTAAATTAGTTTTACAAATCAAGTTTTATCATTTTTAAACTTTTCACTTATGAAAGTTGCAATCTTTATTGCATATCTCATCTTAAATTCACATAATGATTCAAGCTTTGGATGAGTAATCGAAGATTATGGGTTATAATGGAGTATTGGGTCAAGTATGGAGCTTGGTGTGGTTTTAGTTTAGTGTTCTTATCGTCGTCGTTATGCTTAAACCATATCCGGTGCTCTCTTATCCTTATCTTTACCTTCTTTTTATTATGTTAATTGCTATGTTTTCGTTTAATTAGTTTTGACATGCTTAGTTTTATTTTTATGTCTTTTAGCTTTAGTAGGATGTTAGAGTAGAATTTTCCATTTAGCTTATCTCGTAGTTTAACTTTAGCTTTCCTTAGTTTTTATCGCCTTAGATTCCCTTTAATTTTCCTTTTAGTCTATAATTAATTAATAACCCCAAAATAGCGATATCTAAGCATCCAACAAAGAACCAAAACGCATGTCTCAAATCCACCATTCCTTTAGAACGACAACCTGGGAGATCAATACTTGCCAAGATACTTTTGTATTTAGGTTTGTATAATTTTTCCATTTTTATAAATTATTTTTGGTGTGCCCGAACGACTACATCAAAATGGCGCCGCTGCCGGGGATTGGTGCACGATTCTTGTGTTAAAGTTTAAGTTAGTGCCTTAGAGAACCTTTTACAAGAATTCCTATTCTTGTGAGAGTTTATTTTCATTGTTCTCGAATAAAAAAAAATAATAAAAAATAATAATAAATAAATTAAAAAAAAATTGTTTCTCATTGTGTTTTCTATTTTTCCAATAAACTTAAAAACCCAAAAATATTTGTTTTTCAATTTTTCAAAATTATAAAAAATCCAAAAATATTTTTCTTCTTATTTTTCTATCTTTTAAAAAATGTTGATAATTGCAAAAATATTTTTCATTCTATTTTATTCTTCTCTTCTTTTATATATATTAAAAACCCCAAAAATAATCTTAGTTATCCTCTTAAATGTTTAATTCTTCTCTCTTTACCTTCTCATATTGTTTAATTCTTCTCAATGCTCGATTCTTCACCATTCGATCCCCATGATCCTCGGACCATGGAGGATTTCTATCGTCCATCACTTATCGGTCGAGGAGGACCGATCTCTCCGATATCCTCTCCGGGAACAAATTTTAAATTGAAAAATCATATGGTTCGTCTTCTTCGACAACATTGTCAATTCAATGGTTTTCATGACGAAAATGCTAATGAACACTTGAACAAGTTCTTGTCTATCACTCAAACCATGAAGCAACATGGCGTTTCTCATGATAATATCCGATTGAATCTCTTTTCATTCTCTTTAACCCACGAAGCCGAATCTTGGTTTTATACCCTTGAAAAACATTCAATTCATACTTGGGAAGAGATGTTTCGCAAGTTTCTTTCAAAATACTTTCCATATTCGAAAACGATGCAGCTGAGGAAAGAAATTCTTAATTTCCAACAATTACCCAAGGAAACCGTATTTGAAGCTTGGGAAAGATTCAAAGCGTTATTGCAGAAATGTCCCGATCATCGAATTTTGATTCTTGATCAAATCATAACCTTTTATCATGGTATCACTACAATTGATCGAGACAAAATCATGTTGGCTTCCGGTGGAAATCTCATGCGGAAGACTCCTCAAGAAGCGTATGATTTGATCGAGAATTTGACACAACATCATTTTCAGTGGGATGCTGACGTTCCTTACGATTCTACCACTATGTTGAGTGATCTTTATCCCGAGAAAATTTCCATTATGAATGCACAAATTGACGTCTTTGGCAAGCAAGAAAGATATATCAGTCACCATTATCAGCAAAGACCAAGTCATCCACCCACCTTTTACTATTCAGATTCAGACGCAAGTGATGATGAATCGTTTGAAGAAGAGAACTTAAAGATCGATGACGTTTATCCTTTGAGTGGCAATCCCACTCCCATTTCTGATCCTATCATTTCCGACTCTTCCCCTTCACTCACGCCGGTTGAGAGAAGTGATGTCGTTTTGGAAGAGGTCGATGATTTTCCAATTTCTCCAGAAATTGTTGAAACCGATTGCGATCCGGGGGAAGATGTTCCTTTATTAGAAAAGATGTTATACGATGAACCGTCACCTTCTCTCCCCCCAAAGGAAGATAACGTTGAGGAAATTGTTGAACTTAAGCCGTCAGATCCTTCGGAGCTCGAGCTCAAGGATTATGTTCCCGAATTTGAGAGTTTTATCTTTGATACGGCTGAGGAGAGCAGTGGCAATCCCATTTCTCATCCTGATCTTTCTCTTACGACTTATGAGTCGTTTTACTTTGATATCGATCATACGGAAGAGATGAGTCATGGCAGTACCACTTCTCATGCTTATTTCTCTCTTCCCAAGTATGATTCGTTTTGTTTCGAGGAGTTCTCCGGTAAACTCTCTCATTTTATATCTCCTCTAGAATATGATCGTGACTATTTTGATCTTGAGGAAGATTTTAGTTTGGGGGAAGAGCAACTCTCTCAAAAGAATTTCGTTATTGATGACATCACCCCGCCTCTTCCTCCTGATATTTTTGTTGAAAATCACCCTATGAGCTTAAATGATCAAATTCAAATTAAAGATTATATAAAATTTGCTTTTGAAGATGAAGAATGGATCCTTATTGTTATCAAAATCTTTATTCCATTTCTTCCATATAATGTGATTTCTCCTCTTCTTCACTCTTGTGGGAGTGAGGATACCATCTTTGACCCCGGTATCACCATTTAGAGTTTTTACTATTTAGAGCCGTGGGCATCTCATCGGGGTGGAACTTTCATATGCTTCAATGTTTATCCAAGCCTCTTGAATGAAAGTCCGATGGAGATTATCTTTTCCACTTGCTTCCCCAAGGATAAAATGAATTCGGGGCGGGTCAAGCTAACGACTCGATAAAAAAACAAGCGCTTCTCGGGAGGCAACCCGTGTTTTCAAAAATGAATAAGTAGTTTATCTACATTTAGGTTTATTTTTTAAGTAATCTTGTTTTTCTTTTATTTAGGAATAATCCTAGCTGTAGTATTTTTATCCTTGTATCAGTCCTCTACTACATTATACTATGACAGTTCTTTTGAGTTTCAGGACTTGTATGAAATTGTCACATTTTGGATGTGATATTTGGACATGGAACGCTATGGGCTTTTATCTTCTACACTATTATTTGCTCCGGTCAGATTGATTCCCTGGATCGTGTAATTTTTCTTGGAAGCTGAGGCTGAGCTCCACTATGCTTATTCGTTTACTATCGATTCGCGAGCCTATACTAGGGGAGTTTTTCTGTTCTGTGATCATTATTTGAATTGCTTTTGACTCCCGTCTCCATACTTTTAATTGCACAATACTCTTTTTCGTTCTAAGTGTTGGGTACGTCCCATTATTTAGAACATCGAGGACGATGTTTGACTCTAAGTGTTGGGTGGGTTTTGATCGCAATTGTACCTACTTGTTTGTTTTTGAGCAACCCTAAAATTGTGCCAATTTTTTCAAATTTTTTTTTAAAATGTTTGCCAAATTTTTCGAATTTTCGAGTTTTGCCAAAAATTTTAAATTGTTTTGGAATGAAAAAAAAAAAATACAAAAACAAAATAAAATAATAATGGTTTAATTTTAGGGCGTCGTCAAACATTAAGCTTTTTAATAACTCTTAAGTTAATTTTACATCAGTTCTTGTTTGATGAGATGTGTGATTGATTTGGATTCAAGTTTTTACTTAGCTTAATGTTTTTGATGATTTTGCTCGAGGACGAGCAAAGCTTAAGTGTTGGGTAGTGATGAAATCACGTTTATACATGTTTTTATATAAGAAATACCCGCATTTTAGCTTAATAAAATAGCAAAGTTATGGTTTTTATTGCAAATATTACGTTTATTTGTTATTTTATTCTTAAAGGTACGTTCGAGAAAATATTGGAGCAAAAGAGCGAAATTTTGGAAGCTAAACGAAGATTATTGAAGCTCGAATGAAGCCCGAATGAAGCCCAAATTTTAATTATAGTGCAAGCCCAAGATTAATTTGAAGAACAGAAAGATTAGTGAAAGCCCGAGATTCAAGCCCAAAGGAAGTTTTATTAAACAAGCCCATCACAAGACACATGATAAAACAATAAAAGAGGGACGTACATCAACCATTGGCTTCTTAGTCCACTGGTTAAGCGCTTGTTTGTAAGTCTCAAGACCCGAGTTCGATTCTTGACAAGGCTAGTTTCTTCATTTATTTTTCAGCCTGGTCCATGTTTGCCACGTGTCGCGTTCCAATTGCTCAGCCTCCTAGCCGTTATTTAACGATCAACATTTCCAACGTTCGGCTCCAAAGAGGATAAAATGAACTGAATAGATGAAAAGGCGATCGATCTATCTCTTTTATTTTTGCTACAACAACTTTTTTTTTTACTTTCAATTTTTTAATGTCATTTGCTTTCAATTAAACATGTAGTATTCAGGACTTTTTGTATAAGCACTTATAAGTGTGTAATTGTGTCTTATCTTTTTAAGTATTTATCAAATTAATTCATCTTTGTCATTTGCTTATTTATTGCTTAATCTTAGCTTATTTTATATGAATTTGTGTCTTAGATGTTTTTATGCTTTACAAGTCTTAATCTTTTTATAAAATCCATCATTTTTAGTCTTTTAAATTTATAAAGTTTCATTCTTTTTCGCCTAAACATTATTTTCATCATGTCTTTTAATTAAAGTTTAAACCTTTTTATATTGTTAGTGTTAAATTAGTTTTACAAATCAAGTTTTATCATTTTAAACTTTTCACTTATGAAAGTTGCAATCTTTATTGCATATCTCATCTTAAATTCACATAATGATTCAAGCTTTGGATGAGTAATCAAGATTATGGGTTATAATGGAGTATTGGGTCAAGTATGGAGCTTGGTGTGGTTTTAGTTTAGTGTTCTTATCGTCGTCGTTATGCTTAAACCATATCCGTGCTCTCTTATCCTTATCTTTACCTTCTTTTATTATGTTAATTGCTATGTTTTCGTTTAATTAGTTTTGACATGCTTAGTTTTATTTTATGTCTTTTAGCTTTAGTAGGATGTTAGAGTAGAATTTTCCATTTAGCTTATCTCGTAGTTTATCTTTAGCTTTCCTTAGTTTTTATCGCCTTAGATTCCCTTTAATTTTCCTTTTAGTCTATAATTAATAAATAACCCCAAAATAGCGATATCTAAGCATCCAACAAAGAACCAAAACGCATGTCTCAAATCCACCATTCCTTTAGAACGACAACCTGGGAGATCAATACTTGCCAAGATACTTTTGTATTTAGGTTTGTATAATTTTTCCATTTTATAAATCATTTTGGTGTGCCCAACGACTACATCAATTTCTGAGAAGTCACTGATGCGCCGAGTAAACGCATCCACCTTTTGACGGCGCCAAGGGAGGGATATATCTTCATCCTCCTGGTCATTATATCTGTTTCTGGACTTCCAGTGTCCAGTTTCGCTATCCTCGTTGTCCGAGGAATTTTCAGAGGACGAATTTTCCCTCTTTCGGCGCTTGCGCCGACTGTCCTCTGAGTTTGTACTCGGAGGACTTTCACTTGGGGAATAGCGTCGTCCCAGTCTGTCTTGGATTCTGCGGCTACCAAGTCTGGTGTGGACATTGGTACGCTTTTCATCTTCATCACTCTCACTCAGATGATGCGAGTGAGATGTCTCATCATCCTCGATTCTCCTCCCGATTCTGTTGAATACTGGGGGTCGGCGGCTGTCTCTCCCGCGCTTCTCTTTCTGACGGCGCAGTGGGGAAGTCTCGTATTCAGAATCGAAATTGAGTCGGGCTTTCAAGTTCCGACCTGATCTCTTCTTCTCTTCCTCTTGCATGAGGGCAGTTAATGTTTCGTAGTTTTGGGATACGAAATCTTCTGGTGCTAGCTCTGGTGCGACCCCCTCAAGAGCGAGTGTGTTTGTTTCTATCACTACACCCTTATTTCGGTCAGGTGCATCTGGTGCCTTTGTCAGGTCAGTTTCTAGCACCGATTGAAAGGGAGTAGTAAGGACGGTGCGCAGTGGATCTACTCCACTCGTGGTGGTTGTAGTGGCTTGGGTTGTTCCCGAGCGCGGTTCCACCAGAGGGAAGACCAAGTCTTGGCCTGATCCCTTGTTTTTAGCAGCGCTGGTTGTCCCAGAGGTCTGCTTAGGAGTTAGTCCGCTTTGCGACTTCTTTCCCATAAGGTCTGACTGCGATCGCTGATTTCCATGCTTCGTCATTCTAGTCTTGGTTCTTAGTGTAGGGTCCCACGGATGGCGCCACTTGTTGATACAAAAGTTGGGCGTTCCTTGTTCGGGGCTCCGGCTCTCGTACCAATTGAGGATTGTTGCTTGAGACCTGCGCACTAAGAGACAAAAGACACCGTTAGGCTTACCGTGGGATTGTCTCCCACGATTATCCTCCGGCGTGAGAGTTATCTATACTACTATAAAGTTGAACCCCTTAATTTAATGTGCAAGAGGGTTTGTGCACAAAATCATGTACGGTACAACATATGTATTGCACACGATCTTGAATGCTTATGATAGTGTAATAATGCAAGTGAAGATGAAGTGTTTGGTGTTCATGTATATCATGGTGTATTATAAGCCTTTATTATAGTGTAATAATGCAGGTGAAGATGAAGTGTTTGGTGTTCATGTATACAAAACAATCATGGAGTTACACCATTCCTCGAATTAATTGTAGGTACACAAACAATCTCTATTCATGCTCATGCAACTATAAAAAAGGCACAACAATGAAGCTTTTGGTGCTCCCATTGTTTGTGAATGGTTTTGCTAATTTGTTGGTTTATGTGTGGATTGTGGAATGATGTAGTTGGATTAAATGGCATTGTTTGATTTTGAGTTTTTGCTGATAACATTATATACATGATTAAGTAGATTATTGCATAGGTGGGAGTTGGATGCTGTTGTGGATATTCTCACCATGTGTCACTGTCACTTGCTGGAAACTGAACCTTCTAAGAACGAGGTATTTATTTTTGTGTTTAGTGTATTTCATTATTGTATGTTTACATTGATATTAGTCATATTACAATATTAATCCTCACATGCATGTTGTCTACATATTGTTCTTAGAAGACAAGCTAGCTTTAATGCGGTAGAGTCACATATTGCGGAAAATTTATCGGCGACTTATGAATGCTATCAAAAGGCAGTGGATATACAGCGTTGTATAATATGGTTGTTGAATCATGTTTCATCTTTTTAGGTGATTGAAAATAGCAAAGGGAGCAAGGTTAAGCATGAGCTCGACAAAAAATCATGATCAAAGCAAGGTGCATGTGGATATGCCATATAATTCATTCGAATTTCGAACTAAACATTTTCTTAAGACCAAACTAAATATGGGCGGCAAAGGTGGTGGTGGAGGTGAAAGTAACCGAAAAGGTTATTTTGATGGCCTCCATGGTGGTTCCAAGGGTTGGTGAGCCAAATGGAGCATCTTCATCCTTTGGAATTTCATAGACCTGATGAAACAGGTTTGCATATTGTTGGGTCAACACTTGATCTCATGTCATGTAGCATGATTTTGAAGTAGCGGTACTTATTATCTAATAACAAAGTGTGGAAGATAGTTAAAGTCACATCACAAACAGGTTTGTAGAATTAGTTCCACGTGTTCATGAGATCGTTGTATAATACGAAGTAGTTTCATTTAACATTTTACGTTTCTTCTTTGTTTCACAGAATATAGGATAAGGAAAGCATGACCTCCAAAATCGAGCGTGATATGGCGCCATGGTAAAGGCGAGCAATGGGTCTTTGAACATTAATCGTTGCTTTTATTTGTGAAAGTGACGATTAACTCAACTTTCTTTCTTTGGTTATACTTTGAACGTAGATCTTTAACTATAGCGATTGTTACGTATGACATAAATCTTACTTTGCCACTTTACTGATTTGGTATAATTGTTTCTACTTCTTAATTAAACTACTTTATTTCTTATGTGAATATGAGTTCATATATCTAATGTTTGGGAGTGCATAATTTGTTTTGTAGTTGATTGCTTACAGAATGTTAAAAGAATGATAATCTATCTATGCATGCTATTCACTTTATTAGTTTGTGTTTTATGATCTATAAAATAATATTTGTTAGATTAGGGAAATAGTACTCTGTTGTAAGACCATGTGGTTGTATACCACTTTTAAAGTTGTAGTTTGTAAAATCGGAAATGTATTATTGGAGTAGTTAGATCCATTTTTATAGTGATATGATTGATCAAGTGGTTTATGTTTTATTTATAATGTGCCAAATGGATGTGTACAAGAGCAAAGTTAACCTGGACACATAGTCAAGATCACACCTTCTTGCATTCCTCGGGCCAAAATTTTTGATGGAATGGTGAGTAGCGCACCACTTTGTAACTGTATTTTAGGAGTAGATAGCATTTTTAGACGCTTATTTTGTTTGTATGGTTTCGCATGCAGCTTTAGAAAAGTCAAAGAACCATCAAGGAACAACTTGCTGCTATTGCACTCGCTATAGAACTATTGTGGCAGAAGAAATATGAAAGGTTAATCGGATGTAATGACACCAATCCTTAAAATATGTGGAGAAATCACAAGGCATAAAGAGGAGCAAGCCCATGGTGCCAACGTTGGCCTTGATGTTGCCATCAATATGTTGAGCAAGCCCATAGTGCCATGTCAACTTTATTTAGTACTATTATGGATATTAATTTTTGTATGTTTTGATATAGTTGAGATTTTTTGTTGTTATTGTTTTGTAAGAAATTAATTAAAGGTGTAAATTTATAAGAGCATATCAAGTGAAGAGAAACGTTATACATATACCATAAGCTACTTCTTCTAAGGTTGGTGGCATTTAACATTTGTTCAACCAGTTTCAGTGATTAGGAAAATTTTACACATAATCAATTGTATGTGTTTGAGTCCATGTTCATCAAACGAGTACCGGGTATGCATGCTTATTTTAGCTCTCAACAAAGATAATCTATACGGTCAAGTAACTAAAGTTGAATATTTACCAAGAGTACAACTACAAACTAATAGGTATAGTGATGAAGCATACTACTAAAGGTGAAAAAAAAACGCATAAAATTTGATCGGTGCTAAACCGTCAAGTCTAAAAGACTTAAAACAGCTTGAACACAAATGCAATGAAGATCAGAGAATACAGTGAATTCCCGGGTCGTTATGTCCCACGGAGACTCAATGGTGTGCAAACACTGATTCAGACGATAAAATGATCACTAATGATAGCGATCAGAAAGGATTTGGATAGGATAATTACACTAAAGAAAAAATTTATAAATAACAGCGACTTAAATGCAAATTAAAAGAGATTAAAAGATAAAAATATTAAATAAACGCTATCACTATATTTAAAGTGATGAACGTTTAAAACCTAAAACTTACGTTTAAATAAAAATAACGTAAACGTACAAATAAAAACGTGAAACTTACACAATATAAATTCTAAAAATATGAAAAATACATTTTTACAAACCTAATGATAAAAGAAAATATTTAGAAAAGAAAATTATTTTTATAACTAATTAATTAATTATTATTAGTTAAAACTATTTTTAACTATTAAATAATACTCTAAAATAAAGAAAATATGAAATAAGACTAGAAAAATAAAATTAAAACTTAGAAAATCTAAAATATGATAAAACTAATTTTAAAACTGAAAATATATTTTTAGACTTTTATGTATTTATTATTAATTTAAAACTATTTAAAACTAATTAAAATTATTAAAAATACCAAATAAAAGGAGAAAAATAGGAAAAAATACTTTTTAAGCTTTTTACATTTATCTAAACTTAATAAAAATGAAAAATTATTTTTTGGAACCTTTTCTTAATTTTTTGTATTAAAAGCTATTTTAAAATGATTAAAAACTGATTTTAAATAAGAAAAATAGTGAACAGTGTCTAAAAATTATGAAAACTTCAGGGAAATTCTAAAATATTATAAGGAATAAAGGAAAAATATAAAAACAAGGTGCTATGTGGTGGAATTAGCAACTGATGTGGTAAGGCTTAATGAAATAAGCACTAGAATAAGCAAAATGAGTCCAAAGGCTACCAAATTGAGACAGAAGTACCAATAAGCTAAAATAACTTTAAAACAACTAGATTCAACAGGCCATAACCTCAGATTAGCAAGTACAACAAATTTGAGCAATTGAGCTTAAAGCTAGAAACAGATTCTGAGGACTAAGTTTGGACACAAGCATAAGCTGTAAAATAAGCTCACACTAAAATCTACAAATTGAGTCAAGGGACTGGTTGAGATCAATTTCACCAAAATCAGATCGGGTGAGCTCTTATGAGCCCGTGCAGCCGCACAAAATCGAGAAAAGCTCAGATTAAGCGACCCATGGGCAAGGCGGTTTACTATTGATCAAACTGAGTTTTGATGATCATAATATAACTATCTAAACATATTTTAACCATTGGTGACCACAATTAAATACTCAAGCATAATATGCAATTTTGACTTAAAATTGAAATTGAAAAATCCACTAACCACTATATCCAGCTTATGCAGGCCAAAACCAGAACCAAACCTAAGCTAACCTAAGCTATTTCCAACCCAAATTCACCTCTGTAACAACAATATCCAGGTCCATACCCAAATGAGCTCATGGTTGACTTTTGTTGACTGAAATCCAAACTTGCATGAACTTGATTAGCAGACATACCAAGTACTATAATAAGCTTAAATAAGCTGAGTTGAATGATAAAATGAGCTTTTGGAAGCTTTGATACAAGATATGAGTTTTGCAATTTTCAACAGTAAACACCAACATGTGAAACATACATGAGACTTTGAATTGAGATTTTAAATAAGATTATAATGATGAAATACTTTAATTTGAGTACAAAGGAACAGAAATTTAAAGCTTTTACACTAAACTAAATCATTAAGATTTAAAACGACATACAAGTAAAAAATAAAAACTAGCTACTACTCAAACTGCTTCTTTCTTCCTCTTTTTATACCCCAAGTGATTCTCTCTCTCATCTCAGATAAATCCCACTTCTTTTTTTCAACCATTGGATGACTTTTATGAGATTTTGCCACTTTGTCAATTTTGGCGGGAATAATGGGTTTTAACCTGTTGTGGGGTTGAGTGTGAGGAGAGGGGGGAAATTAATGTATCTTGGAGTGTAGGAGAGGTGGGGGGACAGGGAAGAGATAAGGGATGGGGGGTTGTGTGAGAGCAGGCAGTTGCAGAGACTAGTGGGGAAGGAAGGTGGAAATTGGCGCGTGTTTGGGGTGTTGACCAAATTTGACCAGAGTGTTTAATAATAGGGGGGTTCACAATTCAGATTGACAGGGGTCCAAAGTTATGAAAGGGGTCCAAAATTAGGTAAAGGGTTTTAAACTTATAGGGGCTTAATGTGCAAATCTGAAAAATTGAGGGACCATGCCTGCCAATTCTGCCAAGATGCTCCAAGGACTAAAAGTGATAATCTCAAAAAGTACAGGGACCAAACCTGACAATTTCCAATTTTCCAGGGGCCATTTCTGCCAAATTTCAAACTTGAAGGACCAATTTTGTAAATTTCTCAAACTTTTGACATTTTTCACCAAAGGACTAAATTTGACAAGTTATGATTTAAAAAAGGACCTTTGGTGACTTTTCTTTTGAAATTTTGTGCTCAGGGACTGTTTTTGACAAATTTTGAAACTTGGGGGACTAAAACTGCAATTTTTGCAAATTTGATATGTTTTTCATCTGATTTTGATATTTTTGTATTTAAAACACATAAAACACTTGTTTGTGATATTTTGATCATTTTGATGCGTTTTTGAGTGTTTTCAGATGATTTTGCAGTTTATATTGTATAAAAATGATGAGTATTTACACACTCATCACATAACTATCTATTGCATGCATGTTATCCCAAATGGCAAGCCCACTTTGACTTCTAAGTTCTAACCACCGCCTATCAGTCTTGGCAAGTCATAATCTCATATCAAGATGCTATACACCTTTGCTCACATCAAGTTAATTTATAAAGGACAGATCGACAAAAATAGGAAGTGAACAGTGATGCAGGTTTTACTGACCAGGTCTTAATATTTATAGTGTCTCGCTATACCTTTGGTCTACCCTAATGCACTAACGGGCAGTGTACCCGGTCGTGTGTAGTCTAGTAAATGGTAAAGCCGAGGTCGTCCCAAGAGCTATGTGTGTCGGATAATTACTAAGTCTAATTGTCACAGAATATTAATGGTTTGAAAAGGTTTTAATTAATTAAACTACTAATGCGAATATAAAGTAAAAGTAAATAAATGGTAAAGGAAATCAATAGAGGAATAGTGGTGCTAACCTAGTTAATCCTCCCAGCTAGTTATGTCTACGTCTCTTACTTCCAATTACTTGGTGGGGTCAAATTCGAGAGGGCGACATTTGGTCAATTCGCCACAACCTATCGGCAAAGATGCCACCAGGAGAAATCGGTAGCACCGTCATAAGTCCTGTTGTTCACGGTCCCTAAGCCGAGTCATTAAAATGCTGACTACGCGCTAGATTCTAAATAGTGAGTGCCCGGCCGTTAGGAACTTAGACACTACACCCCGATTCTTAAGTTCATCCAAGCGATGGGTGATCGGTTGGTCAAATCGCACAAGTAGAAAGGGTCGTCGGTTGGTCATATCTCCTAGGCAATTGGCCTTTATCGCCATTCAAAACTACCGAACCAAGGGTGACTACCAAAGAACTATGCATGCATACACTTAGAAATAATTGTGCGGAAGTAAAGGTAAACGCAAACAAAACAATTAAGGAATCATAACTAGGCTAGCACCAAAGGGTGCTTAGCAGCTCATATTAATCATGCAAATCAATTCAATATTCAAAGGTGCGAAATACATGAATTGAAAGTAAAGAAATAATAAACGCTAAAGCTTATCGTAATGGTGTGACTTCTCCTTGAAACGACTCAGTATGCTTCCCTAGACCTCCTTGAGCTTTTCCCACATTCTCGAGTGTTGTGTATGGAATGGGATGCTTTGAAATCTTTGGAACTCGTGGGGTATTTATAGGCGGTGCGGGTTACGGCGTAACCAATAGAGGAGTTCTGCCGTAACATTCTATTTCATCGTAAATGCACTAGATACGCTAGTTCGGTAACTTCATAAGTGGTTCTGTGATGAGTCTTCAATAAACTCGGTTACGTCGTAAGTGTTGCGATGAGTTCTGGCGTAAGTATCGTGGCGTGGAACCTCTTTTGACCTAATGGAGTTACGTCGTAACCTTTGGAAAAAGTTACGCCATAACCTCTTGATAAGTTGGACTTACGGGTCACGCAATCGTTACGGCGTAATGTGAGAGATGAGTTCGCCGTAACTTCTTCAAAATAAGCATACTGTGATAAATCTTTAGTAATGTTTCCATTTTCGCGTCTCTTTAGCTCCAATGCTCGTAATTTACCTGAAAGTGGAAAACAATGGAAAACAACGTAAATCCATATAAATGATATAAATAACGAGCATTAATGAGGGAAATTGACACTTAATATTCAGGACTATTTGATGTTATCAAACATGCATGCAAAAGAAGGCAATGTTGTTGAACAGAGCAATTGGCAAAACAATTGATTCAAGAAAAATACGAGAAACCCCTTACATTATCTTCGGCAAGTGTTGGGCTAGAATGATTTTAGTATCCAATGTATTTTAATACATGGTGTTAACTTTAGCATATTAGTTGGCAAAAAGAGTGATATTTTGGAATTACAAATTTTCACGGGTTGATAAATTTTACACGGCTAAAGTTTATATTATTTATAAAATGTGCTTCGAAGATTGTTCTTTACTATTATGCAATTTTGAGAACACGTTGGATTACACGTACATGACAAAAAAAAATTATTAATATGTACTAAAAATCATAATATTTGTCTTCGAGCTAAGTTTTTGTTAAATGGCAACAAATCATACATTTGTCTTTCATTTTAGATGATCGTACATATTTGGTAATCACACATATTCAACCCTTAACCAATCGGTGCAACGCACGAGTTTTTGTAGCCTCGTTTTTCATATTCTTCAAAACTTAATACATCAATTTGTAGAGCTTGTGGTTGAGAAAAGTAAGATCGAATCGATTGAGATATTAAAATCCTATAGTAAAGATCAAGATCCTATTAATATCCTATCTTGTAAAGATCTTAGGGTGTGTTTGGTAGAAGGAAATAAGGGAGGAGAAATGGAAATACCTCAATTTCCATTGTTTGGTAAACCAAAGAAAATAAAAAGCGGAGATTTGAAAGTCCCTTGAGAAATTTTGTCTTTTCTCTCCATTCTTTCTGATTTGTGTGGAATTGTGAGTTACACTAGAGAATTTGAGTTGGCAACAAAATAAAAACACGTGATATTTCATTTTCACTTTTCAAACATTTATATAATAGTAACTAATTAACTATATAATAATTCAATCAAAGTAATTTTTGAATAAAACAACTCAAGCAAAGTTTGAGGTGATTATACTTGCGTTAAAATTCGTTTCGTTCATATGACTATTCAACATAAAATCACTAGAAGAGTAGATATTCAAATTTTGTTTGTTTTTTATTTTTTTTTTATATGTGATTTTCTCATTAAACAAAAAAAATATTAAATAAAATAATTTATTTTTTATTTCTCGGGTCAAGTCTCTGTTGTTACCAAACAATGGAATTCATCAAAATTCTTTACTGATTTCTATTCTCTGAATTTCTAATCTCTGCTTCATTTCATTTCCTTGAATTTCTCTCTACCAAACGTGCCCTTAGGGTGTGTTTGGTAGAGAGAAAAGAAATTAGAGAAATGGAAATTGGACTTATTTCTATTGTTTGATACAGAGAATTGAAAAAGCGGAGAATTTGGTAGAGAAATGAAGAGAAATTGAGAGAATTGGGTAGTGTAATTTCGCTAGCTCAATTTCCCTTATTTTGGTGGAGAAATTGGAGAAATGGATTATTATTATTTTTTTTATTTTTTATTTTTTTTTTCTATAACTATAATTTTGTTAAATAATGGATTTTGTTTTTAAAAAAAATATATATGTAAACAAATTAGGACGTGCAACATTAGATGCTTAAAATCTTTTTTTAAAAAATAAATACATTTTTAAAAGTAATTAAAAATATATTTAAAAAATTGTTTTTTAAATAAATACATTTAAATTTATTATTTTTTTTTTAATATTTAAAAAAAATAAGTTTTTTAAGTAAATACATTTTTAAAAATATTTTTTAAAAAAACAAGTTTTTTAAATAAATACATTTTAAAAATATTTTTTTTAAAGAAAGTACATAAATTTTTAAAAATAAATTTAAAAAAGATATATTTTTTTAAATATTTTTTTAAATATTTTTAAAATATTTTTAAAAATTGTTATTTAGAAAAATAAAAATATTTAAAAAAAATCAACAAACAAATATATGTGAGCCTATATGACAAAATGTTATTTAAATATTTTTTTTTTTTTTAAAGAATTCAGTCTCTATTGTTACCAAACGTTCGAATTGAGCAAAATTCTCTGATTTACGATTCTCCGAGATTACATTCTCCGCCTTCGTTTTATTCTTTGAAATTCTCTCTGCCAAACGTGCCCTTACGTGAGATCGGGGATCGTTTTTGCTTTATAGTATCGTAAAATCTTAAGATCAGTATCTAGATCAAGATCTTAACAACTACTATTTGCAATTCTCCATGTGATCTCAGTTACCTACAATACTCGTACGAATGACTATATCCACTACCGCCACATCATTTTTTCAAACATTTATCATATTCATCATCAAATTACCGTAATAAAAACCGCCAAATCAACAAACAAACATACTCCGCATCAAATACAAGTATACCTTACAAATATCACTCATACACAAAACACCAAACTTTGCGTCAACCAAACTTCAGAGTTAAAAGTGTAAACGAGTTATGTCTATAAGGATATTGAGTGAAAGTTTGGTGTTGGTGCAATGTTATTGTGCTTCAAAAATAATAATAAAACAAACAGTTTCCTATATTTCTTTTCGTTTAGCTTTTTAAATTTTATTTTTCTACATATATGTACAAGGATTTATGTTTCTGGTTACGCATACCACAAACCGCCTCCACTTTTGGCCCTTCTCCGTGTTTATTTAAGTTTATTTGCCTGTCTAAATTTAATAGCATATCTTTCATAAGTCCATCTATATCTAGAAACTTAAAAGCTTGTATAAAAGTTTAACCATAGGATAAATAAACTAATAAGACTACAAAATAGAGTAAGGGTTTTTTTGTAAATTCAACCCCACACACATCATACACCAGGGGAGGACCAGAGGGTTTACGAAACCCGATGGATAGTATAAATTTTCTTTTAAAAATCTCGATTTCTCTGAAATGAACCTGGTCCCGAAATTATGTGTCGCACAAATACATGTCTTGTTTAGTTAGTCCACTAATATTTCAAAAGAAATACATGCGAATTCTTTTTTTGTTTCTTTTATACCCGTAAAATAAATTATGCACTCGATGACTCAGAATCCTCAGTCGTCCCTACATCATCTTTGTCTCAGGTGAAATTAAACCTTCAACCTCTTACAAGGAAGAACACGTTAATATCTACACCTTCTTACCGCTAGGCAAAAACTATCGACTTCTATGAAAGTAAAGGCTGAGCTACATATATATCCGACATGACACATGGTTTGGTTAAACAAATTTCAGTCTTTCACTCTTTTGTAATTTTGGTATAAATTTAGCAATGAACCCACCCCGACATCTTATATAGGGTACGATCCAATGTAGAATCACTTGAATGCAATACAGCATATACATGTGCATTAACTACAAGAATAAAATGTGAAACTAATAACAGAATTCGCAACATCGTAAATTTTTTGGTGATAAATAAAACTAGATTGAACCCGGCCCTCCCACAGTAATTTCAGGTTTCAGTCATTTTCAGAGATGAATGTTGCAGTTCTAACATGAGAACATAATGCTGAATGTAATGTTACATCCTGTTTGTAGGTTTGCTGAAACTTACGGATAGGAAAGTATAAGCACGCTGATGCCCCGCCCAGAGGATAGTGAAGCTGTTATTTGTTGAATATGTTGTTAATGTAACACACTAACACCGTAGTTCGGTATGATCATATAAATGTGAAAATTACAACTGAATTCATAGTACATTATAAAAGCTAACACAACACCTAATGAGAAGAATAACAAACTAAACTTTTGCTCTATATTTTAGAGCCATCTTCAAGATGACAATATCTTTCGGGACATACATTCATACCCCAATTCCCCTTGCTTCATCTACGAAATTACATAGAGTAAAAATGATTACCGCAATGAAGATTGAAATCCACTCAAGAAAATTGATTAAAACCTCGGTTTCAACTCCACTTAATCGACGTTGCTATAAAATAAGCATCATTGATGAGTTAGCTCCCAACATGAATTTACCTCTTGTTCTTTTCTTCCCTCCTAATACACACTATAACCCAATGTTTGTCAAAAAGCTCGAGGAATCAATGGAGAAAACGTTAACACTTTATTACCCTTTAGCTGGTAGATATATGGAGCACATGCGGACAGTTGATTGCAACGACCAAGGCGTTGAATTTATACAAGCCTGGGCTGATACCACAATTCAAGAAATTCTTGATCCCAAAATGGATCCCATGTTGATCAACGATTTCATTCCCTCCAAATGTCGCGCCACAAACCAAACAAACGGTGCAATGCTTGCCACTCAAATCACCATGTTGAAATGTGGAGGTTTAGCACTCGGTGTAAGTATGGCACATAGGATTTGTGATGGCTCTACTATGACCAATTTCCTTAGTCATTGGGCGTCTTTGAGTAAAAGAGACACCAGTGTTGAAACCCGTGGGATTGATTTCACATCATCCTCATTGTTTCCAGCTCAAGGTTTACCTTCCGTTGAGGCAGGATTTTCGAAATTAGTAAGCGATGACGTTTATGTCACAAAGAAACTTTCATTCAGTGAGAGTGCAATATCAAATATGAAAGCCAAGGTTAAGCTCGAAGGAAAACGCAACAGCCATCAACTGTCTAAGGTACAGTTGGTGTCTGCATTGATATGGAAAGCTTTCATCGGTGTAGATCATGCAATTTATGGTCAACCAAGAGATTCTGTCTCAATCCAACCAGTTGCACTAAGGCAAAAAAAGGGAAAAATATCATCCCGGGTACCAAAAAATGCTTTAGGGAGTCACTGGGTGATAGCAGCCAGTGAATGTGGTAGAACAAAATTGGCAAAGGAGTTTCATGATTTGACATATCTGTTAGCAGACTCTCTCATGAAAACTATAAAAGACTACTCGAAAGTTGGTCATGATAGCAACGAAAGGAAAGAAATGATTTTGAACTCCTTTGCTGATATTGCCAATATTCCTGATACAACAAGCGTAGTTTGGTCAGCTAGCTGGTGCAAGTTCCCCTTCTATGATGTCGACTTTGGTTTTGGAAAACCCATATGGGTAAGTTGTGGGTTTGTACCATTCAAGAGAGGTATGATGTTATTAGATGATGCAACAGGTGATGGAATGGAAGTGTATGTGACCATGGGAGTAAACGACGTTCCTCATTTTGAACAAGACGAGGGCATCAAAGCTTTTTCAGTTTAAACGTCTATGGTTCCTCCTTAAAACGTGAAAAAAAGTAAAGTGACTAAATCCGTTAAACCTGGCGGATCACATGGGCCATTTATGAAATTAACTCTAAATGTAAACATAAACTGTTTCCAAAAAAAGGAAAGAAAAGAAACAACCCAGGGGCCTCCCTTTCCCTCAAAAAGATCCGTCCTTGGCCCCTAGGATAGTGAAGCTGTTATTTGTTGAATGTGTAGTTAATGTATCACCATAGTTCGGTATGATCATATCAATGTGAAAATTACAACTGAATTCACAGCACATTATAAAAGCTAACACAACACCTAATGAGAAGAGTAACAAGTTTTAGAGCCATCTTCAAGATGACAATATCTTTGGTGCCATACATTTACACCCCAATTCCCCTTGCTTCATCTATGAGAATACATAGAGTAAAAGTGATTACGGCAATGAAGATTGAAATCCACTCGAGAAAACTGATAAAACCCTCGGTTTCAACTCCACTTAATCGACGTTGCTATAAAATAAGCATCATTGATGAGTTAGCTCCCAACATGAATTTACCTCTTGTTCTTTTCTTCCCTCCTAATACACACTATAACCCAATGTTTGTCAAAAAGCTCGAGGAATCAATGGAGGAAACGTTAACACTGTTGTATCCTTTAGCTGGTAGATATATGGAGCACATGCGCACAGTTGAGTGCAACGACCAAGGTGTTGAATTTATACAAGCCCGGGCTGATATCACAATTCAAGAAATTCTTGATCCCAAAATGGATCCTATGTTGATCAACGATTTCATTCCCTCCAAATGTCGTGTTACAAATCAAATAGATGATGCTATGCTCGCCACTCAAATCACCATGTTAAAATGTGGAGGTTTAGCGCTCGGTGCAAGTGTGACACATAGGATTTGTAATGCCTCTACTATGACCAATTTCCTTAATCAGTGGGCTACTTTGAGTCAAAGGGACACCAACGTTGAACCGAGTGTGGTTGATTTCACATCATCCTCATTGTTTCCCGCTCAAGGTTTGCCATTCGTTGAGGCAGGATTTTCCAACCTAGTAAACGATGAGGTTTATGTCACAAAGAAACTTTCATTCAATGAGAGTGCAATATCAAATATGAAAGGCAAGGTTAAGCTCACAGGAAAACGTAGCACCCATCAATTGTCTAAGGTACAGTTGGTATCAGCGTTGATATGGAAGGCTCTCATCGGCGTAGATCATGCAATTTATGGTCAACCAAGAGATTCTGTCTCGGTCCAACCAGTTGCACTAAGGCAAAAAAAGGAAAAGATCTCATCCCGGGTACCAAAAAATGCTTTAGGGAATCACTGGGGGATAGCAGCCACTAAATTTTGTTCAACAAAAATGACAAAAGAGCTTCAGGATTTGATATATTTGTTAGCAGACTCTTTCATGAAAACTATAAAAGACTACTCGAAAGTTGGTCATGATAGCAATGAAAGGAAAGAAATGATTTTGAACTCCTTCGCTGATATTGCCAATATTCCTGATACAACAAGCGTAGTCTGGTTAGCTAGCTGGTGCAAGTTCCCCTTCTATGATGTCTGACTTTGGTTTTGGAAAACCCATATGGGTAAGTTGCGGGTTTCTACCATTCAAGAGAGGTATGATGTTATTAGATGATGCAAGAGGTAATGGAGTGGAAGCGTATGTGACTTTGGGAGTAAAAGATGTTCCTCATTTCAAGCAAGACGATGGCATCAAAGCTTTTTCTATTTGAACGTCTATGGTATCCATAATTAGGTGTATAGACCTAATACATAATTACATACAATAAAATCCAAGATTTTACACAAGAATATGCAATTCCTATAAACTTTTGATATCTACAGAAGAGCTGTAATATGCAAATATGTCCAATCTTGAATCGATTCTACAAAACGGTGACACCTAAACAGCTTATCACAATAAGTCGTCCAGTTTCAATTTCCTTCTTTCACTTCTGTGTTCGTTTACTATATGATTTATAATACAACTCTATAGATCCCAAGCACCGCCTTTTGTGATAAAAATGGTTTTCAAAGATACAGAGTGCACCAAATCAAACTAAAGTTGACTTTCCAGCTGAGTTCCAGTAGCAAATATGTCAAAATCAAATCAAACATAAAAAGTTTAACAATCCGATTACATCGGTTGTTGCTTTACATTGAAGGGACAAAATCATAATCAGTATCAAGAATCCAAACAGCACTCAAACTAAGAATTAGGTTTCCACCATATTTTTATGGACAAATGTTTCAAAATGGTTTAATTTCTCATAACATACAGCAGTTGTTCATAGATGAACTTGAAAAGAGCTTATGAGTCTTGGTCTTCTCGCTTGTAGAAGCTTCATCAAACTTCATAAGCAGCCACCCAACTGCCAAACAGAAAAAGGTACAAAAACAAGTACCAAGTTATTAAGATTTGGACAAAGCTAGGGTGTGCAGAAAAACAATACGCTCTTGGGGCTCACAATTTGGCCATGCAAAATTCGAGCCGAGCACTAACGAGGCTCAGTCTTGGAACCTCGATGCACCTATATCAGCTGATCCCATCAAAGCCTATATAAAGCATCTATAACGTTTATCTATTTGGTCCATGCTTCTGATTTAGGGACATCTACTTGTAACCTTTTAGGGATAGTCTATCTGAATTTCTTTTTAGGGGTTTAATTTTACTACTAGACGAGCATATCTAAACTATCCAAAAGATCAACACCTAATCCTGAGCCTACACATATCTATATGCCAGAGCTAAGGCCTGAACATTAGGTGTGTCATGCTAGCTCCTTTGTGAATAACAATTATGAATTTATCACAAAAATATGAATTATCAAACTATGAATGTTGCCCTTTCACTAACGCTAGTTTGCATGGCTCATATCTAACTCTTGAGTAAATCATGAAATCAGGACACACCATGTTAAGACTTGAGTGCATGCTAAGACCCCATGAAGAAGTGAAACACAGAAAGAGCATTAAGTAGAGTCTTCTGCTTTTGTTCCTCATTGTCATTTCTGTGTGAGTAGGGAGGGAAGAGGGCAGGGTATTTGTGGTGGACAGGTTAAATTCATATAGCAACACCCTCACAACACCCTAGTCCTGGATGTGAAGCATTTTTGTCTTCCAATTTATACTTCACAGCTAAGGAAAATTCAGATCATACGTAACAAATAGTACTATTACACTGTTGGCTAAGCATTTTAAGAAAGGTTTTATCAAGCAGGGCTAAGACAAAATGTATATTTCAAACACACTGCTAAGCTCAAGATTTTCAACATAAGGTATAAAGAAGCAAAAAATATATTGCTTACCATAATAGCATCAATCTCCTCTTGAGTCATTGGTGTTCGTTTGGGTTGAAGAGAGGCTTTTCCACCTAGAGAGGCTTTCTCAGAAGCAGCGGGCTTTGAGAAAAAGGTAGAAGGAACATCATTGGCGGCGGGTGCTGCTTGGGTCTGAGTCACAGAACCTGCAGAATGATTTAAGTAAATATAAAACAGATATACTTGAAACAAACTGAAGATGTATAATGCTACAAAAAGACATAGATACACACTGAGTCAACCAATAAACAGATTATGAAACATAATGTCACATATCCAACCTCGAATAAATGGCGTCAACTACAGAAGCTACAAATCATATATCCCTAAGCTCATATGAACGGTTGACTTGGGTAAAGGCTTTGTATGCACAAAGTTCTTAATTGCCTTGTATAAATTAAGGTAACATTAAACCACAAAATCTTCCAGGACCATACATGATGCATAATTAATCCCATTGACTACGTTCCTCCCATAAACAGGATCCCTGCACCATGCATCTTTGGATTTGTGAGTGTTTCTATTAAGCTTTTGTATCTGCTCTCTTTCCTTGCGTTTCACAAATATATCATACCCCTAAATCAAACATTTAGGCATAACCTTCCAACCACAATGCAATAACCTAACGAGTTGTTCAAAGTCACTTTTATCACGCTTCAATTTTGAATTACCATGATGAGTTACTTTAAGTCTATGATACCTCCAGTCCATACAAAGGGAGACAATGAGGCATGCTTAATTTAGGAGTTCCAAGGAGTTACACAATTCAAAATTGATATTGATTATACCAAATACTTAACACTAAGTGCCAGCAGATTCTCACTTGTATGGTTTCTATATAATGAAACATAACAACAAAATATCTAAAATTTCACAAAATCAATATGAAACTGAAAGCATAGAAAATCAAATGAAGCTCAATATTCATAACTGATATCTTTGTTTGTACTTTGTAGTATCACCCTAGATACTGTAGAGAAATGGTGCCTGGGTTAGCTTATCTATCAATGCTTAGCCTTTTAGCTTATACGTTTTTTACCTTAATATAAGTCCCTCTACAAAATAACTTCCATTCTAGCTTCTACAAATGAGTTTATTTAGCTAAAAAACATAAAGATCCAATAAGCCAAAATTCTATGGCCTGTGAACTTATCAACTTGGGGATTCTAGCTTAGGTAAGTTCAATAAGCTTACACAAACACCCCCTTAGCTCAAAATTGTTAACAATCTATTAAGCTATTGTGAGAAACAAACCAACTGGCGGCCCCACATCAACCAGGCCCACGGCCAAAATGTTACCATGAATAAATGGAGATGGATACGAAAATCAAACTCATGACATCCACGTCATCCTACATGTCCCCCACCATTAGGCTACCTCCACATTAACCTAGTTAAACAAGCTAACCCACGCACTCCCTAACTATCACCAAAGATGTATGTCAATCACCTAATCTAACAACAACAACAACAAACCCAATCCAGCAGCAGCTGGGTAAGGAAGAGGTGAAATGTAGACAGATCCTACCCCACCACCAGGATAAACCTGACAACACAGAGAGAATGCTTCACCTAATCTAACATTCAAACCTAAATCTGGACAACCAAGAACGAACCATATGGTCCCAGTTCGGTCAGTTTTCTCTCGGGCTGAAATGCTTATGCTCAGGCAATTATCATTTAAATCCTAAACATATCTCCTATTTACATTCACCTTTTCCCCTGCTTCACGTTAACGCGACTATCAACAAATTCTCCTAACTTTCAACAACCCATTTCACAAAAAAAATCTAACAAAATGCATCCTAATTTTTACATTGACATCTAAAAACTTATTTTATAAAACTAATCTCAATCAGGTCAAATAACAAAAACACATATATAATATTGAATCTAAACATATCACCATCTATAACATAAAGATATTAAAAATGAGGACCAGATGAAGAAGGTTTGAGATGACGCTGAGGAAACTTGATCCTTGGGATATGTTTCAACGCTTGTGACGCTCCTCCCATTTTTAACACAATCGACGGCGGTGGTGGTGGTGACGGCGGCGTGCGGGGGAGAATATTGCGGGGCTGCGTTTGACCAAGGGGGTTTGTTATTTTTTTCAACAAATTATGCCATTTTCTCAATATTGTCATTTTTTTTAACTATCTTTACAAAAATTTAAAAATGAAAGGTTTTCTAGTATTTGTTTATTTGGGTGATTGTGTTTTATTTACATGGACGGTTATTTTAGATTTTTAGATCATAATTTTAATTTTGGACGGAATAAATATAATGCAAATCACTACTACATTAGTTTTTTGAATTTAGCTTTCATGTCCAATAATATGATTAATTTCTATGTTTAATTAATTATGTGATATATGTTTGTCATTTTTGTAACGTCCTAAGCCGGAAGCAATGGACTACACTGAGTATCTTTTCGAGTTTTAACTAAAAATCATGATGGTAGTCAATTGTTTCAAGCTTATAAGGGTCTTATATATCTTATCTTCTACTAATGTAAGACGGGTTGTTCCAATTATCTTTCTTTTAATGTTTACCATTAATTTTGATATTTGTGTAGGCATATAACTAAGCATGCATAATAATTATGTCGAGCACTTTTTAATTAAAAACAATGATTGGTAGACCTAAGAGTGTGTATAATTTATATCTAAATGTATGTATCAGTATTGTGTTAGTTATAGCAGATAAACTCACTAGTTATAAACCAGTAAAGAATTTAGACCCAAAATCAGTAATATTTTGATGCCTCTCAATAATTTTTAAATAATATTGTTTATGGTAACTTAAGCATTCAATAATAATAGTTTAAGGTAATTTATGTATGTTCAAAACGATTATGTTGTGTAGAAAGAGATTTGTTGGTCCACGCAGTTAGAGCAAATGATGACATCTTCCTAATAATAAGAATAATAACAACATCACCCAAAATCGCAATAACACCATTTGTAATTTTCAACGTTTATAAATCTTATTAGAAATGAATTAAAGATTTACAAAGGAATAGCTCAAGGCAAAATATTCCAGTTGATAACAAATGAAACTCTCATATTAGAACGACTAGTGGCAGATAGCTTTGCTTAGTTCGTTCCTAGGAGATGAGGTCCTATCAACTATAATACTAAGTATTACTTTATATTTTTTTTGGATCTCTACCTATCCTGGTTACAAAGTTTCGTTTAAATAGGAAGGGAAATACTGTTGAATCACATGGGTACATTAGTTTTGCCAACTTGCACTAGATAGCACGTGCCTAGTTTACTAGGTTAAGCATGTTGTTGGTTTACCAGTGCTGCCAACCTTTTATACCCAAAATCTTACCTTTTCGTCCTTTGATAAGACCTTTCGCTTATATCACAAGAAGTTTTCCGCCCATTTATCAGAGACTAAGTTACTCTTCAGAGATAAGTCTTCAGGGTCATAGAGATATTTGTCAGATATCAATGACTCTGGTGTTGTTTGTAACTCCTTATACTTTACTCCCTGACACAGCATCAGTTTGTAAAATGTTTCTTCAATTGGTCTTCGATTTCTCTGAAGCTTGACAGTTGATCGAGCTTTATACAAGTCTCACTGAGTTCTTATATCAGTGAGTAACATCCACAGATGATAATTAGTGAGTTAAATTCACTGATAACCATCAGAGTGTAATCATTCTCTGATGACCATCAGGGAGTAACACTTTATGATAACAATCAGAGAGTAAGACCTTTGATTTCAATCAAGGGGTGTCTTACTCTCTGATCCTTATCAGCGAGTGTTGTTCTCCCTGATCCTTATCAATGACTTAACAAACTAGGCTATTTTATGTTTAAATATTTGTAAAAAACAATTGGGTCGAAAATCAGACCCAAAAAGATTTCGTCCTAAAGATTGCTTGTATAAAGCAAAAATATTATTGATCGTATACATGAATTTAATTCATGCAAATGGAGCGAAGAGGAAAATATACATGCTCACATTGTAGCTCCTTGCCCATTAGATACCATTACCCTTCTATTACTGACGTTCTTATTTGTTATGTGGCAAATTCTTAAAAATAAATAAATAAATAAATAAATAATAATAATGAAAAGACTAAAATACATCGTTGGTCCCTAAACTTGGCTGGACGGATCGCGATGGGACAAAACTCTCCCTTTTCATCGCCACAGGTCCAAACCTTGGCCATTAAATGCCAGATTCGTCCCTTGACCAATAACGCCTATGTCAACGTCTCTTTTCTGTTAGTTATTGGAGGGTATTATAGTCCATTCACATTTATAACTCAACCTAGTTAATTCTGAGAAACGCTTTACCGTATACCATCTTGATCGTTTCCCTCCTTCTTCACACAACCCTCACACACACTTTGACAATGGCACACAAGGAGCTTACTTGTACAGATGTAACTGATGAGATGGTAAAATATGTTAAGGCAAAATATGGGGATACTTGGTTAAAAGAAGATGAAATGTTTGATGATTTATGCAGATTTGCGAAAGAAGCTCAAGTGATGAAAGGTTAGTCGGGGTTTTTTTTTGTATTTGTGTTATTGCCATTTTAAGGGAGGAGCATAAATAACTCCAATTTATTTGACAAAACCGAGCGGTGTCGAATCATCAAAAGAGGATTATAGCAAGCTAAAGGTATCGGCGATATGGTTGACTATGCCATGGCTACTTATGGGAATAAGTGGGATATAGGAGATGACATTGCTGATGTGATACTTGAAGACTTGTGGGAAAAATATGGGAATAAGGAGTCTGAGAAAGGTTAGACTTTAGAGTTAATGTTTACAAGCTAAGAAAGTTGTAATGGGTCAACTCTGATTATTTATGTTTTGTCTATCTTTCCAGATACTAACGTGAAAGGAAATAAAGTTGATGTCATCATTATTTCAGACACATATGATGATGAGTGTGGGAACATGTCTTCTAAGACCACTAATTTGAAAGGTTCCACTACCCAAGCTTTCAAGGCGCCCAAGGCTTCCGCTCCCAAAGTTGTACTTGGTCTTGTAGCGGCTGTGGGATGCTCCGACACAAATAGGAATGAGTGGTATGTGCCTCCCCCTAATGACCTCAAGTCTCCCCCCATGAATAAAAAGCCTCCCATCAAGAAGTTCACCTGTTATTTTTAGTTGTTGATGTAATGAAGATGTATATTTTTTGGCTGATGATGGTTACTGAAAACGATAGTTGTTAACATGTATATTTTGCTTCATATGGTGTAATTAGGTGATGGTGTAGGTATAATTTGGAAATGTTGTTTTCATTTTGTGGTTTGCACTTGCATATCCAGTTTAGGTGGGTGCTTGGGAAAACCCATTTTGACTTATAAGGTCAACAAACCAAATTATTAGAGGAACCACACCGAATTGTTAGTATTTAAAATCTCTTTTGTTTGACTTATAAAGTCAACAGATTCAAATTGTATCCAAAATTCAATTATTATAACAAAAGAATCACACATATCGGTTAAGCTACATTTAGACGAAAGACAACATAGCATTTCTTGCTAGGAATTCACTGCGTTAGTAGGTGATCCATTTGGTCTTTCGATTGCGATTGTTTCAACCGTGTTTCTCTTGGCGTTCTCCATTTGGTCTTTCAGTTGCAGGTGCTTCACGTGGTGTTTGGCTTGGGCGCTCTACACTTGGTATTTCAGTTGTAGGTGGTTCACTTTCTTCTTCATCACTGCCCAAGGATGCACCAACAATAGTAGGTGCAGAAATATATATACCCATCACATATCCACCACTATCTCGTGTGGTTGTGTTTTCCTTGGTAACACCATCGCTACCAGTATAAGATGTGTTCCCCTTATCTCAAGGCACACTGGACAAACATACCACATGAAAGCTCTATAAGGTGGACGCCTAGCAAAAAAGGTCAATCCAGCCCTGTTTTCCCTTTGAACCCAACAGTCAATGCATACCATTTGACAACCATTTTCTACATCCATGGTGATAATATGTTGGTATGATAAACAATTGCTGACTTAAGATGTATTATATAAGTAGAAGGGAGTTGTGGTTGTTGAACAAGTAGATAAGGAGTAAAGACAACATAAATTCTTACAAGCTAGTCAACTTATAAAGTCAACAAAAAAAACAAAAACATGTTCAAACATAATATTGTCGATATTACAAATGGCTAGAAGAGTAGAAGCCTACAACCTTCGAAACTGCTGAAATTTGTGCCTTTCAGAGCTTGAATTTTATCCAGCACATATGGATGTCTTGGATATAACTCTTCCACAGACACTCCATAGTAAGCTGCCTCATACTCTGCATCTTCAAGCTAATTTTTCCTCTCCCATTCCTCTTCAATTCTTTTGTACATTCTCTCCTCTTCAAAAAACTGCTGGAATGCTTCTTCATCCAACCTGGACTACTCTTCATCTTTCTCCAAATTTGTGTGTTCTTCTTCTTGCTCATAAAGAGCATCATAAAACTCTTGTTCCATAGTCTTCCTTATATCGTCTTCATCCATCCACTACAAAAGTAATACATTTGCACATCAACTAGAATGTAAACACACTAGGACAATCGTTATGCAAATGACAATTAAATGAATACATGTTGCCTTCTGCCATCACAATGCCTTTTTGTACCTCGAACCTTACTTTCCTTTGTTGGTTTTGGTACATGATCCTTGTGACAACTAGTTTGACAATTGGAGCATTTAATCTGTTTACATTCCCTACTACCCTGCAACTTGGCCTTTTGCCTTCTTTGATACGCTTATACACAATTAATGTGTTGGGAATCACCAAAAGAACCCAACTAACAAGATCCGAAACCATAAACACTATCATAATAACCCGACCCAATTAACAAAACCCAATCAAAACGAAACCTAACATACATCCACACTCACGTACTGAAACACACATCTAGTCAAACCCATTCTTAAAAAAACAAAAAAGTAAGAATGAAGGACGGAAGCATATTCGTCTCCACTTTTAAGAATGTGAAGGAAGAAGAAGAAGGTGAGGTCCTGTTCAGAATCCACTATAATGGGGTTTTTGATTATAGCCCACTCAGGTATGAACGAGGCTCATTAATTAATCTGTGTGCCTTTACCAGTGATAGGGATATATTTAGTTCAAGCCTTGATAATGTGTTGTCGAGATTAATGAACAAAATGGGCGTTGTTTTTCGTGATCCTAAACAATCCCTAGAAAATGATTTGCATTTGATTCATCACGATGTTGATGTTCATACTTTGTTTGGAATGGTGAAACAAATGAGTCGATTGATATCTTCGTAGCCCACAAGCCCCAAAAGTTAGCACAATTTTACTTAAAAAAATCAGTTTTGAAGTTGTGGGTTGGGTAGAGCAGGATGCTAACTTTAGGATGCTTAGTCAAACACCTTTTAGGACTAGAAGTCAATGGCAGGGGATAGATAAGAAAAAAATGCAGGGGAGTGGAACCAGGACACCAAGAGTGAAAGGTGGTGTAGTAATCAAAGATGGAGAAGGTGTTGTAGCTAAAAAAATGGACAAAATTAAAGGAAAAGGAAAAGGAAAGATGGTTGATGAAGAGGAGGTTTTGCCCAGAAAAAAAGAGAGAGAAGTTGTTCAAGAATTTAAGCGAGGTTTAGATGGGAAGGGGAAGGCCAAAATGGTTGAGTTTGCGGGGTTTGATGTTGAGAACTTGCTGGTTTTGACTTGGAGGAAGGTGAAAGGGTTGGTGGTCTTCTGCAGATGTTTCAAGCGGTGTTAAGACACCCATTCGAGCAAAGAAAAGATTACAAAGCTGCGTCCTAGCCTTCGTTAGCCCAAAGGCGACCCTAGGTGATGTTTCGATGATGAATACCATGTCATGTGTTAAATTCTATTAAGTCAGTAACACTACAGTTCATAACTTATATGTTTGTAGTTTGTATACTTGTTTTGCGAGACAAGGTGGCGACATCATTATCAATTTAGGGCTAAAAGTTTTGTCGGTTCAACAGTTTACGGATATCAATCACGGTTGTGTAGATCATTTGAAGATTCAAGATTGAGCGTTTTGAAGTTGGGCCCAAATTCATCTTTTATATTTTGTAACGAATCGATATATTAAATGTATCGACAATGACTCAGTAGTATCGGTTATGTTCCATTTCATCAAACATCGTATATAGTTGATCGTTATAAGTCAACTAGCTAAGTAATTGATAATGTATAAATTTGTTTGTTAATCCCGGCAAATTTCATTAGCTATTACTTTCTTTACTGATTGACTTTTATGAAGTCATACTTAAGTGGTGAGGACTGGTCTGTGATATTATTTGTTCAAACAATATCCTTTTTGTTTTGGTGGAATAGTTCTTGAGTTAGAATTAACTAGGTTGAGTTATAAATGTGAATGGGCTATAATACCTTCCAATAACTAATAGAAAAGAGACGTTGACATAGGCGTTATTGGTCAAGGGACGAATCTGGCATTTAATGGCCAAGGTTTGGACCTGTGACGATGAAAAGGGCAAGTTTTGTCCCATCGCGATCCGTCCAGCCAATTTTAGGGACCAACGATGTCTTTTAGTCCTTAAATTATGTTACAATTAATTTAGTTGATATTCGTTAATTTTTCCTCTGTTAATTTAAATATATTAGTTGAAATGCAATCGATAAAATGTAATGTGTAGCAACAGAAAATCAGGCTACTTAAAATTATATGAATAGTTTACTTATATTTAAAGACAACGTTGGCTTATAATGTCGTACCCTCCTCTGTCGCCCTCCTCTATCACTAGAAATCGTTATTTCTATGAAGAATCTCATATATAAGCAAGTCGTGTGGCTACTCATACCACATATCACATATCTTTCAGTTTTTGGTCTCGAGTTCTCATCAACTTGATACCAGATCAATCAACTCTAATATATAAAGCTTTCTCTCATATCTGGAATATTTTCTACTACCAAATTTACTTTTCTAAATAGTGATGGATAAATTTGTTATAAGGTTTACATATTTATGTATAATTTTGGTTCTAAACACAAAAAGAAAAAGAAAATTGTAAGTCGCTCAAAACAGCCATAAAGGTGCATGTTTCAACATGTCACATATCTACTTCACTTATTTTGCCACCTACGATAGTAGTAATCAGTAATCACAGTAAATTATTTAACCTATAAACACATTTTTAAATTTATCATACAAAAAATAATATAAAACTGTTCTTATTAATTTACTAAAACCTTGCATACGTATGAAAAAAAAAAAAAAAAAAAATTGCCTGTGTACCAAGTCAAATTATTCAAATGAAGAACAAAGCTTGATAGGGATGGAAGAGCATCAAAACAAAAATGTTATTTTCATTCCAAGTAAAATTCAAAATTTATCTTTCAATCTCATTGACTAGTAGATCATAAGTAATTTCTTCTAAGCACGCGTAGAAAAGTTAAATGAAGACCAAGAATCAAGAGACTTTTGAAAACTTCTAGATTAATTAGTTTCTAATGGTGACAAATAGGGGAAGACCGAGAGAGTTTTCAGACGTGACTCTAAATCAAATGGATTTTTCTTACGTAATGTAACATTAAATTAAAAAAAACACTTATTTTTTTAAATGCATCTTGTTATAAATATTTTGTGTTTAGTTTTATAAGAAAAAGCACCTTGTAACTTTTAAGTCTTCGATCCGTTCCGCCACTGGTGAGAAACTATCAAAAGAGTAGGCGAGTCATGCTCGTGATTAACAAGTCGAAATGAGTAATTTATATGTTTCCAACTTTCCATCATTTCGTTGGTTTGAAAGTGCTGCCGCTGTTGTTAACTTAATATTTTGATAAGTAAACAAGTTATTTAAAGGTCATAAGTAGTTGAACATGTTTACTTTATCACTATATAGGATATTCAGTGATGTAGAAAGCATATAAAATAAGTATGCATTGATAGTATATTTGTATGTAGTTAGCATTCATATCAGATCATGTGCAGTTATATGATAGCAATGAGTTCATGGTTATATGATGTGATTATTATAACGTCTGATGAGCGTAATAATATTTACATGATATGACATGAAAATGACATGAAGTTATTGAGATCATGAGATGTCCTGAGAAGCTTACTAGAACGGTTATGTGTTAAATATTTACATGTTGTATCATAATTATGTATTTCAGTATTTTCAGAATTGAATCAGTATCCAGGAAGATTATAGTATTGAAATGAAACCAAATATGACAGAACAAATACATATCATGAGTTTCGGTATTCCTAGAGTCGATCAACCTATGAGAAATGGACTATGGAAATAGAGTGAAAACAAATCTCAGAGTTCACTTAATCACGAGAAAGGATTTCAACATGAGTACAAGTACCCTTAATTAAACTTGTTGATAATTTTAATCAGTATATAGAGGGTACTTAGACTTGAACCATAGCTCTATGTAACCTTAGAGTTTTATGCTTTAGGTGCATAAGGGAATTATAATTATGTTTAGCATGTTAAGAATGTCGTAAGAGTAGAAACGTATGATCAAACATGCCATGATAACGGGATTATAGATGTTACAAGTATGAATCGGGAATAAAATTGATATAGTATATGCATTTACGTTATGGCCAGTAGTAATATAGTCGCCCAGTAAGTGAAACCGGTTTAGAATGCATGAAGGTAAGTGGATTATTATAACATGTTTAGTATCTTAGTATATAACAAGGATCATAAATCACGAGTATAAATGCACAGACAGTTAAATGATAGAAACAGAACAACGTGACCCTTGAATAACACCAGAACTTCAGGTATATATAATACCATGTTAGCAGTGTAGAATGTCGAAATTAGATTAACATGTATCCTATGCTATGATTTTCAGCTATGTTATCGCGCCAATATGCGATTAGTAGTAAAATGCATGAACAGAAGTGCATAGATAACAACAGATTAATATGATAGTAGCATATGACTATAGATAGATAGTTTTAGTTATGAATCGAGGTAGAATATGATAGAAATAAAGACATGTCTATGTGATGCAAGTAATATGACGTTTGACCATCGTGATAATAGTTACATCATATAACATGAATTTATTGGGATCATATGAACTGAATCTTCGAAAGATAGAATGATGTTTAGTCATAAATAGAATCAAAAAGTGTGTAACCATGAGTAGTAAGCACGAATAAACTATTATAAGTCTACTGAATCTTCGAAATATAGAATGATGTTTAGTCATAAATAGAATCAAAAAGTGTGTAACCATGAGTAGTAAGCACGAATAGAACTATTATAAGTCTTATCATTCTCAATGTGTAGATTCAGTAATTAGATCTTAGAACTCAGATATCAGTAGAATATAAAGACATCTCAAATACCAGTAGAGTTCAGTGTAGTACCTTAAGATAGATTACCAAGAACATCCCATAGCCCAATAGAAAACTATTATAGCATTATAGTAGAGTCAATAAGAAAATTGTCCATAGAAAGTGAATGACATGTGAACAGATAGACATACTCGATACTTACTAGTAGAAACAAAAAGATTATAGAGCCTATCGAAACAGATAATATCCTAGTAATGCTTTACTTAAAATTAGACACGTGATATGTAATAAATTCCAGAAGTTTCAGATTCATACTTAGAGTAAGTATATCATGTAAGTTTAGAAAATATTATGACAAGTCTTATGGCTAGATAAAACAGTTAGATTCAAAAATGAATTTCCATAAATAGAGTCTAAGTGGGGGAGACTTAGTTAGACACACAGAACTCTAGTTAGTACGGTCACCAGAGGTAATTAATTCGTGAGGACACGAATAGGTTAAGTGTGGGAGAGTTGTAACACCTCAAATTTCACAGATTTATTAGAATAAAATTTTATCGACTTTAGAATAATTAGAAATTTTTTTCCGTTAGTTTTATTATAAATAGGAGTTTCAGCGCAAGATAGTTAACTGAAAAAGACTAACGATGCAAGAGATTTAACAGCAGAAACTAACGATAATTTAAAAGATACACTTTATGCTTAATAAGCTTAGAAAATTCATAAAATTACCACAAACACACACGTACACACGTATGATTGTGTGTGTGTGTGTGTTTTGGGAAGTGGCATCATAAGAGTTTTAGGTGGGAAATTGTTTTCTTTAATTCACTCATTAAGCAAAGATTTTCAAGAGGTTAATGAATTATTGTACAAGGGTTTGATGCTTCAAGTGCAAGAGAAATTAGAGTAATCAAGGTATGTGATTAAATCAAGTTAGTTTTAGGAATCATGATGAAATCAAGGGTTTTGGTTAATAAGTATATTAGAGAAATAATGAAAGGTTATTTTGGATCATGTCTTGATATCTATAAAAAAAAAAGAAAAAAAAGAAAAAAAAAGTAAAAGTTTGAATGTTCCAAGCTCTGGGTTAAGTCTATATAACATAAATGACCTTTATGATTTCTACTAAGGTAGGTAATAAAATCAATTTATTATCAAGTTAGGTAATGACATCTTCATTATTACCAATTTGATCACCAGTCACCGGTGAATTCAAATAACTTGATGACACGTCATTTTTTTTTTTACTAGAATTCCATGTTGTAAAGTTGGTCCAACAAGATTTTTCACTAATTTTTTGCACCCGTTGACTTTGTTTGTCCCCTTATATAAATCAATGTTTTAAAACCCGATTTTATTTATCTACCCAGTTTCGTCGCCAGTTCACCGAGTCATCGGTTCGAACTAGTTCTTTACTTACATATACTTTTCTATATATTTAATATGTAATGTTGCATGATCTCATGATTTATCCGACTTTATTCCTACATTCAATTGAACCGGTGAAAAATATTAAGACTCTACGATAAGCTTTGTTTTTAAGTAATATATCTATATTAATATAGCAAAAATTTGCAACGACAGTCAACCTATGATACTAAATTATAACAGTGTATATCAAGGGTCCATTTGATATGTAAATAAGTTTTGAAATTAATATGCGTGTGAAAGAAAAGGATAAAAGATAAAGGTGTCATTGTTTTATAATTAATTTGTTTAATAAGTTATGATAAAACTGGAATTAAGACTTATATTATATTTTAATAAAAAGACTAACTAGATGTCACATTTTATATAAATTATACTTTAAAAAAATAAAAGTATCAATAAAAACAAAAATTAGTGGGGGCTACGAAGAAAAAGCAGTTTGTCAGTGGCAATGAGGTTGAATAACCACCTTTTCGGTAAGGTATGGGTTTACTGGAGTGATACCTTTATTTATTGTCATTCTTTACTACCAAACAATTACATTCTGAAATCAATCCACTACTTTATTTCCACATCCACATACCAAACAGACCCTAAAACTATAGTAGTTGGTGTTTTAAGATGATATATAAATCTAATTTATTGTTTTACAAAATTTTAACCAACATTAGTACTCACCACTTTAATTTATTAATTACACTTAGAAAGGTTAATGGGAAAAAAAATTCGTTAGATTTCTTGATAAAAAGTCATGACCCGGCCGGGTTTATCAAATCGGGTCAACGAAAAACGGGCGGTTCAATCCGATTCTCAAACAAGCAAAAATCCGGTCACATCTGGCCCGGTCTCCTAGCGGGTTTCCGGTTAAACTAGCCAGGTCAACACGGGTTTTAAAACATTGATATAAAGTATATTTCACCATCTAACCACATTTAACACTTTAACTCTTTCCATATTTTTTTCCTAAATCATCAAGAACCCTAATTCATACAATTGATGATAATTGCCTCAGTTAATTCACGATGGTTAAAGGTTAGTTATTAAATAGTATCGTGCATTATATTATATAATATATATGTTTGATGGTTCAATTATTTATTATTGTGTTGTTTTTAACAAAACCTTAAATTTTAGGTTAACCTCACCCATATAAGGTTTTACATTCAACCTTAAACACGATTGGTGTGTTCATTCATAGTCTTTTGAAGTATGCTGAAGGGGATGAAAAACATGTTACTGATATCGACTTTGAAGGTATGTCATGGACACAATTACGTGAGGTTATTAGATGTTTGGTCCATGGTATAGTTCATGGTTTGTATTAATGTAGACCTAGTCAGTCTTTGAGCTTAGGTCTAAAGAACTTAAAACATATAGTGATGTTGAGGATTTTGTTAACTTAGGTTGTCAGAATATTTGGATGGTTGACCTTTATGTTGAACATTTTGGTTATGATGTGTTAAACTTTCTTAATGAAGAAGATGAAAATGTGGATGGTTATAAAAGTGAGGAATTTTATTCTAGTGATGATAAAAAAAGACTTGTATTTTGTTGATTTCAGAATGAAAGGGGATGATAATGTAGTGATAAAAAACCAAACAACTCATGTCGCGGCGGAATGGTAACCAGAGGAGTGACTTCATAGCACAAAGTTACCATGTACAAAGAATGACCTCTAAATGAGTCATTTTAAAATACGCGTTCGATAAGATTTAAATCAAGTTTTAGAACAATACGATGCAAGAGTTTACAATAATAAATAAGTTTTTAAAATGTAATCGAACGATAAATAAATGCATAAGTATTCGAAAGATGAAATCGGATGCGACTCGAATGCTTATGCTCCAATGCTATGCCAAACCATCAAATCACGAACTTGAGAAATACATGCTAAAAGGTCAACATAAAGTTGGTGAGATCATAGGTTTAAGTATCTGTAAAAGTGAACCACAAGATTTTATAATGTGTATGACCATTATAACAAATACAATGTTACATAAAATGCATTTATCATTGCCTAAGCTCATGACATTGAAGCTTTAACTATACTATAAATGAGATTGCCCCAATGCAGGTGTCTAACCCAAGACCACCTGGAAATACTCAAATGAAATGCGTCCATTTGACCAATAATGTGCTAAAAAACCCAGACAAGGGATTCAACCCCAATAGATCTATTCAAGACATTCGTGCTCACAAAAGTAATTAACGGTTCATTATAAAGGGCGAATTGAAAAACATTGGTTAACAGGTACTTAGGCCAGTCCGTAAACGGGTAAATGTACTTGTGTTCAAACGTAAAATAAGAAATGCATTCTTACCCCAAAGTAAGTAAAATCAAGTACAAACTTGGGGCTATAAAAATAACTTCAAGTACTGAAAGTGTTCGGAAAAGTGTAGTGTAGAACAACAATCGGGAAATCCTAAACGGGACCTAGAATAATAAGATTTTCAGGGAATATGTAACATGTACAATATGCGTATGAGTTTATGATGTTTTATCACCAGTATATACTTGTGGTAAGTTTTTACGACTCAAACATTATAAAACGCAAGTTTCACTTTTTAATATTAAGTTTTCAAAAAGTGTCCAAAAATGAGTTTCGCTCAAGTTTAGCGGGTCATAAGTTGTTCGTGTCGATTTGATTTGGGCCATTTCGAGTTCCAGTGTCAAGTATGCCGTGAGGGCTGTAAAAAGTTCAACTACCGCTCTTAATGGTTCTAAGCCTAAGGTCCTCGTAAATAGGCACAAAAGTGGTCCCCCGGGTTCTTGTTTTATACTCTATAAGAAATCCTAAAAATGAAGTTGTAAACTTTTAAGTTTATCTCAAATTCATTTGAGTGTATCTAATTAATTTTAAGCCCGTTTTTCTTTGTTAAACTCCTTAAACCCAGATGGACGTGTCTACTTTCATAATTTCAAAGTCCCGGTTCGTGAAAATAAGTTTTGGTTATAGTTTTACACTTAAACTTTTTAAAACCTACAGTTACAAAGTTTTGAGAACACTTTCATCGTAATCAAGTTATTTCTAACTCATTTTTCTAAAGAAGACACTTGTTTCAAAGGCATAGGTTTATCATTTTCGAGTCTACTTTCCAAAAATGTAAGCCACTTGGCTCGATTTTTCACCAATTATTTTATAAAATAAAAAACGTACACATGTATCAAAGCTGTTAATATTCAGAATGTTAGACCTATATTTCCGGGGCCGTATCTCTTTCGATATTTATCGCGATGACTCCGTTAAACTCTAAGATTTTAAGTTAGAGTCTCATCTAAAAATGTCTCAACTAGCTCGATTTATCAAAATGCTCTTAGGATAGTGATTTTTACGGAACGTAATCTGGTACTCAGAATCTTGTCGGTATTAACTAACATTTTCGTGTGATTTATTAAAAATACCAAACCAATTCAAAAAATTATAAACAAATTCAGGGAAAAACTTAAGACATATAATTACCAAAAAATTGGCAAGGTCTAGAAAAATGTTTTAGATAGGTTTATATGTTGAAACTTACAACTGTAAAACTGTGACAAAATCTGTGTTTAGTAACTTAACTTTTTATCAAGTTTCTCAACACCACAAGTATATACAAGTGCTAATATGAACATGGAGTTCATTATGTATGTAAATATAAGTATGAAAAAAAATTCATGAAGCTTACAAAATGATTGTGAGTGATTAGTGAATGAACAAGTAAACCCAAGAATTTAATCAAAACTTAAAAATCAAGAACTAAACTCTAACTTTGCTTAACCTTATGAACCAAAGCTTTAACAAAAATGAAAACCCTTGTTTCTTTGTGATTAGGCTGTCGTGGTTATGAGAGGAGAGAAAGAAGATATATGTGTGTTGATTGGTGTGGAAATGAGGTATTAAGTAGCAAGTATTATATAAAAGTAATGTTGGCAAAGTTAAATTTTCATTTTCATCTCAATAGTACCTAGTGAGCCAAAATTAGGATTGTGTGTCCTTGTGAGTTGGTTGTACCATGATTTTGGATCTAACTGACGGAGTAATATCTTTTTCTTTTTAGATTCCAAGTTCATATGCTGGCTTATGAATGTGTTTAACATAAAAAGTAGACAATGTAGGATTAAAATGTTGGTATTGCCTATTTTGGAGTATATGGGTGGCAAAATGGTATAAACGGGGAAGTGAATTTGAAATTTAGTATATAAAAATGTATAAGTATGTGTATATATTAGTATAGAAGGGTGGTGGTGAATAATGTGTACATGCATGTACGTAAATGTGAAAAATGAGCTTTTTAAATAAAACTTGTAAAATAAAATGCGTAGACTTATAAAAAAAATTTAAAATTTATTTAACACATGTTTTACGTAGGCTAAAATTAGTCTAGTGTCGGTTTACGTTTATAGTTGTTTTTTGTCGTACGCGATTTAACCAAACGGTTATACGTAAAAGTAAATATTTAAATGTTTAGAGTAAATTGTTTTGAGTTTATAGAAAAGTATTGACCTGAAAAATACGATTTGTGACACCGTGACTCTAGTTTCATAGACCCTAAATACAAAGTAAAGAAATGTGTTATCTATCCAAAACATGATCCAACTATTCCTTGGAATCAAATGGAACCAATATTAGGTATGAGGTACGAACACAATTAAAATTGGCCTTAGCTAATTATGGTGTAGCTAATGGTTATCAGTTTTGGTATTCTAGGAATGATTCGAAATGTTTGTTTAGTTCACTTGCTTATATATCGATAAGCAAACTTTAAAATTCAATTACTTACAGTTTCACATGCTTGTTTTGCCATAACGATAAGCAAGATTACAAGATTTTTTGTTGTGGCATTCGCCTTGATGAAGTTGTAAAATTTAACAGCTAGGTCATTCCAAAATGTGCATGGGATTCTTACACCATTGGACAAGTAGATAAACCATTAAAAATAACAACATAGGTCATTCCAAAGTGTACATATGATTCTTGCACCACTAGGTCATTCCAAACTGTACATATGATTCTTGCACCACTAAACAAATAGATATAACATTAAAAATATTAAAAAAAATGGTGTTCCTTGTACGTTACCTTAAATATTGTAGTTTGAACTCTTAAAAATGTTTAGGCTTATCATCTGGATCCATAACCGTGATGTTGTTGGTCTCGACTAATTAACCAATAACATATGAAAAATAAAACATATAAAATACTATACAATAGATGTATGCATAATATAATTATATAATAATATATGAGTTGTGTCTAAAAAAACTTACCGAAGGGACACTTAGGATTAATATTTTGCTCTAAGAAACTTTCAAAAGACAAAAAGTTTAAAGGATCTTGTGAATCGGCAAAAATCAGAACATCGTCAGACATATCTTTTTTTTTTTTTTTTTAGAAAATGGATTTTGCATGCATGAGAAGTTGTTTTAAGCATGTCTATATTAATTTTATTAAAGTTTGATATGACTTGATAATCATTTTGGTGAATGAGGTTATCGAAATCGAAACTACTAAATTACCGATGGTTGCATGTATCTTGGTACCCTGTTATGTAAAACATATCATCTACATAAATATTTATAGCATGCCTATTGTTTCAAAAAAAAAAGATTTGGTTACAAATAATTAGACTTGTTCGTCCATTAGAATCATATCAATACCAGCAACTTTAAATTGTTGAGTGGCGTCGTAATACTGGTTCCCTATAGAAACGACTTTTACCTTGATGATGCACTTACCATTCGTGCCATCGACATCTGAAAGTGCGGTGATCCTCATAGTTTTGCCTGTGATAAGAAATCAAAGAGACAAAAGTTAAAATGCTAATGAACGATGAGCACCCTCATTGGGCTAGTATCTATAGGCTCCGTATTAGGGTTTCGTATTCGTATTCCAATAGATAACGTAGTTTAAATATAGAAAAAATCTCAACGAACATAGCTATCGTTTTTAAAGAACCTTCTAGAATGTGCATTTTATATTTGTAATGACGTTTCTCATCGGAAGAATTTATTGTTTACACTTTCACGACACCAAAGTTTTAAAAATCACAGCCGGTTCTTCTAAGTTTTTTTCTTCGCAATTTTGACACATTTATGTTTGAGGAGCTTTTAAAAAAACTCAAATTGTGGCTATTTTTTCTGTATTGAATTATCAATTAACCAATAACAAAGCTTCATTATAAAATCAAGTCTTCTCATTAGTTAATCAAATCTCTCGATCGACTAAAAGTGAGTTTTATAAGTATTTGAAATCTATGCTAATTTTTGAAGATTTAGAAGCTTTCCTTATGTTCTTAACATGTGTTGGAATTTCTAGTAACGTGTATAATAATAAAAATGATAAAGGTTGTTAAATTTTGGGTTGGTAATCTGTAGCAAACATATCATTCTATCAATTGCTAATGGCTTTCAAGTTGTGGCTTATTGCAGGATTGATTACAGGGGTTTAACCTGGACAAAAGATTAAAGATTTAAAGTTCCAAGAATCTCATTTCTGCTGCCTTTCTTCGTTTCTGGCGATGAGTTACTACTAGCCGTTAGAGGGTCTTAGTGAAACTTAATCTCCTATTTAATAAGTCCCTTATCTAGGGTTAGACACACTGAGTGTGCGTCTTTTGTATCACTCTCTTCTCTTCTCTTAGATCATTTCACCGATCTTGTCTTGTCTTTACATTCATATGATTATTGTCTCATTGACATTAATCTAATCTTGTAACATTTGGATACTATTAATCTAAGTCGACTATTGCGCTTAGATCCGAATAAAGGTTCATTGTTTATCTCCGCTGCCTATACTTTCGTACATGGTATCGAGCTTGTGCTCATTGATTCTCTTCGCAACTATTGGTGGTTTGGGGTTATTGCTATTGGCGTAATCACTGGTTATCTTCTACTTACAATTAGCCCTAGACTAAGTGAATCTAGGGTAATTGTGATTTGTTCTTCCGCTGCATATTTCTCTGTAAGTCTATATCTTGTCTCTTCTTCAAACATACAGTACTTAAGTCTTTGTGGGTGCAAACGGGTACACTAACATCTTGATCTGCCACCTTTGAGTGGTACGAATACCTGCTCTGGTTTACCCTAGTCCACAGGCTTGGTGCTTGTTGTTTCTTAAATTCAAAGTCTTACTTATCTATCTATTTGGTCTTATTATTATCTCTGTCTGTTTTATTTTTCTGTCTTACTGTCTTTATTATGGTTGATGGTGATAGTGCTGGTGGTGGTGGTTCCACTGAGAAAGGCTTATCCTTTGGGGATGCTTTGTACTTACACCCTAATAACACTAATGGGACTCCATTATTTCTATCAAACTCACAGAACCGAAAATTATAAAATATGGAATATGGCCATGACCTTTGCCTTAAGGAACCATAATAAGTTAGGGTTTATTGATGGTACTTGCATAAGAAACGATTCAAACCCTAATCTTGCTAATCAATGGGATACTTGTAACTCGGTTGTGGTTACTTGATTCTTAATTCTCTCACCGAATTATTTGGGGCTATCTATGCCAAACCGCTATGAAATGTGGAATGATCTCAAAGATACTTATGATAAGGTTGATGGTTCAATATTTTCAATTTGCATAAAAATATAAACTCTCTTAGTCAAAGTGGGTCCTCTCTTGCGATTACTACAACAATCTTAACTCTTTATGGAAACAATTTGATTGTATGATTAGCTTGCCTCCTTGCACTTGTGAGGTCGCAAAACATTTTGAAAAACATAATCGCTAATCAAGTTAATGCAATTTCTTATGGGTCTTGATGACTCCTATGTTCCCATCGAAGCAATATTTTAACCGAGACCCTTTACCTAATGTCAAACCGCCTTCTCTGTTGTCTCGGAGAAGAGTCTCACGAATGTATCATCTGGGAATAGCTCGCTAAACCCAATGCTACGACTTTTCTTGCAAAAACTTCGATGGTGGAAAATTTTTGATAATAAAAGAAGCTTTAACAACAAAGTTTATGGTCATAATACGGTAATGACTCCAATAGCAGAGGACCAAACATGAACCTCAAATGTACCAATTGTAAAAACCCGGTCACACCATTGATAGATGTTATGATCTTGTTGGCTATCCTGCTGGATATGCTAAAAGAAATTTTAATGGTAAACCTTTCGGAAGAATAATGTTTCTGCTGAAACCAATCTTGTCACCGATAATAGTGCCAAGAACTCTCCTGTCTCCTTGTCTAATGAATGACTCTCAAGACTTATGAGTCTTCTCAATGACAACAATGTGTCATCTGCTAATGCCAACTTAGCGGTAAAATTTTTCAGAACCTTCTTTAATGGCGGTGTCAAGTTTAATATAAACTTCAACAAGTTTTTAACAACAACACTAAGACATTATCTGGAAACATCGCCTTGGTTGGATTGTTGATTACGGTGCAAATCAACACATGACCGTGATCGAATTTTTTAATCAATGTTGTTAACATTTCAAATCTTGGCTTAACTGTTGGACATCCCAACGGTACTCAGCCTTAATTACAAAATTGGTGATTTAAAGATCAATAATGATCTAACTCTCTTTGATGTACTTGTTGTTCCCGAGTACAATGTTAGTTTGTCGTCTGCTCATAAAATTGCTAGAGACAATAAGATGTTTGTCGGGTTTAATGAATCTAATTGCTATATACAGATTTACATCAAAAAGGATTGTGGGGATTGGTAAACAACACAATGGGTTATATATGTTTGATATTGATTCTTCATGTAAGATTATTTCTAATAATTGCATATCTGTTTGTCATGTTTCAAAAATCTTTGGCATCAAAGACTTGGTCATCCTCCGACCAAGTCCTACACATACTTAAACCCACTCTTAAATTTGATAGTACATCCGAAACTGATCATCTCGTGATACTTGTAATAAAGCTAAACAAACCAGGGAACCATTCCTCTAAGTGAACATAAATCAACTAAAATTGGTCAACTTGTCCATCTTGATGTATGGGGACCATATAAAGTCACTAGCAGAGATGGTTACAAATATTTTTAACCGTTGTTGATGACTATTCCGTAGGTGTGGGTTTATATGCTTAAGGGAAGGATGATGTTTATGTTTCCATTGTTAACTTTACTCACATGCTATCAAATCAATTTGAACACAATGTCAAGATCTTTAGAAGTGATAATGGGACGAATTTGTCAATAATAAACTTCAAGTTTTTTCCATGAAAAGGAATTTTACATCAAACCTCTTGTGTCTATACACCACAACAAAATGGTATTGCGAGAAAGGAAACATAGGCATCTCCTTAATGTAGCTAGATCCCTCATGTTTCGTGGGAATTACCTCTAAATCTTTGGTCCGAATGTGTTCTAACTCCGCCTATGTCATAAACAGGTTGCCTCTTGCCTGTCTGCAAGTCCCGTTCTTCCTTGTGTATGGGCATGACCCTTCACTCTCTCCTTAGAGTCTTTGGTCGCTTATGCTATGCCACCATTCTCAACATCTCGATAAATTTGGTAGTAGGTCCGAAAAAGTGTCTTTATTGGTTACTCAAATGAGAAGAAAGGCTATAAACTCTTGAGCCTTGAAACAAAAATATCTTTTACTCGGAGATGTCAAATTTTATGAAACTGTTTTCCTTCAAAATGAAAAATTTCGTCAAAACCTTTTGTTGAAACCTTTGTACCAAAAGATTTAAATCACAAAATTTCTTTGAATCACAAATAAGTCCCAATGATGAAGGAGAGTGACATCCTATGATGATGGCACGGTGGTAAGTCATCCCACTAGGATTGACGAACCAGTTGCAACATCTATAGATGATAATACACACCCGAGGGCAACATATCACATGATTCACATTCTCACGATGCGCTTTCGATCCTAGCCGATACAACACCGATTATGTTTGAACAAGAAAGAGGCTTGCCACCATTACTACTAGAAGGTCAACCGAGTTTCCAAATTGCCCGAGAATCTTAATGACTTTATTATAGAAGGAAAAGTCAAATATGGTGTTGAAAAGGTTGTTAATTACTCCAACCTTAACAAAGATAATTATTGCTTTACATCTAGTCTTAATAAAAGTATTGAACCTACCATATGAAGAAGCTATCCATGATAGTAATTGGGTTGATGCTATGAATTCAAATTGAGGCCTTAAATGAAAACCATGCTTGGGATATAACCGATCTTCCTCCTAATAGAATTCCTATTGGCTACAAATGGATATTTAAAATCAAATATAAAGCCAATGGTGAAGTTGATAGATACAAGGCTAGACTAGTTGTTAAAGGCTATAACCAAAGGGAAGGAATAGACTATGATGAAACCTTTTCTCCTGTTGTAAAATGTCTACTGTCAGGTGTCTTATTGCCTTAGCCGTAAAAAACAAATGGCCTCTTTTTCAACTTGATGTTAATAATGCTTTCTTGTATGGAGATCTTGATGAGGATATCTATATGACCATTCCCAAAGGGTTCTGTAATGAGAACAATAAGAATAAAGTTTGTAAACTTGTCAAATCCCTATATGGCTTAAAACAAGCTCCCGTGAAATGGAATGAAAAACTTGTCGTTGTTTTGAAAGAAAATAACTTTGTTCAATCATTAATGATCACTCTTTGTTCACCAAAACAGAATAACAAGTTTATTGCTCGCTTGTTTATGTGGATGATATTGTCCTTCTTGGAAATTGTACCGATGAGATAAACCGATTCAAAGAGTTCCTAAAACAAAGTTTCATATTAAAGACTTGGGAAATCTAAAATACTTTCTTGGCATTGAGGTTCTAAAACGGGAATGACATTTGTCTCTCCCAAAGAAAATATTGTCTTGAACTCCTCAAAGAATTTGGTCTCCTTGGTGCAAACCTGTGTCCACCCTATGGAACCCAACTCGTCCTTCCATACATTCCCACTCATGATGACCCTTGCTTGTCAACATCATCGGTTATCGGGTTACTTGGGAAACTTATCTATCTCACCCATACAAGACCGACATCTCATACTCGCTCATTGTCCGCACAATATATGCATTCTCCTTTAAAGTCTCATCCGAATGTGCCTCAATGTTCGAGATATCTAAAAGGAGCTCCGTGAAAAGGTCTAAGGTACAATTTCAAAGAACTCGAAAATCATCTTGAAGGATATAGTGATGTTGATTGGGCCAAATGCAAGAAAACCGTAAAATTTGTCACAGTTATTGTGTTTTCTTTAATGATTGTTTAATCTCATGGAAAAGTAAAAACAAAACACTCTTTCAAAATCTTCCACGAAGCATAATATAGATCTATGTCTCTCGCTGCTGTGAAATCATTTGGATTCAAAAATCCTAAAAGACCTAAAAGTTGATATCAATCTTCCTGTTGATCTTTTTGTGATAACAAATCGCTTTACAACTTGTTGTCAACCCCTGCTTTCCATGAAAGATCAAAACACTTTGAAATTGATGTTCACTTAATCGGGAAAAAATTGCTAGAGGTGTTATAAATGCTAAAAGATTGGCTCTTCAAACCAAACTGCAGACATACTCACAAAAACCTCCCCGTCTATCAAGATAAATTTTGTGTGAAAATTGATATTGTTTGATATGTTTGCTCATCGATTAAGGGGAATGTTAAATTTTGGGTTGGTAATCTGTAGCAAACATATCATTCTATCAATTGCTAATGGCTTTCAAGTTGTGGCTTATTGCGGGATTGATTACGGGGTTTAACCCGGACAAAAGATTAAAGATTTAAAGTTCCAAGAATCTCATTTCATCAAGCCTTTCTTCGCTTCTCACGATGAGTTACTACTAGCCGTTAGAGGGTCTTAGTGAAACTTAATCTCCTATTTAATAAGTCCCTTATCTAGGGTTAGACACACTGAGTGTGCGATCTTTTGTATCACTCTCTTCTCTCTCTTAGATCATTTCACCGATCTTGTCTTGTCTTTACATTCATATGATTATTGTCTCATTGACATTAATCTAATCTTGTAACATTTGGATACTATTAATCTAAGCTGACTATTGCAGCTTAGATCTGAATAAAGGTTCTGTTGTTTATCTCCCGTTGCCTATACTTTCGTACAAAGGTTTTATTTTTCGATTATCATATCTAATCATTGATTAGGATTATTATTCAACACCACCCATGTTTTTTCCATGACACTGTATTATTATTGACCCTTTGTACTTATTAGTGTAGTCCATTCCATACGCAGAATTTAACCCCGAATTCCACTCTAGAAAAATATTTTTAAAATCCCAAACTTCTATATATATATCTCTAAGCAAGTTTTGAGTTCTTAACCATCATCGTTAACAACTCTAGATCTCTCTATATTTCTCTATCACGATGTTAGGTTCGTTGAGATCCATCTTCAGAAAAATCAAGTTCAAGAAGAGTGGTACTAAAGGACGTTCAACGTATGTAGCTAGAGATGATTTAGATGTGCAACACATAGGAGGCGTTAGTAAATGGACCACGGAACCTTCATACTGTGATATGAAGCATGCAAGAACATATGACAACAAAAGTACAATGAGGGTAAAAGTGTTGATGACGAAAGAAGAGGCACGGTTGTTACTTACAAAATGTGACGACAGAGGAGCTCTTAATTTCAAGGATGTGGCTACAGAGCTCACACAAATCCCTACTGACCGTGTTGCCATTGTTAGTCATGATAGTCCTAATGGCAAAATCATGCTAGATAGCATACCTGAAGAGCTCTAGAACGGTGTCATTTTCATTAGTGTTTGGGTTAACTAGAGTATCTTTTTTTAGTGTATATCTAGATCTGTAGTCCTATTGATTATCATTATTTTAGATTCATATACTTAGGAATTTAGACCATTGGTATGTTTGAATTGAAGCTTACTCGCTGCAAGCTCTATATATAACAGAATCGACAGGGAACTCCTTTTCATTTTTTACTTTAAATCTTTGGTTATTACGGTATAATTTTAGCTTGTTGAGTACACCATTTTCCGGATCATATACAAAGACAGTTCTCCATTCATTTGATACTTTGAGTAACACGAGTCACTATAGAATTGAAGAAGTCACTAATTTGGAGAATATCATGTCATAATTTCCACGATAAAAACAGATTTTGAAAGTAGAGTTAATTGTTAGAAATGCTTTAATAGCTTTTTCCAAATGCATATTACTCACTCTAATTAAATAGAGCTAGCAGTCATTTCCTGGGAAATTTCGATTCAGCTATATGTGCATGCTATCAAATAGGGTGTTTTAGTTTATTTAGTCGAAATCCGGATCAAAAAGATAGATATATCAGAAATCCGGTATGGAATGATAGATCAATCTGAAAGACGAGGCATGAATGCTAGAAGGCAGGGAGTTGGCTTATGAGCTTATGTGAATTTTGGAAAGTTCATAAGCTCTTTTTATTTTGCTTTGATTTATCAAGTTGAGCTCATAATTAACTCATAATGCGAAAACAGTGGGCGGCTTATAAGCTTTTCAAAAGTTATATAGGCTTATAAGCCACTAAATAAGCTAACACAAACACCCCTATAATTTGGTCAAGCATAATGTATAAACTTATTCAACAACATTTCACAATATTCAGAGTGAACCAAACACAGTCAGTCAAATCTTGAGAGTTGAGACACTGACAAATTAAAGTAAGCGGATCTTGTGCTTATTCAAAAGACGATAGCAACCAAGTTTTTTTTTTTTTTTTCCTTTGCTTGGTAAACAACTGCTATACATACATTTTACTCATGAAATAAAGTTTTGAACTAATTGGCAAGAAATAACAAAACCAATTATATATACCAAGTGAACAAGATTTTGCTACTTAACGTATCATCGAATTGTATTTATTGCAGTGCTGTCAATTGAAGCCAAGGAATCCAAGTGATCGTTTACGTTCTTAAATTTTTAAGAATTGAACAACACAGTTAAATGGAAAAATATGGCTTTGAGAGTTGTGGGAAGTATGGATGGGTTGGTAAGACTGGATTTGGGTCGGGGTTCGTTAGTGAGCTGTGAAAGATGAAGCTACTTTGCTCTAACATATGCAAATGTCTTTTGATGAAATTGATGGATGGTTGATGAGTTGATTCCTTTGGTTTATTACACTAGTTGATGATGCCTTACTAACATACACTGATTTGCCATCTTGTGAGGTTTGGAGGTTGCTGCAAGTATGGTGGAGGGATTTGTGTTTGGTTTAAGAAATGTTGTTAATTGTCTATATAATCTATTGGGGCTTATGGTAACCATGCATTTAATTCTTCTATATAAATTCAGATTTTAGCCTAAGACCTTAATTCATTCTTGTTATCGTTAATAACAAAAGTAGTTATTTGAAATCTGATTTGCTAATTCTCGAAGATTCAAAAGTTTTTTCTTATTTTCGTAGCATCTTTTGAAATTCTTAGCAAGTAGAAACGTGTATAGATATAAAAAGTGATAATTAAAGGTTTTATTATTTATTAACTATGTTATTGTTGATTTAGTACCATTCAACACCACCATCATGTTCTATGGCATTCTCTAAAGACCAAGACCTTAAATCCTGATTGCGATAGCTACAACGTTGAATAATATTCTTTTAACTACTTGTTTCATATTCATTTATAATCAAAATGATACACTCTACAAATAAGATATATATGAAACTGTAAGCCAAAAGTTTTATAACAATTAACAAAATATGCTTTTTTTTTTTTAAATATTTTTTTAAACGACAATATATATGCATGCATATGCATCTGTTTTTGAATAAGACAATTAATCATCTTTTCTACGTAAACGATGTTGTACATTTAAAGGACTTAACTTATTTGTGGAAATGTAAGTACAACAAAACAAAATAGAGCCTTGTTCCCATTTGTTGACGTAGTAATGGTGTGCAAGTCTTCTATGTTAAGTCCAAAACTTAGATTAAGACCGAAATTTATTGATTGTTATCATTCTAGTAATAAACAATTCTTTGATATCTATTATATGCTATTTCTTAAAGATTTAGAAGCTTTTCTTATGTTCTTAACATGTGTTAGGAATTTCTAGTAACGTGTATAGTTATAAAAATGATAAAGGTTTTATTTCTTGTTATCTAATCAATTAGGATTATTATTCAACACCACCCATGATATTGTATTACTGTATTATTTTGACCCTTTGCACTTATTAGTGTAGTCCATTTCATAAGCAGAATTCAACCCCGAAATCCACTCTAAAGAAATGGAGTATCATGTAAACTATGTAAGTACTTGTAAAATCCAAAACTTCTATATATAGCTTTAAGCAAGCTTTGAGTTCTCAACCATCATCGTTAACAACTCTAGATCTCTCTATATTTCTCTATCACGATGTTAGGTTCGTTGAGATCCATCTTCAGAAAAATCAAGTTCAAGAAGAGCGGTACTAAAGGACGTTCAACGTATGTAGCTAGAGATGATTTAGATGTGCAACACATAGGAGGCGTTAGTAAATGGACCACGGAACCTTCATACTGTGATATGAAGCATGGAAGAACATATGACAACAAAAGTACAATGAGGGTAAAAGTGTTGATGACGAAAGAAGAGGCACGGTTGTTACTTACAAAATGTGACGATAGAGGATCTTAATTTCAAGGATGTGGCTACAGAGCTCACACAAATCCCTACTGATCGAGTTGCCATTTTTAGTCACGATAGTCCTACTTATGGCAAAATCATGCTTGATAGCATACCTGAAGAGCTCTAGAACGGTGTCATTTTCATTAGTGTTTGGGTTAACCAGAATATCTTTTTTTTTAGTGTATTTATCTGTAGTATATTCATTAATTAGCATTATGTTAGATTCGTATAGCTTAGGAATTTAAACCATTGGTATGTTTGAATTGATCAATTATTGAAGCTTACTCACTGCAAGCTCTTTAACAGAATCGACTGTGAACTCCTTTTTATTTTACTTTAAATCTTTGGTTATTACTATATAATTTAGCTTGTTGAGTAAACCATTTGCAGAAGTCGCTAATTTGGAGAATATAATGTCATAATTTCCACGATCAAAATAAGTTTTGAAAGTAAAGTTAATTCTTAGAAATGCTTTAATAACTTTTTCCAAATGCATACTACTCACTCTAATTAAATAGAGCTAGCAGTCATTTCCAAATGCATACTACTCACTCTTTTTATTTTGCTTATGATTTATCAAGTTGAGCTCATAACCCATTAGGTGTAAAAGGTGGGCGGCTTGTAAGCTTTTCAATAGTTACATGTACATACACTTATAAGCCACTAAATAAGCTAACACAAACACCCCCTTTAATTTGGTCAAGCACAATGTATAAACTTATTTAACATTTCACAATACTCAAAAGACGATAGCAACCAAGTTCTTTTTTTCCCTGGTAATCAGCTGCTACATACATCATTCTCATGAAATAAAGTTTTGTACTCATTGGCAACAAAACCAATTGTATATACTAAGTGAACAAGATTTAATTTTACTACTTAAACGTATCATCGAATGATATTTATTGAAGTTAATTCTGTACGTAATACTCTCAATTTGAAGCCAAGGAATTCAAGTAATCTTTTACGTTCTTAAATCTTTAAGAATTGAACTGAACAGTTAAACGAAGATAATTAATCCAAGAACTAAAACATTGGCCTGCATACAGACTCAAGGTTTAACTTCATTTGCTTAAGCTCTTCCAGAGATGCAGATGGGTTGTCCTGAAGCCACTCAGTCGTGTTGGCAATAGCAATCTGCATTTTTTTCAAGTTCTCGGGATGCCCATTTTTTACATTATAATCTTTCTTCTTGTGCTTCAGGTTATATAGGTGATCTTCTAATGCAACGAATGCATCTGATTTCTTCTTGAATTCTTGATCCTCAAGTTTGTAGCTCTCCGCATCACGTACCATCTTTGAAATCTCTTCCTTTGAAAGTCTTCTATTTTCATTTGTGATTACGAGTTTCTCTATCTTACCTGTGGATAATATCCCAGCCCTGACCGTGATGATACCGTCAGCATCTATTTTTATGCATTCATTGACCATTTGAAACCATTTAGGAGCACGTGGTATCCCAGAAATTTTGAAATCTCCTAATAAATGATTATCTGTAGATCTGGCTCTATCACCTTGGTACACATTAATATTTACTGAAGATTGGTTGTCCTCAGTGGTAACAAGAGTTTTTGTCTTCTGTTCAGGTATTGGAGTGTTCCTCGGGATCAAAATAGTAAGTACTTCTCCCTTTATCTCTATACCAAAGCGACAAAGGAGTGACATCCAGTAACATCAAATCTTGGACACCCTTGCCACTGTTACCACTTAACTTTGCAGCCATTATTGCAGCACCATGTGCAACAGCCTCGTCATGGTTAACGCTCTTGCGAAGCTGCTTACCATCAAAAGTGCCACCACCAAGATCAAAGACTAGTACATTCATCTTGTTGATAATCTCAGCTTTATATTCCAGCCCATATGCAATTGCAGCTGCATTGGGCTCATTGATATTGTGAATGATATTTAGACCAGCAATTGCACCAGCGTCTTTTGTTGCTTGACGTTGTGAATCATTAAAATAAGCTGGGACAGTTACAACGGCATTTTTCACAACTTTTCCAAGGTATGCCAGTTTCTTTCATCTTGCCAAGTATCATTGACGAATTTTCTTCTGCCAAAAATTCCTTGTTTTGACCTTTGTAGGAAATAATAATCTTTGGTGTGCTTGCAGGCCCTTCTATCTATATCTATACTACTTTATAAAAGGTTTGGGACTTGCTAAATTAAGTAGTCTTAAAATTTTTAAGACCAAAAAACATTTCTTTAATAAGAAAGACTTGTCTTACTTTGTTATGAAAAATCAATAAATACACATATAATTAAAAGTTCGGAAATTTAAGTGTCTTTAAAAAGTCCGAAGTGTTACAAATATAGCTTTCATTGCTTGTAATGTTTTTATAAACGTTACACAACCCATTTGTAACAGCCCATTTATCAACATGTAACAGCCCACCCCAAAAACTATAACCAACACAAAAATTACACACAACAACAAACAAAAAAACACTCTCTGGTTTTCAATTTTCATTCTCTCTTCTTTGCCTCTACCACACCCACATCAGAATATTTGCTTTAACATGGTCACACACCTTATTCAGCCGCTCACTCCACCTCCTCCCTTCCACCACCACCTCTGATGAAGATGACACCACCATGACCACTACTAAAACACCTTCTTTTCATATCCAAATAAAACCCTTTATTTTCTAGAATAAAAATGGGTCCAAAAAATCCAAATATCAAACTAGATTATGTTACTATATGTCTATATGTTATGATATTTCAAGGGCTATATTTGGACCCGGCCCATAACCCATTTCCAGCTACTACATCGCCGGAATATTCTCCGGTCAAGTTACAACATCGCAAGAACCCATTTCCCGGCTACTACATACCATATGCGGCTACTACATTGCCGGACTGGGCCCAGAAGCCACTTTCGGCTACTAAAACACCTGATTTGTTTATGTTTAGATTTGAGAAAAGTGGGTTTGACTATCATGAAGATGATAAGTATTTGGCCCATTTAAATGGGTTAGGTATTGCACCCGGGTCGGGTTTCGAGTCAGAGTTCGGGTTTGGGTTTGAAATGAAGAAAATGAAGAAAATGGTGAAAGACGGGCGAAAAGCTCATCGTCGAGTTCCTTGTCGAGTGCGTCGTCTGGGAGAGCCTCGAGGAGAATGACCTTAAATGGCCTATGGGTTTTTCTTTGTTAGTATTTTTTGTTTTGAGTCTCGTGAAATTTTTTATTTTACCCGTTTGAGATTATTTTGTTGGGATAGTTTGATTCTTTGGTTAGATGTTTTTTGTTACATGTTTGGTGTCATTACTCATTAACATGGATACTTGTAACAAAGACAAGAGAAATTCATTCATCAATGTATTATAAATAGATCTTTTTGCATATTAGTTTAAAAGATTGAAATATTTGTTTGTAATACAATCCGCATGTCATTTACGTTTCTTTTGGTTTAACTTTTAATCACAAACTTTCCACGCACATAGGTTCGACACTGATGTATGAGTGGGATAATATTAAAGTTTTACTGTATACTTAAATCCTAAAAAAAAGTATTGGTACAAGTAATATTGGTAATGATTGTAAATTTTAAAAAGATATACATGAGAAAGGGGACAATGAAAATATATGTTAATGAAAGTACCGGTGTGTATGCATCCACTCGAAGAAGCTCAAACAAGAAATACAAACTGTTAATAATATAACAAGTTTCAAAATCCCATATGGTGTAAATATATTTTAAATGAAATTTCATATTAGTTATTAAAGGGTGTAAATGTGTATTTTTATACTCTATAAATTGTAAAAAATAATTTCACGCCGTCTCTTACTTACATTTGTATAAGCCACTATCACTTTGACTTTCTACCACCATAGTATTCACACCGTCTCGTACTGTTATATGAAATGGATTGATGTTTCATAAAGTTACTTCAGTCTAAAATTCTCATCATCTAAAACGAAAAATCGTCACGAAACTTTTAGTTACAGCAGCATCCGCCACAGAACGCTGCGGCATCTTCTAGTGATCCTATAAGGCCAGAGCTTTATGTCTTCCTGCACTTTGGCATCATTGTATCTCCTTCCAACCAACCGTTTCACATCTACAAATATTAAGCCAAGAGTCTTCTAAAATAATATATACAATAAAGACTTTGATTCCATAGAGCAAATTAGCAGAAGGTAGGAATATAATTTTTTAAGCATTATGAATAACCAGAAAATGTGGAAGCACATGAAAATAAAAATTGATAAAACTCAAGATTGAATCAAGCTCCCTAGAAAAAATATAGCCACAATTAATACTAGAGTACTAAATAACCAAGTCATGCCCATGTATGTATCTAGCTACTTTTTTATCTGGCAATAAACAATATGCATTTACATCAATACATTGAAGAAGCAACATGGTAAAACCAATAGGACATTAGACTTAACCATTGATCGACAACTTACTGCACTAATAATTAACACAGTAAAGATATACATATCTAAAGATCTCAATGTAGAATTTATGATTGGTTTGACTACATGTATATAAGTAGTCGGGAAATGATTTATACTCTTCAAACAAAGTATATTATGCGATCTTGACATATCAAGGGAGAGTGTAAATAAGAAGCAAGATTATTGGATGACACATAATATAAATGAACTTTTGAGGGGATGAATTAGCTAAGGAAGATCTTTTGGATGACACTTGATTCTTTTTTCTTCAAATATGCATAAAAGTATCTTTTAAGAATAGTTTGTTTATAACAATTAATTTTTATATCCAACCATCTACTCCCAAAAAATTCATATTAATAATCTATATGCTCTGATATCATACTTATTTAAAAGACCTCAACAAGTTTACAGTGTCGAGAGGGGATTGATATATCATTACCCTTAATCATGATTTTTAACTTTTAAGCAAACTTGGTAAGTTGGAGGATTCCTATGATAGGGGTTTGTGGACTTTGGGTACTCATTCATGACATATTATACGTGGATTCTTCATGGAAGTTAATGTGGACCGCCATAATGATTTAGAAGGCTCAAGTGCATTTACTTGAGTAGTATTGTTATGTATTATGTACTTTTGTCATTATTGGTAGTTTCATTTTGTTACGTTATAGGAATAGTGTGTCATTCTTATATAAGAGTCTGTAAGTGTCCTAAGGGGCTGAGATGAGGGAAATCACCCTCATCCTCTGTACTTCAACGTTTTTTGGTGTAATGAATTTTACCGGAGTGAATTAACCCTTTTACCCAAAAAGAAAACTTTTAAGCAAACTTTAAGCCCGAAAACCTGAATATCCTACATGATAGATACAAAACAGCTCTCACCACGTATCAATAAAGACACTAGGTTTGATCACAGCTCAAAATATATAGGGACTTTTTCTTAGAATATAACAAACAACATTTAGTATAACAATGCAAAATTAAACTTAGTCGACTAAACCGAATATTGTGTTAGCAGGGTTCATTGCTAGTTGATTCTTTGCACCATCACCAATGAGAGACGTTCAGTAAATGCAATGATAGACGGCGTGGTTCTGTTGCTTTGGTCATTGGGTATGATCTCGATTCGACCATGCTTCCAAACGACACACGAGTATGTGGTTCCAAGATCGATGCCGATGGCTGGTGCTTCATTACTTCATCCCTCCATTTGATGATCAGAATACGTAAAGAGTATAATATATAGTTGATATATATATGGAGCCTTAATGTTGACGTTAAGATTATGATTCTGAACGTATTTCGGTACAAAATTCCCTCCATAATATTAGGCTGCAACTTAGCCCAAAAAAATCGATCGAGTAATATGTCTCCATTTTATAAATCAAAAATTGTATTTATAGAACATATATAAAACCAAAAGATATTGTTAGAAAGGATACAAACAAAATTGAAATAAAATAATTGTTAGGAACGATACAAACAAAATTGAAATAAAATAATTGTTAGGAACTTTGCAAATAGTATTGATAATAGCCCAGTGTAGCAATACTTTAGACCGCCGTCTCACTTTTAATGAAGTTATTTCTTACGTTCTTAATATTTTTCGTCTGGCATCTCCAAAATACATTTAGTCTCAAAAACTAAAATATCAAAAGTCATAATTTGAAACCAACCAAGGTTAAACAAACCAAGATTAGCATCTAAGAACTAAAACATTGGCCAAAGTCATAATCGAGACACTCAAAGCTGCTGAAAATATAAGGTGACGGCGTCAGGTGTTAAGTGTGTGCCGTCGGAGGATTTTGTGACGGGACGTAAGCCAAAACTCTCATTTTCAAGTGACGACGTCAAGTTATAAAAGAGTAGGCCGTCGCAACTCGACGGCCTAGATGTAATCCGACGGCGCCGAACACAAGAGGACGGCGTCACAAGAATAAGGTGACGCCGTCGCAAGTCTAACGCGCCAAGACGAAACCCTAATGATGGCGACACGGCGGCGTCACAAAACATAAAGTGACGCCGTCGCATGTGTAATATTATATATAGAATCCGAATTTTTCAAGATTAGGTGTGTAGTCTTTTGGAGTAAAACCTAAACCGAACCAAGGTCGTCTTGTACAAGATTTTAGGGTTCCAAACCCTATCTTACACCAAGATAAGTGTTTTACTTCATTAATACAATTATGTCTTTGATTAATTGTGTGTATGCTTGCATGTTTTCCATGTCCGGCTAATTTACTTGTGTGTTTGCTTAGGAATATGAAACTTAATTATTGAATATTGATTGGTTGTTTCTTATCTTAGTTGATTAATGATCTAGTAATGCGATAGGTCATTCGTTGTGTACTTAATGCTTGATTAAATTTTGTGAACCTTAGAATATGACTCCTTGAGTAGTTGTAAGCTAAACCATCCAAAGAGTGCCTTAGAGTAAGAGTTTATTATCCCTAGTGGGTTTTGTAGACGAGACCCTTTGGTAAGTTCAAAGAGTTAGGGAGAAACGCATACCCTACAACCTTAGACACACAACGCAACTAGGAATAAGGACGTGACAATTCAACCACCAATAGGAGATAATTAAGGAGTAGTAAAACCTAAGTAAACACATCTTTAAACTATCATACGAGCACACATTAATTAGACATAGACTACATACACCTTAGATTAGATAATTAGATAAGTAGAGTAATCAAGAGCAATACCAACCCCAAATTCAAACCCCGAGATTCGACCTTTCCTTTCCTAAAAATATAAAAAGATAAAAATAATCTTCCTCAACCACAACCTTAGCGTAGTAACTTCTCACTAGCATTCCTATTCCCAGAGAACGATATCAATACCGCGGCTTACCCTAATACTAAACTACAACGATTAGGTTCATTTGCTGGGGTGTTGAAAAAGTTGCTCGACGAAAAGGAAGTTCCTTTGACCCCGAACGACGCGTGTAGCGTTATCAAGTTTTTAGGCGCGCCGGGAATAGAATAGCTAGTTAGTAGTCCACCTCATTTAGGTTTCTTTGCTTGATTCCTATCAAGTAAATTTTTCTTATTTTTAGCCTTCTCTTAGTCTATCCCCCTTCTTCGTGACCTTTGTTCGTAACCCCATCATTTTTCATCATGGAAGGTGATAACCACCCACCATTCATCAACCCACCACCAATTGACCCGACAAGAGCCCGTACTCTTGGTGAATACTCGAGACCAAGCCACTCAGGCTATAGGAACACCATTGAGCTTCCCGACCAAGCCCAAACTACGGCCATGCGATCCGACACCATCCGGTTGGTGCAAACGGATGTGCATTCCATGGACTTCGTTCAAGATCTAAATCGACATCGAGGATTTCTCAAAATTGTCGATTCCATCGACCTTGATGCTACTACTCGGGAGACCACGCTACTGCGTCTCTTCCAATTCTCTACGGGACCAAGCTAGTAATTGGCTTGAGCAACTTCCCATGGCTCCATCTCAAGTTGGGATGATCTTACCTCTCGCCTTGCTCAATTTTTCCCACCGGGAGAACCACCAAGCTTAGGAATGACATCTTGATGTTCCAACAACGTCAAGGTGAATCTCTCTACGAAGCATGGACTCGATTCAAGGACTTACTTCATAAAGTCCCTCATCACGGCATTGATCTTTGGCTCCAAGTCCAAATTTTCTATGATCATGTCAACTTCCCCACCAAGCGATCCATTGACCAAGCGGCCGGTGGAAAACTTAGTGATCTCACCACGGAAGACTCATGGGGTATGATAGAGGACCTCGCCCTCTATGACAACGAAAGTTGGGATGACCCCCATGAGCTGCCCAAAACCGTTAAGGCAATCTCCTTGCCTCCTTCCGACCGTAGGATGATCGAACTTGAAGATCAAGTTAATTTCCTAATGAGTTCCTACGAAAATCCTAAGTCCTCACGTCAAGTGAATAAAATCACTCTACCTTGTGAATTATGTAGTGGTCCCCATGACACTGTGATTGCACAAGACTTCCCGAACAAGCTTTGCGGACTATGCCTCCATGCGTACCGACGGAGCGGGAGAAAAGTGGTACACTTTCAAGCCCGAACAAAACAACTTAGGAAACTCTTACAACCCCTCAGGGAAAAATCACCCTAACCTTAAGTGGAACCAAAACTCAAGCACACCCCAAAGCTCATCTAGTCCACCTAATATGTTCAACTCTCTAAACACCGAGAACCCCACTAATCTTGAGGCAATTGCATCTAGATTCCTGTCATCTCAAGAGACTCGATTGACTAAGCTTGAAGCCGATTTTAAGAAAAGACAAAGCGAGATGACAAACAAGCTTGATGCCCTCTTAAAAGCCTTTAATGAACGGGAAGTTGGAGCACTCCCAAGTGACACTATAAAGAACCCAAAAGTGAATTCGATCTCGTCGACTTCATGTTCTTGTTCACCATGGGAGAACACACATCCATGCCCCTCACACCCAACGGTTCACTCGATGGCGCTATCAAAAGGGTTCCAAGCCATCCAAAAGGTACCAAGGCCCTGCACCGTTGGTGGAACCCACTCTTGAGAAACCCGTCAACCAAGAATCCAAACCTAGTTTAGAGGAGGAGTACAAGGAACTCCATCAAGAAAAACCGATTCTTGAGGTCTTAGCTCAGGCACCTTATTATAATGCTTTAAAAGAAAAATATGAGTTAGAACTTAAGCTTGGAAAACATGGGTCCGCTTTTGTGCGAAATAATTTACCTAAGAAGTTAGACGATCCTGGGCTATTCACTCTTCCGTGTACTTCCAAACCTCTCGACGCTCTAGCCGACTTAGGGTCATGCATCAATCTTGTTCCGTTGTCCCTCCATAGAAGCCTCAACTTAGGTAAAATAGAACCAACGGAAACTATCTTAGGTCTAGCGGACGGTAGTGTTGCACGTCCGGTAGGAATAATAAAAGACATGGTAGTACACGTAGGAGAGTTGACTCTTTTGGCCGACTTCCATGTGCTAGACATGAATAAGGACCCGGCATGCCCCTTACTAGTAGGAAGAGGATTCTTAGCTACCGCTAGTGCCATCATCGATTGTAAGATGTCCAAAATAGTGGTAGGAGAAGGGAGTGCTAGGTCAATTTACGATGTCAAAAAGCATACGTACTACAAAGAAGAGGAAATCCCACATGAGATTAAGTTGGATAGAGAGCCTTCTAGATATGGGCCTTAGATAGATAAGAACCTCATAGGCCCCCAAATACCTTTTTACCTAGATGAAGCCTTCACTAGTAAAGCAACTTTCCAAGAAAAAGAAATGGCTAGGGACATGGAAGTGAACCCGTTCGAGGACGCCTTAGTATTTAGGAAGATGACCGAGTTCTTAGGAAGCTTGCCCGTCAACCTTGTTATGAATAAGTGGAAAGTTGAGAAATCTAAACACAAATGGGATTGGGATGGACCGCCTAGTGACGGTAATGGAGAATGGCACATTAGGATAACAATTTATGATCCCGATGGAGAAAAGTTTGAAAAGGCATATCTAACCGAACGTACTATTAGGAACTTAAATGATAAGTTTGATCCTTATGACATTGTGGAGGATAGGCTTACTTATATAGGTACGTAGGAGCACGACTACGAGTCTAGCTACAAGACTCTTAAATAAAGAAAAGCGCTTCGTGGAGGCAACCCATGCTTAATTGTTTGCTTGTTAGTGTCATATATCTTTTATCGATTGTTTATTCTCATGTTTAAATTTGTAAAATGCTTTATTTTGTTTTTAACCTCGTCTTAATTGCATATAAAGGTATTTTACATAAGGGATAAGTGTAGGGAGGATTACACACGCCGAGGAAACGTAAACATGAGAATAACAATTCATTAAAAGATATATTTGTGTGTTTGTTCGAGTCAAATGCTTATATCGAGTCATAATGGATGTTTTGCGAAATTTTTTGATTCTAAAGATGTAAGTTTTCCGAATTTTTTCGAAAATCGCACCGCTTTTGTCGGGATAACCGACGGCGTCAGATCGCAACCGACGGCGTCGAAGGAGTAAAACAATGATTATTTTTTTCTCGTTTTCGAGCTACTTAAAATTTTGGAATTTTCGGTCTTAATTTTCCAAAATTTTGTAAACATCCATTCCACAAGCATTATATCTTAGTTTAAATCGAGTCTTATATATATTATTACCGCCGATTTTACGCAAAGGTTTCGTTTGTTTCTTCAAGTGTGCAGGTTTAATTTATCAAGAAGAAGTTACATCAGATTGGAAGGAGCTTTTCACGCATCAATTCTTCTTGGAAAGGATTTAACCACTACTTCACACACGGATCCTACCGAGCTAATCAGGGGAGTACTAGTTTCTTTCGTTTTTAATTACCTTCCATTATCATAACTTTGATACTTTTGGGGAACATTGGGGACAATGTTCAGTTTAAGTGTAGTGAGGGAAAATAAAACGTGAACTTTGAAACTATGTTTATCCTTGAATATTTGCTTTGTCCAATTGTATTTGTGTAATAAATCATGAGAAAATGTCGGTTAGGGTAATTTTGGCACCAAATTTAAAATTTTCATGATATATAGGAGTGGGCCATTAGTTTTAACAAAAGCGTCTCACGGATAGGAAGTTGCATGACTAGCACAAAAACCCTTTACCACCTAAATTCCACCCAAAATGTGAGGATCGCCCTTAGATTAGTAGGAATTAAAAGCATTCATCTTCAATGCTTAGAGTGTAAACCGGTAGTATAATAGATTCTAGAACTTGTTTTGTGATGCATCCCGAGATCGCTAGTAAGACTACACTTGTGTAGTTAGGAATAACTAAATGATAAGAGGCATTAGGATAACCCTTGTTTGATACCCGTAATATAATTACTTCTTCCACATCGGTTGAGTAATTCCCCAACACCCTTTGCGTTGTACTCATCTTTAGTACACGATACCCCTAGTTAACCCCTCAGAGCCTATCCTTTTCGAGGTTCTCGCGATGTTTCGGTTTTTCCGGAATATCAATGAAGAGCATTGTTTACACCCCACCCCCAAATGTACACCCAAATCGCCTTAGCCTACCTTGTATGCACTCACTTTTAGTGCATTATTGTTATCACCTTAAACCCTTAGTTCAATTATCTAGTTGCTTGCATGAGTTGCTAAGTCGAGTCATATCCTTTGTATACAGCTTTGGGACGATTGGGATTCATGGGAAAAGTTAAAGTTTATGAAATGACGGGAAGGGAACGTTAAATTCAAATTCCCTTTGTTTGCGTAATAATGTACCCCAAGTGTTTTGATCTTTTCAATTCAGGTCAAATTAGTGTTAGAGTAATAAAAACTCAAGTGTAGGGATGTACCTATAAATCGCTATAATTTTGATGTTACCGTAGAGGATGGTAGAGTAAAAGTGTATGGAAAAAAAAAAGAAAAAAAAAAGTTTAAAAAAAAAAAACATACGGGCTACTATCCTACATTTATCCTTTAAATTTATGTTTGTTTGTTTCAGTTATCTAGAGTTTAGAGTGTCGAGTCTTGGCTTAGCAACGCCATTCTTCGTATGCATTTAACATAGAGATTTTTGACTTGCCACCACTAAATAGCCTATCCCACCAAACCCTTTGTTTCCATACCGTAAGCCTAATATTACAACCCTTTAAAGACCTCTTTGATAGTCTTTCCTAGGTGCTTACGCCAAAGCGATGGAGGTTTGATCTATTCTCAAGCCTATGGTAATCTATGTACTAGGACCGGTTAATGAGTGTTTATCTTCCATTTCCAATTTGTTATATTTCATATACACCCGAGAGAGATGTGAGTATCCAAACACCCTATGTGAGGTGCTAGTATGTAATTTCCGTGCTTGTTATGACTTTTGCGGGGCTTATATGTGTTGTGGACTGTTTTAAACCAATGCTTCATGATCTCTAACTTATAAATTAATTGGCTAAAAGCACATTTGCTTGAGGACAAGCAAATACCAAGTGTAGGGATATTTGATAAGGTTTTAAAAGGTACATTTTTTAGGGGTCTTTTAAGCCCTTATTTGATCACTTTTGTATCCGTTATTGCTTAATATCGTTCCTTTTCACTTTTTAGGTCTCTTGAAGGCAAAATGCTGGAATGGCACTTATTTGGACGAAAAGGTGCGATTATACGAAGAAAATGGCCAAAGTCGAATCGAGACACTCAAAGTCTTGAAAATATAAGGTGGCGTCGGTGTTAAGTGTGGCGCCGTCGGAGGATTTTTGTGACGGACGAAGCCAAAACTCCCATTTTCAAGTGACGACGTCAAGTTATAAAAGAGTAGGCCGTCGCAACTCGCACGGCCTAGATGTAATCCGAGACGGCGTCGGTCAAGAGGACGGCGTCACAAGAATAAGGTGACGCCGTCGCAAGTCTAACGTGGCCAAGACGAAACCCTAATGACGGCGACACGACGGCGTCACAAAACATAAAGTGACGTAAATCGCATGTGTAATATTATATATAGAATCCGAATTTTTCAAGATTAGGTGTGTAGTCTTTTGGAGTAAAACCTAAACCGAACCAAGGCTGTCTTGTACAAGATTTTAGGGTTCCAAACCCTATCTTACACCAAGATAAGTGTTTTACTTCATTAATACAATTATGTCTTTGATTAATTGTGTATATGCTTGCATGTTTTCCATGTCCGGCTAATTTACTTGTGTGTTTGCTTAGGAATATGAAACTTAATTATTGAATATTGATTGGTTGTTTCTTATCTTAGTTGATTAATGATCTAGTAATGCGATAGGTCATTCGTTGTGTACTAATGCTTGATTAAATCTTTGTGAACCTTAGAATATGACTCCTTGAGTAGTTGTAAGCTAAACCATCCAAAGAGTGCCTTAGAGTAAGAGTTTATTATCCCTAGTGGGTTTTGTAGACGAGACCCTTTGGTAAGTTCAAAGAGTTAGGGAGAAACGCATACCCTACAACCTTAGACACACAACGCAACTAGGAATAAGGACGTGACAATTCAACCACCAATAGGAGATAATTAAGGAGTAGTAAAACCTAAGTAAACACATCTTTAAACTATCATACGAGCACACATTAATTAGACATAGACTACATACACCTTAGATTAGATAATTAGATAAGTAGAGTAATCGGTAGCAATACCAACCCCAAATTCAAACCCGAGATTCGTACCTTTCCTTTCCTAAAAATATAAAAGATAAAAATAATCTTCCTCAACCACAACCTTAGCGTAGTAACTTCTCACTAGCATTCCTATTCCCCTAGAGAACGATATCAATACCCGTGGCTTACCCTAATACTACACTACAACGATTAGGTTCACTGCCTAGGGTGTTGAAAAAGTTGCTTGACGAAAAGGAAGTTCCTTTGACCCCGAACGACGCGTGTAGTGTTATCAGAATCGTCAACAAAGAAACAGGGTGTTGTGTTACCTGATCACCTACTGACTAACGAAATCAAGAAGCTTGAAACGTACAAAAGGTATCGGGTAGCAGTAAGAAAAGGCAAAGTTGGTCATCTCGATGAAAACCTTCGGAACACCTACTCGGAGAACCGAAGAGGAAGTCTTTGGAAGTGCAGAAGGCACGAGAGTCAAAGGAATGTCCCAAAGAGGAAACCCGCTCCAAAGAAGAAAGTTCCCTCTCAGAAGCTGTTCCTATTCCTACACCGAACCACCAAGAAAGCTCTTGGACGAAAGCTCAAGATACACAATCGATTTGGGAGGTCCAAGACTCAATCTACAACCGAACCACCTCCTCAAGTAGCAAAACCTCCTAGTCCTCCGGTGACCTAGGAAAGGAAGACTCTGCTTGTGCCATATGAAGAAAGCTCGAAATTGAGGAAGAGCAACTGGATAAATCCTACGGAAGAAGTTTAAAATCGTTAGACACCTTCAAAAGGCTAAAGAATTTGAACAAGAACAAATGCGTGGCCCGGAGGGTCGAGTGGTGGTGTCCACTCTTCACCGATCCCGATGCGGTTAATCGACCCGATAAGGGAACCGGTGCCACCACTCTTGTGCAACAAAGAAAAGCTTGTGAAGGATTCTCTTGGCGGGACATTGAGGAACCGAACCGAGAAATCGGTGAAAGATAAAGCGGATGAAGAAGCTGCGGCTCAAGCTAAAGCGAGATGAAGAAGCCGTGATTCGAGCTCGACGGAGTAAAAGCTAAATCTGGACAAGATAGCGAAGGAATTATGATGATTATCTTCTAAATGGTCCAATTCGTTCCAAGGAGGATACTTCGCACCTCCAAAGGACTCGAGCCTCCTCATGTCTCCTCTTCATCGATTCATCATCTCACTCTTCACCACCACCATCTAAAAGATCAACCAAATCAACATCCAAATCGGTGAAGAAGCCAACTCGATCTTGGATATCTCATGCTCATAAAAGAATTGGGAATCTTTGTCAAACAAGTCGAAAGAAAGACATGCTCTACGGAAGATGAATTTCTATCTTGATCGGATCTGATACATTCATGATGATATCGACAAGATGAAAGATGAAAGGAGTATGTCCAAGCTCATGAAAGATGATCTTCAAGGAAAATGGACGAAATGATCAAAGGATACTCTCACCGCTTCCTTATGGAGGTCGTTCAAAGCGAAAAGGAGATGTATACCGACAATCAGTATCCAAATCTCTTGCATCTAGCCAAACAAGCCATGAAATCAACTCCGATGAATTTAAGCATCAATCCGATTGAATCTACAATCTTCTCGGATGATGAATTGGTGAACCGGCTAGTAGCGCAAATGTCGAACGCTCGCAACGTTTGCCTCACACGAAGCTAAACTGTTTGAAGCTCTACTAGAATACCAACTCGGGTCCTCATTCCGAGAAGAAGTTGTTAGGCCCAAACGTTCAAGAGATGATGAAGACAAAGATCGGGATAAGGATAAAGAGCCCAACGCACAAAGAAGTCGATGAATCATCCTCTATTTAGTACTCGATGCAACCTCCACCACAACGGACTCTGCTCAACAAAGATCTTCTCCTCCTCTTCGCAAATAAACCTCATGATTTTGAGACACCACCCAGTTCGAAAACCGTGACCACTTTGAATATACGGTGGTGACGATGAAGAATACCATGAGCCCCAACAACAACCCGCCTCACCCGACAAAGTACGAAACCAACACCCTCATCTAGGCCTAAGAAACAAGAAGAAGGCGCCACCGGTGGCGTCGTATCATGGCTAGATGAAGATACAACAGAGGAATTTGAATGGTTTTCTACACTTGTCAATTCCACTCCTACCTCAAGAAGGTCAAGATCGGTGAGCGGTAATACATTGGAGCATGCTAAGATTCGCAAGAAAAGTTCCATGTGAAGAAGATGACGAAATCCGAGTTGAGGCGAATCAAGAATGAAGCTTTTCAATCTGTGGAAAGATAGCTCGAAAGTGCCATCGAGGTCGAATATCACCTTGAAAACATTTCTCGAGCTATGTCTAACAACATGGATTGGCTCAACCCGAAGCAAACATCGACTTCACCAAACGGGACAACCCTCCATACTACACCGATCGGTCAAAACCTCTACCAACAATTGGCCAACCAAATGAACCTAGGATTCCATTCGGATATTTCTTCAACAAAGACTTGGAATTTCTTCTACACGGTGGCGATGGATCAAGGAAATACGCTACATCTTTGACACTTCCATTCCCAAAGACCATATACTCAAACCGCATAGCTATCGAGGAAAGAGCTAATCACTTTTCTCCAAAAAGTGGAAGCATCTGACCGAGATGCAATGTCTGATTCATCATTGGCGAGCGCCAAAGAATCTACTACTGTGCGCCAGTTCGAAGTCTCAACATGCGGTGTTCAAGACTAAGGATATCGTTGCCATCAAACACGTTGATCTTTCGTCCAAATGGGACTACACGTATCTCAAGAAGATTGTGTTCAAAAGACAAGACGAAAGGATTATGCATTCTCTGGCGACTTTGAGAATTTGTCTATCAACGACATTGAAGACATGTACCTTGCCAAAGTGCGAGGTCGCATGAGGCAATTCTCAATCAAGTACAACGTGAATTCATCAAGTCATTGCTCATCTTCATCGACGATAGTCATCAAAGAACGTGTAGAAGATCTCCGACTGCGGTTGAATCATATCGGACCGTGTTAACTTCACTCCACCTCGACTTGATCTTCCCGACATCAACCGGCTCTCACAATATACACTCATCGACAAACCATTCGGCGTCGTTTACGCGGTGAACTTCAACGAAATTGCTTAATGGCGTGTAGTGATCTTCACAAGTTTGGGGATCACATTTTGAAGATGGTTAGGGACGGATCGCTTATCGATTGAAGGATATACACCAAAAGATCGGGTCTCCTAAGCGATGGAATTCTCGGGATCGAAGGGATGTGAAGAGGATCATCACGATGATTGATGAACGGTTGTATAGAAGGATCGATTCGGAAGATTGGAAAGCTATGTTGGTGGTCGACCGGGATTAACATCACCGGCTTTCAACGCCTGATTCACACTCTGGCGACATCTCGGACTACCCGGTACCCTTAAACGCCTCTTTCATTATTACTTTGGATGTATGATTTATATATGTGAATGGCTTGTGCACACATAACGATGTACAACCCGTTCTTGTCAAGAAAGGACCACGTGGTGCGCTTGTGCCACAATCCTTATAAAAGGAGCGAAAGCTTCTTACTTTTGAGTAAAACCTATCAAACCTTTCATTTTCAAGGTTTTGCTCAAAAGGACAAGTACTTCGAAGATGATTTTCAAAACCTCAACCGTTTATATCACTTGTTGAGGGGGAGTATTTGAATTAAAACTTTGTTCACAAATTGTTCATAGTGGTCATCTTCCCGCAACACTCGAAATGGTCATATTTATTCTCAACTTTTCAAAAACAACACTTTATATGCCATTTTTGAGGGGGAGAAAATTATGTGATAAGAAATATGTTGTGTAAATGCAAATGAATCTTCGTGTAATAGACTTAACCAACGAATTGACGGTACTAAACTGTTTGTAACTCGAAAAGACTTGTCCGGGACGGGTAATAATTTCAAGCTAGTTCGCTAGTAATGTAAACGTGTCTCGCAAAGGACTTGTCCGAGTAGAAAGTACCATTCGAGAAACTCTTGGTAGACATGAACTCTGACGGGTATGACAACCTTTCAAGGTAGTTATTAGAGTTACATTGTCTACACCTTCAAGGTAGTTATTAGAGCTAGTTGTCACCTAAAAGCTGACAATGTAACTCTTTAACTATGCAACGTAACCGTGTCTCGCGGGGGAGTGTCTATCTTGAGTTGATCAATTCAAAAGTGCGCTCTTTCCCACACAGTCAGATTTCGTCAAAACTCTAAAGCACATGTGGAGGGGAGTATTTACGCTAAAGATAAAACTCTCACGATGGTTCAAACATGTTTTCATTTACAAACCCTTTGAGAGATTTTCTTGAAAATTGGTTTTATGGCAACATAGGTTAGTCATGGAATGATAAGGTGACTAAAGTTAGGAATAACTGTCCTATGATCCGCCAGAGTCGGAGGGATCTACCCAAGGACATCACAAATAGTTAGTACTTAGAAGTCCTTAGGTACGATTATAAAAGGAGAAATGAGAATCGGAGAAAGAAGGAGTTGAAGAATTAAAAGAAATGCAAAGAAAAGGGTGAAAAGAAATAGCCCTCCAAATTATTCAACTTAGGGCGGACAAGGGTTCAATTCATATACTCTTGGTTGTCACTTAGTGACGCCGGTATTGAAGATTAAAAGTCGTCATGGACCCAAAGGACGCATGCACTATACCTTCTTAGCCACTCAAGTTTCTCTCAAAAGAAGCTTGTTTCATTCTCATGGGAACCCTACATAATCTATCGCCTTTCTCTTAGAGATAATCGGTATTGAAGAAGGAGACCTCTCCCTAGTCTACGCTCGGAAAACCAAAACGCACTATTGAGTCTAGAGCCACGAGATTCATCAAAAGATCTCTTAGGTACACTTGACATTTCATCACTTGATGTTCAACAATAAGAACATCGGTGGTACATTATCGAGTCCTTCACGGATCTTAGCAATCTGTCGAGAACATTTATGAGAGGTTCACATCCGTGATCCTCGGTGATTGAATGGAAACTCCGCCGTGGTCAACATCAAACAACCCCGACAACGGTCACTTCGGTAACTCCCGTGTATTACGCTTAGTGTGTCTCGAGCGGTCTACGATCGTGAGGTGATGCTTCGTGTACCTCGGCGACTCATCCGAGCTGTAGATATACTTGGTACATCGCGTTATCTCACTTGTGGGACTCCGGTTCGAGAACGGCCTTTGTGAGAATTAGAGTTGTGTTTTCACACTATCTTTGTTAACACTCTCGAAGTTCAAACTTGTAAGTGTCGGAATCCGCTTATTACTAACCGTTTTAAATGTTTTCTTCTTATGGAAGCTCCGGAGCGGGATGGTCGTGCGATTCTTCTCATGTTCACGCCAACATCATCACTAATGGAAGTTCTATCCAAAAGCAACACAACAATCGAAATGATTCTTCGTCAAATCAAAGAATCTACAAAGTTAAAGACTTAAAGAACTTCATCGATCTTGAATTCCAACGTCAAAGGCGTGTGAGCATGTTGAAGAATGACGTGGAGACACCAGAGCAATGAAGGCACTGATCGACAACAACATACTATCACTTTCATCACAAAGAACAATGATCAAAGAACAAAGTTAAAGATGACGTCAAAGCATAACTGCTCAAAGAAAACTATCTCTACACCGGGAGATTGTTCGAATCAAGGAAATTCTTCTCACAAGAAAGAAGAATGTCAGAAGACGTCAAAGCTACTATTACATCAACGCCTTCACCGTTTTTCATCACCAACACTTGAGGGGAGATTGTTGGAATCACTCCTAAACCTTAATTCAAGTGTTTGTTACTCATATGTAATAGGTAGCTTATTATGGCCTTTATGTTTATTTAAGGTCAAGCTTATGTAGTAGGTCCATAAGCTTAGGCCCATGTCCAATAAGGAAAAGGGAAGGAGTAGGAGTGTTGCCCTAGCTCCTTGCCTATAAATACTATGTAATAACCCTCACTTGAGGGTTGGTTGTTCAAGTTATTTCTTTCACTACACTCTACGCATAACCGGTTACAATACTTACGTGTGTGTGTGTGTTTGATATATTGTTCAATCGCCTTTATCTCTTTCTATTAAGCTTGTGTTGTAAAACTAGTGACCTAACAGCTTGTTTGGTGATTAATTTTGAAAAAGAGTACCGTTTGGAGACGTTGGGGAGTAGCCAACGGCTACTTTGACATTTAATTAAAATAAAATCTATTTAAAACCAAACCATTCATACTCATTTTTCAAAATAAAAACACACAAAACACAAATAACAACACACACTAATCTTTCGAAAACACAAAACCATGGATCCAAGGAGAGGTAAAAAAACTTTCACCTCGCGTCAAGGTCGGTCTCAACCATCCCCGAATCAACCAAAACAAACTCCGTTAGGATTTAGCCAATTTTATTCTCAACTATCCCCGAATCAATTTTACGTTCCACAACCCCCATCTCCACATCAATTTTACCAATATAATATGGGTCCTCCTCAAATAAATCCACAACACTACAACATCACTACTACAAGCGAGTTCTCCCCGTTCAAAAACATTGATGAAGACGTAGAGTACGTACCCGAAACACAACCACTACCAAACGAAGAAGACGAAGATGAGGAAGTTCAAGAAGTCGATCCGAGAGGGAAGAAAAAAGCCTTCGCCGGGAGGAGGCCCCGTGAAGTTTGGTCGCCGGCACAAGAGGAGGCTTTGGCGAAAGCATGGATTCAAATTTCCGAATGTGGTGTTGTCGGTGATGAACAAAAGTCCGACGGTTTTTGGAAACGAATTCTCGAGCATTACGAGGCAACTTTGGGTTCGAGTTCACGAACTTTTCATGCGTTGAATACCAAGTGGAGAGCAATGAACACGGCCATGGGTATTTTCAACGGCTACTACCTACAAGCGGTACAATTACATAATCTATACTTTATTATTTACAATTACATTATTTTGTTTAAGCTATACTTTTTATTCTACATAATCTATACTTTTTATTTACAATTACATTATTTTGTATATAATGTAGAAACGTGCTAAGGCTAGTGGGTGCAACGACTTGGACGTGGTGAGGCAAGCTGAGTCGGATTACTATACAGCAAAAAAAAGACAATTTACTCATACCAGGGCGTGGGAGATTGTCAGAGGTCATGACAAATGGACGGAACAAGAATGTTTTCAAGATATTGCCGGTGCGACAAGCAATTCTTCAAAAAGGAAGTCGGGGGAGTATGAATCGGCAAGCAATACCATTCCCGACATGAATGAAGACCCCACCCCTCCACTTGAATCAAGAAAAATGAAAAAGAAGCAAGCCGCATCCTCCTCGTCGATCTCAAGTGTTGCGGATGAAATCAACGCCTACACACAAAAGAAGACACAATATTTGGAAGAAAAACGCAAGATGGCGAAACAATTGTTGGCTACACAACTCGAGGGGGCGAAGTTCAAGAATACACAACAGGAGGTGGAGTTTTTTTTGGAGCCACATGATCACATTCGCGATCCCGCTATGTTGGAATTAGTTCTTACCCAAAATGTGAACTTATGCCAAACACGGATGAAACTGCAATTTTAAATTGTAGTTTCAACTTTTTAATATCAACTTATGTAATGTTTTTTTTTTTTTTTTAAGTTGTAGTTTTAATTTTTAAGTTGTAGTTTTTTTTAAGTATTATGTAATGTTTTTATTTTTAATGAAATGGTATGTTTTTAATTTAAATATTGTATGTGAATTTATGTATTAAAAAAAAAAGAAAGAAATTCGGGTACTAGAGTACCAATCCCTCCACTTAGGGTAGTGTTAGGGTAGAATTTGATAGTTTTGAGTTGCAGGGTTTTTATTGGATAGAGGTGATGTGGCACCCATGGTATTAGGGTACCACTCCCTCCACTCTTAGAAAGATAATATAATTCTAAATCGCTTTTGGTATACAACTTCCGTCCATAATATTCGGCTGTAATCTAAGCCAAAAAAAACTAGATCGAGTAATATACCTTTCCAATATAAAATCAAAAATCCTTTTATATATCGTTAAAGATATCAATAATGAAAAACTATTTAACAATCAGATTGTTTAATTTTGAAACCCTTAATCGCAAAAATTATATTTTATGAGAAATTGTAGGTACGTAAATTAATTGTTATTTTTTAAGTTGGAATTATGAATAATTGACAAAATTAGGAAAAAGTAAGTTTCCTAAAATCATATTATTATAAAACATGAATAGATCAATTTGTCAAGAATTCCACATGCTTACCTAATAAAACACCGTGATCTAATTAGGCCGGTTAATTAGTAGTCAATAGAGATCTTGAAGCTAATAACGAGAGTGATTTACGAAAGGAATAAATTAATAAGGTATCTATGCATAATGTATGTGCGCTATTTTGTAAATTACATGAACCTCCAGTTATGGTGTAATAATGGACCAAGATCATGCTTAGACCTTTGTGACTTATCGAGTTGCATGGGTTTGTTTTGCAAAGCAAAACTTAGATTTGTATCAAAGATAATCCACCAACTGAATATATAATAATTGACCCTTTCGTATAAAGTATTAACATTCGGTAAATTACTTTTGCATACAAATTTTCATTGTTGAAATTAAAAAAATGCAAATATATAAGTTTAATTTCAGTGGGTGTGTATATGTAATTGCCTTGAAATTTAATCAAGTTTTTGACTATTAATCAATTCAAAAGATAACGTTAGAGTTCTAACGTGTGAGCACAATGCTTGAAGTAATGTTAAGTCACATCCTATTAATAGGTCGGGAAAATTAGCCAAATAGATAGCTACCAGTGCATATCACTTTCTGCACCACTTTTATTTTAAATTTGAAACTAGACCGGCGGCAACCATCGTTATTGGGCAAGAACTCAACCACATTCATGACAAGTGTCAGTATGTGTAGGTATTGTTTTAAGAACTAAAAAGCGGTGAACCGTATTTTTTAGAAAAGGTTTTTTTTATCATTTTACATGATACTTCTTTTTACATAAATAAAATATTTTTCATAATACTGCTACTTCTCATTAAACTGCTGCTGCTTCTTCTTCTCAATACATATTCAAATACACACACGACTCCATCAACCCCCCAAGACACTTAGACACCCATTATCCTAAAAAAACACACACCCACACACACGACTCTAACGAATGTTATTTTTCATTAAAACTAAAAACTAACATATTTCCGTTGTTTAGTTGAGGATTCGGAACTCGTTTAATCATCCCACCCAAATCTGAACCCCAATCCCAAATCTTAGACGTTGGATCAACATGGCAGTTGATTCCGTTGTCACACACTTGGAAGAGCAAATCTAGGATGATTTATGGTCTATTTCATCTGATAAATAGGTTTCTACTTATAATACACTGCTGTAATCATGTGTTATGACTACGATGAACGGATTCATTCAGCAGGCGGCCTTGCTACCAACCACCAGTATTGGTAACCATTTTAATCTCATTTGTGTTAATTTATAAATGTGTGTTTTTTTGTGTTAGCATCTCATGAACCGGCCGTCGCTGCTGTTTGCCGTCACGCCTCCGCTGCTGCCATCTGCCACCAATCGGCCAGCACCCACCAAACAGGTAAACGTGTTTTGTTGATGTGAAATTAGTGTATTTTTTTTTTATTTATTTGTATATTTGAGAGAAGTTGAAGATGAGAGCTGAAACTATGGCTTATTATTATTCTTATTGTTGTTATAGTTTATAAGAAGAAACGTCGTAGGATTGGGTTGGGTTATAGAAATTGATGTTTGGATTGGGTTATAGCTGGACATATATTATAATTTATCCGCAGATGATGGACATATATTAAAGGCGAGTGCGTAAAAGTGTCTTTCAACTTATAGTCGATTTCGATTTAATGTCTTTCTTTTTTTTCTTCATTTAATGTCTTCAACTTATTTTTGGTTGCGATGTAAGACATATAACGGTTTTCGATTATCTTGGGTTGAAAAATTACATGTTTCGTCCTATGGTTTATCCCAATAACATTCGTAGTCCCTATTTCATTTTAATTACGCCAGGAAAAATGTTTTCGTACTTTTATACGTTTTACATACGTTTTGTCAATTTTATCGTTAAAATTTAAAAAAATACATTTTTTTAAATTAATGTTTTAAAAAATTATTTTTTTGAAAAATAAACTTTATAAAAACAATAAAATTTTTAATTTTTTTTAAAAATAATTTTTTTAAAAAATTAAAGTTTTAAAAAAATAAAAAGTTAAATTTAAAAAATAAAATTTTTAAAAAATATATAAAAAGTTTTAAAATTTAAATAAAAATAATTTAAAAAAAAAAAAATTTTTTTTAAAAGATTAAAATTTTTAAAATTTATTTTTTTAAAAATTTGGATAAAAACTTTTTTTAAAAATTTTAATTTTTTTAAAAACTTAAAGTTTTTTTAAAAAAATTATTTTTTTAAAATAAATTTAAAAATGTTGTTGTTTTTTTAAAAAATTGATTTTTAATTTTTTTTAAATTGTAATTTTTTTTTAAATTTTAATTTCTTTAAAAAAGTTAACTTATAAAAATTGACAAAACGTATAAAAGCGGACGAAAACATTTTTCTGGCATAAGATAACTATAGGGACGAAACATGTAATTTTTTCAACATAAGATAACTGAGAAATCCGTTATATGTCTTACATTGCAACCAAAAATAAGTTGAGTACATTAAATTGAAGAAAAAAAAAGTAGAGTACATTAAATTGAAATTGGCTATAAGTTGAGTACACTTTTATGCAATTTGAAGGTCTGAATTCCAGGTGTTAAAGTTTAGATTTTGTGTTATAGAAATTGATGTTCGTAGATGATGATTGAAACGTCGTAGGAAGTATACTTTGAAGGTCTGAATTCCAGGTGTTAAAGTTTAGATTTTGTGTAAGTGTTGGTTATTTAATTGAAATTAGTTCAAGTGGAATTGAAGGTTTTATGTGTTTGTGTTGAAGTGTTTGGATACGAGAGACTGTTGGACTATCAGTTTGTAATTGTGTAGCGGAATTTGTCATTGCAGATAAAGAAGCGGAATGTTGCGCGACTCACCTCATAGAAGGGGACGGGACTTTTAATGGAGCTGGACTTGATAATTTTATAAAACAAGTCAAACTTGCAGAATGTGGACTTTCTTATGCTGTTGTTGCTATCATGGGTCCACAGAGCAGTGGTATGTCTCGTTTACACGATCAAATACTGAACTTGTTTCATGTTTTAGGAGATTGCACTGAATTAGTTTACATTTTATTGAAATTGTATTGTATGCGACATATGACGTTAGTTTGTTTCTTACAGGGAAGAGCACACTTTTAAATCAACTTGTATACATAATCTTCGAAGGCTAATTTAGATATGTTTGAACTGCAACCTTTCTTTCTTGTAGTTTAAGATAGTTAATTAGTTTATGCATATTTCTGCAGTCAAAGTTAAAAGAGGCATTATATGGTCCGGTGGAAGCTCTTTTAGAAGGAGCTAGTGATGATACTTGGCCTGCCATAAGGAAACTTCTTTCTCATGAAACTGAAAAAGCTGTATCTGAGTTCTCTTTCGCACTTTCTGGATTTGAAATGGATGAAAAAGACAAGGAAGATATGATTTCAAATTTGAAGAACTATGGAAGAAGAGTAGTTGAAGAAAAGACAAGAGAAGAAGCAGCCAAAGTTTTGTACCGCATGAAGGAGAGGTACTGATTGATTGTAGATATGAATGTGTCGTTAAAGTCATAATTAGGGATGGAAAAGGTCAGGGCGTGTTGAGTAACGGGTTAAAATGGGTTGAGCCGGGTTTACTGTTCCTGAAAATCTTTTAGTCCAACATTTTCAAGTAATTTAAATATTTGGTGTTCCATTTATCAAAACATAAGCTATACTGTTTTTTGGATAGGGATTACAGAAGTTATATTATTCAGTGATAAGCTGCATTCTAGAATAAACTATTTAAGAGGTTTTACGCATAAACATACACCTTACGGGACTTTCGTCCTTTTTGATTAGTTTTCTTTTAACCATTTAATTCATTAGATATAACCACACATACCCAATTCCATTCACACATGCTATTTCCACCTCTACCATCACTGAATAAGCTTTAGTGATCTCAATTTTAGTTTACTATTACTCATTGTTGATCTTATGTCAACACAGATTTACATCCTTATTCAACCATGATAATGATTCAATGCCACGAGTCTGGAGTGGGAAGGAAGATATTCGAGCAATAACTAAAACTGCCCGGTCTTCTGTAAGAATCTCTTGAACTTGAATATATTATATTTGTTTAATAACCCGTGGTGTACAAGTTTGTTCATTGATGTATAATTATCTTGCAGTCTTTAAAGTTGCTCTCTGTACTAGCTCTCGGTTTAGCTCCTAAGCGTGCTGCAAAACCTCAAGGTAGTAAACTTGATAAACATGAAAGACGAGAAGAGATGCCAAGGAAGATTCAGAAGACGAAAGTAGGCGGAAGAAAAGGAGACGAGCAGAGAAAAAGCAAGAAAAACATGAAAGACGAGAAGAGAGGAAACATGAACGAAGAGAGAAAAGGCATGCTCGTGAATCAGATGACAAGAGGCATAAGAGAGACGAGGCATAAGTAGAACCATCTCATACAATGCAGGTTACACAGCTGATACTAAACCCGAATGAGCCAAACAGAAAAAAAGGTACATTTGATGAGTGTCCAGATTATAGCATAGTGGCAAAGACGAAGGATGTTGGTGGTTTCCTGATTTGCTGACTTTAGAATCTGATCTGAATATCAGAATAATCGACATCTTCGTTAAATTTCCCAACTAATTGCAAAATATGCTAGTACATTTTAGCGTTATGTATACTGATATGTCTTCTGGTTTTCCAAAACTTGAGTTTTACGAAGATCGGTGGTTCAACACGTGTCAATATTGGTGTAAATTAGCAATTTCCTGAAAGACTAAATTTGTCTGCTAGAATATAAGGTTGAGGCAACTTCTTTGTGTCCAACCAAAACTGAATATGGCGCCACGCCAACTTGTGAGTTTGAGTCAATTGTTGCCTGCTTCACTCCATTCCTTTTCGCCACAATAGGGTCCATGGGATGTGCTGTGAAAAGTACAACTAGTTAGGTCCCATGGACCCTATTGTGCCGATCATACAAGGGCTCCATTTTTTAGCCAGAAGCAAATTCTTTGTCACCTTGATGCCGATCATATTTAACATCAAATGATATAACACATACTTTTTTACTTAATAACTCAAGAACCTATAGAAAACACACTTAAATACTGCATCAGCAGAAGCATAAATACTATAACATCTACATTCTCCTTTTTCTTATTATGTTGTTAAGTAATAATGTATCTCTTATTTAAGCAACTTAAGCATTTACATGGTATCAAATAGTCGGTAAATTTGATTTCGAACTACTACAGCTACATCTTCTTCACATGAATTCTACTTGAGTTTAGATCTTTTGATCCAATTGTCAAGGCACGATACAGTTTTACTTTAGCCCTTTGGTGGTTAGACAAGTTCGATTCTTGATAAGGGTCATGGCACAAAAGGTTATCACAAATCCTACATTCATTAGCAAGAACCAACATTTCATACCACAAGTTTAAATTTTCATGACACTCACTGTAGCATAGTCACAAAAATGATATCTAATAACTTAATTCAATCTTGGAGAAAACAGTTTAGCAAACAACCCTGACTACACTAATACACTATTGAAGTGACCATGGTGCATAAATATTCGCTAACATCACACATTATTATGTTGAACCATCATTGTCTCCAACATAAACACATAAATCAGCAACACCTTTTGTGTCTTCAATGTTAAGCATAGCTTTTAGCTCTCCTTAAACAAACTTCATTTGCTCATACTCTTTTTACACTGTCACCATGGACTACCACAAATCCCTCACTTGCAAGAGTACTAAGTGCATTTCGCAACTGACAATCAAAAATATGGATTGTTATGTTAATACTAACTCCAACATAAATGGATTGTTATGTTAATAATAATTTCATAGGTACAACGCAGAATCTCTCATCTTTGTATGAGGTATCTGAACCTGTAATCATACGGCATTACTTGAACTTTCTTAGAAATAGGGTCTCTACCTCTCTTCTCAAGGCACGTAACCGCTTGCTTCCTTCTTAATGCTAAGTTAGTGTAAAAACTGGCATCTAACACTTTCGTGGCGCCCATAGACGTAGACTTAAATTTATTTCCCATCCACGAATTGTCTCCAAAAGACGAAAAGGGGTCCTGTCATGTTAAATAAATACGTGCCGGAAGTCATACATATAGATGGAAGTGGTAGGAAGATGGAAAAAACAGGCCTTTTGCATGACTTAAATCCAACATGACCTTGTTGAACAAATTAGATAGAAAAAGTAAAAATAGATAACCTCTTCTGTCTTGACATAAGGGCCACCCATCCGAGCACAAACAATCGCATCAGCAAGCTCTGATATTGAAACTTCCGCACCTGATAAAAGATGAATCAATTGTTATACAGAAAAGGCTAGTATTCAGGTGTTGTTTTTATACTTTGATTTTATATTGGAACAATTATCCAGCTTGAATAAAATGTGAAGATATAGTCACCATACTTCTCAATGGCTACAGAAATTTCCTGTTCCGTAAAGCCTATTTCAAGCAATCTAAGTGTCTTGTCCATGGTCCCAAACAAGGTTTCTGGTGTGGCTTCCTGCTATATTTAGCGGAATTAGTGTTGAAGCAAACAAGATGACTTGTAATGGATAAATGATGCATAATTTAATACTTATAACTTTATACTGCGCGAGTTATAACCATAAAATAAAATAAAAAGTGGTGTTCTCATAATTGATATGTTAGGTCATTTATGAAAGATAAAAACTGAATTGCTAAGAAACCTTAGAACAAGAGTTATAATATGGTCAAATAGAAGTTGCTCAAAAAGAATAAGTTGCCCAAGAGGAAAAAAATTGCGCAAACAGAACTAAACACTGCTAGTACTAATCAACTCCTAGTTGCCCCAATTAAAAGTTGCCCTAATTAGAAGTTGCCCAAACCAAGTTTCCACTGCTAGTGTTAAACTTCCCACTGCTAGTGATACTAAACACATGCAATAGGCAACTGACCTTACGTAGAGTGTAAAATGATTCAAGATACTGGCAGAGAGTATATGAGTCATGGAGATCATGCAGAGGCATAAGAAGATTCCGCAGCAAGACTATATCAGATAACGCTACCGTCATTCGTACACCTGTCAAAGGATGGCGCATGTTGAATGCATCTCCCATTAACAAGGCACCTGGAGTTGGGAGAGGAGCCGCAGGCATGCTTCTGTTTGAGCGGTTTCCTATTAGCTTTTATACGATTACTGATTGATTCAACCTATAGGATAGTTATAAAATAATCATGTTCGAGTTTTAAAAAAGATAAGAGAAAGAGTAAGAGAGAGTGCCTTGTTGAGAAGTGACTTCTGACTAACACGGAGCAATAATGCAGTAACGAGTTCTAGTGTCATGTAATTGAACTGGGAAGCTTCTTTAATATATTTCTCATCAGTGGTATGCTGGAACGGACACCTCGGATTTCATTTTGTAGATCGAAAGTGATTAATGGCTGAGGAAGGCTAGCCAGGTAACATTTGACAAGAGCAGCAACATCGATTGGGTTCACACCTTCGGGTAGTGGTGCATTCAAGTCTATAAGACAAGAAAGTGGTAAGGGAATCAATTAATCACAACAAATGAAATTCTGATAGAAACTGGGTCACAATTAGTACCTTGGTTATATAATGATACCAGTTGTTGGATGGCCTTCTTATTTCCTTCAGACTTGAATAGGTCGGGCGAGTTCAGTCCTAAAGAAACAAACCTTCGCAAGTCACTAAATGAAGATGTTACGGAAATTCAAATGGATTTTGATTCTTTATATCTTAAGGAGTGGCAAAATGGGAGTGTTGGGTAACAGGTCAAAAAAGGTGGTATGTTAGATATGATTACAATTATAACTATTACAATAATATCATGAAACTTTTTAATAAAAAAGCTTATATGCATTTGAATACATTTCTAATGACTTTCACTCCGTTTAACATCCTCGATGCACTTGGCGTATATGTTTCAGTTAAATCTCTTAGTTTAACCAATTTGACCCGTGAAAAATTAAACATAACCTATATTAAGGTTAAATAAATCATGTGTATATTCTCAATGGAGTCCTTTATGATATGATGATAATAATAAAAAGAAGATACATCAGAATCAATTAGGCTCCTTAGCTTTTTCTACTCTAGTTTAGTTTCTTAAATTATCACAATTCTAACACCCTATACCAATTCATCTATATATAAATGTCTATAAAAGGCCACCTCTAATCATACCTGATAATACGAGAAAATCAGCACATTTGACCAAAAAGGAAAGGTACAGGTTTGGTGGAGTCTTGGCGCTGCACTGTAACCTCTAATGGCACACCAAACACTGAAGAAAACAATTGGAGGCTTTAGCTACAAATAAAATGATCAAAGTTGAAATGCAGATCACATTTTCTTTCGGGTTTATGTGCCAATAAAACAAAAGGATACTTACCATCAGTGCTTGCAACACCCTGCAAATTAAAGAAAAAGTGAAGTCAATATATGTTCAACTATTTTACTTAATAAAAAGGAATGTCATGGGAAACAAATACCTTTTGCCACCGTTCAATATCAGTCAATAAAGTTTTGCTCTTCTGGGCAGTTTTCTTTGCCACCTGGAGAGAAGTTATTATGTCAGAGAGTCCGAGATGCCGGTGATCAGGTTAACCCATACATAAATAACGCACTGTAACACATATCTAAATGTATTTAAATGATTTAGGGACCATACTCGGCATAGGAACTTTCAAGTAAAGGCGAACTCCATTGCTCCAATTATACAGCATATTGCCTAGTCTGCAACAATATAACTATTTACCGGAATCCTAACTCTCTCTAATAAGTTTTTATGCATAACTATGTAAAGCCTCAATTTTAATGAAATAGACTTTTCTTGACATGATATCCATATGGCTATTACTGGTATTGATAATTAAGAGCCATAAGCAAAGCTCCAACTTTTTAAGGTGTTCCCAGTTAAGAGTGACTTTGACAGAGCATAAGCTTGAACAACTTTTTAAGTTGAGAACTCGCAATAATGGGGATGCGGAAAACACAAGGTGAACTAAAAAATGATATGAAACGTTCTATTAAAACGTCAAAGACACTAGTTGTGCCTTGGACACCCCTTGACAGCAGGAAGTGCCAAATAAACTAAAAGCGTGGAAAAATAAATAGAATGTGCATAAGATGCAATTTCAGTTTGACAAGGAGCGACACAAGTGACAAGCATGAGCGACACACAAAATATAGAATGATAACCACAAAAACGCTTTGCTTATTGCTTTTTTAGCAAATACTAAACAGCCAACTACACTATTTCTGCATTTAAAATTCATTTTTTTTACCTTTCAGAGAAAGGTCATGTGGCGATACTAAGCTTTTAATATGACTTCAAGCTCGAAAAGTAGAACATTGATACATTTTAGTCGGGGTTGGATGTAACAAGATGCACAGTAAATAACAGGCCTTTTAGAGAAAGGATATGTGACCTAAACTACATAGTTGAACTTACTCTAGTAAGGCAAGAATTTATTGGTCCTCAATAGTACATCTGTAACTATTTATACCGAAAGAGATGAACCATTGTCGGCCATTGTGAGATTTAGTATCATATCAGCTGCCTTGGGAGCCCTGTAAATAAATGAGGTAAATAAACAAATCAATAACATAAATAATTGAATAATAGATAAAACAGTTAACTCAAGACATGAGATATATAAACTTTGTTTTAGTACACTGAGTTTTGCAAACTAACTGGATAAGAAGCCTAGCAGTTGTTACTTATAACAAGATAATACTAGCAGTGGTAACTTATAACTAGCAGTGGAACGAGAAGCCTAGCAGTTGTTACCGATCATGAGCAGGAGCAACTGAACTATACACAGTAGCAGGTTACCAGAAGTAGGCATCGAGTGATACAACTACAGACTAGCAGAAGCAACTGAATTATACACAGTAGCAGGTTACCGTATGAAGTTCCATTTTTCCAAAGTACCAAAATCATAACATTACATGCGACGGTATCTTTTTGAGACATTTCATCGAACACTTTACATGCAAAGTGTAAGTCCCCAACCTTTGCGTAAAAATCAACTAACCCACTTTGTTAAAAAAAACATAGAATCACTACGCAAACCAAACCTAAATGATAATATAAGTTTAAGACATACATACCTACGTCATACCAATCGGGCTTCGAAAATAATCGTGACTTCCAAGTACTGCTATTTCCCCTTGGTACGCATCAACACTGTCTCCATATCCACCACCACCACCTCCACCACTCGGATCGTATCGCGATACCGATGATTCGATCAAGAGGGATTATCTGCTACTGTTCTTAATCTGCATCTGGGGAGTTTTTCTGTGTTGGTTGAGATGGATAAAGAGAGGAGGTGGAGTACACGTGTGTGTTAATAACCCCAATCGCATGTAATGTATATCATCTCCACAAAATCAACTCGAGTTGAATCTATCGATTAAAATCACAAAATCACAAAATCAACTCACGGTTAACAATTAAGTAATCGAATCATCAAAAACAACTCAGTAAGTTATATAACTCAAAAGCCAATCAATCTGTTTATGTGTTCTGTTTATGTGTTCTAGGTGAAAAGAAAAAAGAAAGTAAATGATAGAAAGAAGGGGGAGAAATCCCGCTCAAAAAGAAATGGGAAAAATTGAAAAAAGAATGTAAAATGAAAAAAAAAAGAACGGGGGAGAAATCCCGCTCAAAAGGAAATGGGAAAAATTGAAAAAAGAATGTAAAGTGAAAAAAAAGGAACGGGGGAGAAATCCCGCTCAAAAGGAAAAATATAAAATGACTAAACTATCCTTGTATATAAATACAAGTTGCCCAAATAATATAAAGTTCTTAAAAAGCAATCTGAGTTCTTTCAAAAACAATACCTTACAATTTCTTGCAAAATACGTACTTGTGTCATAAGTTGTCGGACACATGGCAGCCTCTGGTTGGTTAAAAAAAAAGGAGGGCAACCTGTCTATTTTCGAATGTCAAGAGTGCGTGGTCCATAAAGTGATATGCACCAGGGCGCGCGGTCTATTTGACTAATTTTCCCTAATAGGTTTGATGAAACTTGGGCTAGTTTTAAAGTGCTTACATATGTAATTGATGTGCTGATCCGGCGCCGAGCTTAGCAAACACTACAACAATTGGATGGACGGGCGAGGAGATTTTCGTCGGGGATGCCACTAAACGACAAAATTGAATCTGACGTGGCACATGAATTCGCTGACTTGTTACGGAAAATTCAACGCATATTTTCCGCGGGGACATGTCCCCGGCGAAAGTAAGTTTGATTTTTATTAAACTTTGTCCGGATAGTCAAAATTCAACGCAAAGTTTCTCCGGGGACGTGTCCCCGCCAAAAGTATTTTCAACTTTTATCAAAATTTGACCAAAGTCAAAAGCATGTTAATTGTTCGCGGGAAAATTCCCGCCAAACCTTTTGCCGGGGACATGTCCCCGGCAAAAACCTTAACCAGAATAATTACACTTTATATATCACACAAAGAAAATCTGAGATCTTATCTCACCAAAATCTACCATATCTTATCCTCAAAACCACAACCTCACAACCTCTTATCTTCACACAAATTTCAAAACCTGAGATGGAGCAATTTAATCATTTTATGTGTTCTTGTGGAGCAGGAAATATAAAATTAAGAACATCACATAGAGATTATTCATCTGGACGACAATATTATTCATGTCCTCTATCAAAGGTGAACAATCATACATTTCCTATTTATGTAAATATACAAATAATTGGGTTGTAATCTCTTATAATTTTCTTCTTATGTAACAGCCCAGAAAAGATAATTGGTGCGGATATTTTATGTGCAAGGATGCATTTGACGAGTACTTAAGAACAATCTCTGCAACAACAGTGCTCGATTGCCATGAAAAAGAACTTAGGATAAGGTTCTTTGAAACACAAAACATGTGCTAGAGACAAGAGTAAGGGTGCTGGAGGCCAAACTTGAAATGACAACAATTCCTGACGACCACGCATGTCATTCGAATGCATTACTTCGTGAGCTGTTAGGTGACAAGGAAAATCTTCGTATGTAGTAGTAGTAGTAGTAGTAGTAGTAGTAGTAGTAGTTGTTGTTGTTGTTGTTGTTGTTGTTGTTGTTGTTCTTGTTGTTGCTAATCAAAGTAGTAGTTGTTCTTGTAGTTGTTGTTGTTGATGTTGTTGTTGTTCTTGTAGTATGTATCCGTCAAGTATTTTTATAAATCAAAGCACATGCTGGATTTGTAAAGCTGACCATGTTACGTATACCAATGCACCTATACTTGGTCGTTTAACATGATACGTATACCAATGCACCTATAATTGGTCGTTTAACATGATACGTATACCAATGCACCTATACTTGGTCGTTTAACATGATACGTATAGCATAGCACCTATACTTGGTCGTTTAACATGATACGTATACCAATGCACCTATACTTGGTCGTTTAACATGATACGTATACCAATTCACCTATACTTGGTCGTTTAACATGATACGTATACCAATGCACCTATACTTGGTCGTTTAACATGATACGTATACCAATGCACCTATACTTGGTCGTTTAACATGATACGTATACATTGCACCTATACTTGGTCGTTTAACATGATACGTATACCATAGCACCTATACTTGGTCGTTTAACATGATACGTATACCAATGCACCTATACTTGGTCGTTTAACATGATACGTATACCAATGCACTATACTTTGTCCTTTTAAATGAAACGTATACCAATGCACCTATACTTGGTCGTTTAACATGATACGTATACCAATGCACCTATACTTGGTCGTTTAACATGATCGTATACCAATGCACCTATACTTGGTCGTTTAACATGATACGTATACCATAGCACCTATACTTGGTCGTTTAACATGATCGATACCAATGCACCTATACTTGGTCGTTTAACATGATACCTATACCAATGCACCTATACTTGGTCGTTTAACATGATCGTATACCATAGCACCTATACTTGGTCGTTTAACATGATACGTATACCAATGCACCTATACTTGGTGGTTTAACATGATACGTATACCAATGCACCTATACTTGGTCGTTTAACATGATCGTATACCATAGCACCTATACTTGGTCGTTTAACATGATACGATACCAATGCACCTATACTTGGTCGTTTAACATGATCGTAAACCAATGCACCTATACTTGGTCGTTTAACATGATCGTATACCATAGCACCTATACTTGGTCGTTTAACATGATCGTACCAATGCACCTATACTTGGTCGTTTAACATGATACGTATACCAATGCACCTATACTTGGTCGTTTAACATGATACGATACCATAGCACCTATACTTGGTCGTTTAACATGATACGTATACCATAGCACCTATACTTGGTCGTTTAACATGATACGTATACCAATGCACCTATACTTGGTCGTTTAACATGATACGTATACCAATGCACCTATACTTGGTCGTTTAACATGATACGTATATACGTATACCAATGCACCTATACTTGGTCGTTTAACATGATACGTATACCATAGCACCTATACTAGGTCGTTTAACATGATACGTATACCAATGCACCTATACTTGGTCGTTTAACATGATACGTATACCAATGCCCCTATACTTGGTCGTTTAACATGATACGTATACCAATGCACCTATACTTGGTCGTTTAACATGATACATATACCAATGCACCTATACATGGTCGTTTAACATGATACGTATACCAATGCAACTATACTTGGTCGTTTAACATGATACGTATACCATAGCACCTATACTTGGTCGTTTAACATGATACGTATACCAATGCACCTATACTTGGTCGTTTAACATGATACGTATACCAATGCACCTATACTTGGTCGTTTAACATGATACGTATACCATAGCACCTATACTTGGTCGTTTAACATGATACGTATACCAATGCACCCATACTTGGTCGTTTAACATGATACGTATACCATAGCACCTATACTTGGTCGTTTAACATGATACGTATACCAATGCACCTATACTTGGTCGTTTAACATGATACGTACACCAATGCACCTATACTTGGTCGTTTAACATGATACGTATACCATAGCACCTATACTTGGTCGTTTAACATGATACGTATACAAATGCACCTATACTTGGTCGTTTAACATGATACGTATACCAATGCACCTATACTTGGTCGTTTAACATGATACGTATACCATAGCACCTATACTTGGTCGTTTAACATGATACGTATACCATAGCACCTATACTTGGTCGTTTAACATGATACGTATACCAATGCACCTATACTTGGCCGTTTAACATGATACGTATACCATAACACCTATACTTGGTCGTTTAACATGATACGTACACCAATGCACCTATACTTGGTCGTTTAACATGATACGTATACCAATGCACCTATACTTGGTCGTTTAACATGATATGTATACCGTAGCACCTATACTTGGTCGTTTAACATGATACGTATACCATAGCACCTATACTTGGTCGTTTAACATGATACGTATACCAATGCACCTATACTTGGTCGTTTAACATGATACGTATACCAATGCACCTATACTTGGTCGTTTAACATGATACGTATACCATAGCACCTATACTAGGTAGTTTAACATGATACGTATACCAATGCACCTATACTTGGTCGTTTAACATGATACTTATACCAATGCACTTATACTTGGTCGTTTAACATGATACGTATACCAATGCACCTATACATGGTCGTTTAACATGATACGTATACCAATGCACCTATACTTGGTTGTTTAACATGATACGTATACCATAGCACCTATACTTGGTCGTTTAACATGATATGTATACCAATGCACCTATACTTGGTCGTTTAACATGATACGTATACCAATGCACCTATACTTGGTCGTTTAACATGATACGTATACCATAGCACCTATACTTGGTCGTTTAACATGATACATATACCAATGCACCCATACTTGGTCGTTTAACATTATACGTATACCATAGCACCTATACTTGGTCGTTTAACATGATACGTATACCAATGCACCTATACTTGGTCGTTTAACATGATACGTATACCAATGCACCTATACTTGGTCGTTTAACATGATACGTATACCATAGCACCTATACTTGGTCGTTTAACATGATACGTATACCAATGCACCTATACTTGGTCGTTTAACATGATACGTATACCAATGCACCTATACTTGGTCGTTTAACATGATACGTATACCATAGCACATATACTTGGTCGTTTAACATGATACATATACCAATGCACCGATACTCGGTCGTTTAACATGATACGTATACCAATGCACCTATACTTGGTCGTTTAACATGATACGTATACCATAGCACCTATACTGTGTCGTTTAACATGATACGTATACCAATGCACCTATACTTGGTTATTCAACATGATACGTATACCAATGCACCTATACTTGGTCGTTTAACATGATACGTATACCAATGCACCTATACTTGGTCGTTTAACATGATACGTATTCCATAGCACCTATACTTGGTCGTTTAACATGATACGTATACCAATGCATCTATACTTGGTCGTTTATACATGATACGTATACCAATGTATCTATACTTAGTCGTTTATACATGATACGTCATATATTTTTAGACTTTGCCGTATCGCCGTGTCCGTGCAACCTAAGTTAAAAGTAATTAGATTAGTTTTATAATTTTTAGGTTAAATTTAATTATATAATTTTATAATTTATTATTAGTTCTAATTATTTAAAATGATAGTTTTAATTTTATAATTAAACCTTTTCCCGGGGACATGTCCCCTGGGAAAGTTTTGGTATTGATGTGCTACGATGGTGCAAGTTTTAAAAATTTATAAACATGATTTAACCGTCTAACCTATTAACACATACGAGCAAGTATACTCGTCCGTAATAGCAAAGTTTGGTAAGTCGAGATCGTCCCAAGGGATTTTGTGTATGAATTTGATTTGTTTGAAAAGTTTCCAACAAGAAAGCTTGTCAAGGCTTCCTCAAATAATTATGTTTTAGTGAAATTCAATAAGAAATATATATATACTTGTGTGTAGTCTATAATCAATCATAAATAGTATTCATGAAGGTTTGGTGTATACTCTTAATATGATGCACAAATCATAAGCAAATGATTCCCCAGCCATGGTATGTGTTTGTAAAAATCATTCTAAGAACAAAAACATTTAGGTAATCCTTTCGGTCCTTATCCCAATGATTATCCTATAGAAATTCCATTTGTTTGCAACATGTTCTTATTAAATTTGTTCTTACGAATCTTTCGACCCTTCGTGATAAAATGTTCCTAGTCTTGTTTTAATAAGCAAACATGGTGGTTGTCAATCACCATATCCCCATACTAGTTTGTCACTTCACTTTTTGGAATAAAACACAAGAGAAATCCTTTCGGTCCTTTTTCTTAAAACATGTTTTATCAACAAATCAAACCAAGACTAGTATTTTTTCAACAAACTCATTTAAACAAGATCATATGTACATGCATCACATTTTGAGAACACTAATATGATTAACTACATCCCAACACACAAGTATATCCCAAAACTACTCCATGATAATAATAATAATAACTAAACACAAATAGTAACAAAGTAATTACAACAATTCAAGAGAATAGAATTCCATAACAAAGTTCATAGAATACCTAAACTTTTGTGATTACAAGAATTAGAATTAGTGGATTGTAGCAACCACGCCCTCAATCACCTAGATTCACCGTACAACCCAAACTACCAAAACTATGGATGAGAATTGTTCCCTCCTTGCTCCTGGACGTTTTTCAGCAAGTACTAAGCTTTTGGGTTGAATAATATGGTTGGTATTAGTTTTGGTGTAAACTAATACAATTTTGGTTGTGTCACCCCTAGTATACTAGGACTAGGTTCTTTATATAGCCAAATGTGCTTGCTCAACTCTCCAAAAACGTTCCCAACAAGTAAATGTCAAGAAATGATCGGACTCCAATGATTATGGGGAGTTAAGGCAACAATAAATGCAACATTGTGTAACTGCAGCGTGAGAAACCGGATCGGTTTCTATTCCAACCGAATCGGTTGTATTTTGACCATTCGCCCAGCCGGATCCGGTTACGGGTTGTGACCGATCGGCTGGGTTTGTGCTGTTTTGACTTTTTGTTGAGTTTTCTCCTATACGCTTCATTCTTTGCTCTTGCTGATGATTTCCAAGGCAAAACTTGATCTTTCCTTGCCGTAGATACTTAGAAATCATTGCGCTTCCCAATCATTGAATCCAAAAGCTTCCTAGCTCGACTTCCTTCCTCGAGAATCTTCCAAATGTGCATAAAAACTTCATTTCTTCATTATTCGTGATACCGGCTACATATACATACACACGCGCATCTTTGCACTTTTGCAACAGTTATGAGTAAATATAGCCGATTATCATGCACAAAACTAACAATAACGCTACTAAAAACATGTTCATTTTAGGCGTTATCAAATTCCCCCACACTTAAGCTCTACTCGCCCTCGAGTAGGTCTAACATTTGCAAAGATTGATTTCAATGGTCTTTGACACCATGGTTCTAAAAATGTAACAATTATCCCAAAAGAGATAATCATCGGCTTGCTTATAATATGTGAAAATTTTAAAAATGAACCAAACACTTTAGATAACATAACTAGAACACCTCACGAATGATTTTAAGAATTCACTCAACACTCATATATTGGTGGGTATATGTAAATCACTCAATGCCTAGTCATGATCAATGCTTTTTACCATAAGCTTGTACAAGTATCAAAACAAAGAAAATAAATTCATCAAAGAGGGCTTTTATTCGGGTTATAACGTTAAGGCTAAGGGTTCATAAAAGGTATGGATAAGGCATGGGATAGTTTATGAAATTGGTGCTAAAATAAAAATAAAATCAAATCTAAACCTCCATGTTGCTAGCTATCATACAAACCACAATCCCGAAAAATGATTATTTCACCTCTTATCATATCGATCTCCGCAAATATGTATAACTCAATTTAGCTCATTGGCTAATCAATATCCTTCATATAGCTCATTGGCTATAAACATTTTTTTTTAACAAAGTTCCCCCACACTTAGTGTAAGCATACACCAAAAAAAATCGAGAAAGACGTCTCTTTCATCCAAGATGGAGAATGGTACACACTATAAACAAAGTGTATCTTCTTCATAATCATCAAAAACGATCCAACATTCCAAACAAGTAGCAACAAACCAATAGACTTGATAAGGGTTGGCTAAAGCTTGAAAGTGTAAAATATTTTTGTATTTTTCTGAATTTATCAAAACGAAAAGATTGGCTCGGAAGGGTGTACTAAGGGTATCTAGTGCTAAGGATGAGCACTAACAAATGGGTCCATATAAAGGTGACTAACTAACCGATGTGGTTAGCTAATATATCATTAAATGTAAACGGAAGGCCATTTGGTTTTATTCCTAAGGTGCCTCTTATCATTTGAACATATTTAGACCACTCGAAAGTGATTTTAACCGTAATGCATAACTAGTACAAGTTCTAGAATCGACATAATCACCGGCACTCTCATAGCAAATATAAAACAAAAGATGTGTTTTATACAAAAAGAAACCTCACAAATGTGTGGAAAAAGGCTATTATGCATGCTAGAAAATGCTATCGAATCCAAAATGAATTACTTCCGTAATTTGGTTCAAATCCAAAAAAAATTCAAAAACCCTCATTTTACCATTGAAATTCCAAGTTATATATTTTAAATATCAATAATGCGTGAAAACAACTAGACCATCAAGGGCGAATTTCTTCTAATCACTTGCATCCAAAAGTTATCTAAAAAAAAATAAAAAAAAAATGCACATCATTTTTCCTATTTTCTTCCCTCCCCCATACTTAAGTTTTGCATTGTCCTCAATGTAATAAAAATGAACTTCAAAGTAAAGAAAATGGGAAAAAGAAATAGTTAAAAGAAACCACGGGATAGAATATGCAATATGCATATTGGGTCATAAGAAAGCATGTGAGTTATCCAACTCCAAACATTTGACCATCAATAAGCTTCCGACACATCCATCATGCAAACAAAAACTGCAACACGCAATACAAAACAAACAAATACAACTAAAAACTAGATAAAACCAAGCAAAACATGTTAATCATCCTAAAAAAAATAATATTGTTTAACACATCATAACCCATTGTCTTTGAAACCATAATTCACGAATGATCCACGATCACTCTTCATCCTCGCTCATGTCATCTCCTTCTTCATCATCATACTCATCATCATCACTTTCGGTTACGTAGTTTTCGTCCACAATCTCCGAACGAACTCTCCTCTTCTTCTTTCCTCCAACTCCGATGATGATCCTCCAACATCGTGGCTTGCTCCACCAACTTCGTGTAATCGACCATATGGGGTACCGGATCGAAATGGTGCGTACCCACGATATGGATATGGATAGGGTCCGGGATAAGAAGTGTAAGGGAAAGGATATGGTGGAACATTGGGTGGATTATAGGGTGGCAACTCATAATTGGCTTCACGAGCCATGTTTTGAAAGATAGGCATGGAATAATCATTGATGTAGTTGTTTCTCAACATCATCGAGTCTCTCCATACATCCCTACATTGAATCTCATCTAAATGTTGGTTCCACTCTCCCCAACCCGAATCAAAATTACTGGACGTACCCATTTGCACGTTCTCCATTGGTATACTCCCATGCTGTTGTGGTGGTTGTTGTTGTTGTCTCGGTTCAATCCATAACCCTAAGGTTTTCAATCTCCTATTCAAAGCATTACCAAAACCTTGTGCAGTCCACGTATCACTATACTTTGGCTCTCCACACTTAGCCAATTCCTCATCAACATAATACCCAAGATTCTTCGCCAATTTTGTCACAAAATGTCCTCCACAAATGTTACTGTTGCTCTTGATTCCCGGGGCTCTCCTAGACAAATATTCGGCTATCTGCCAAACTGCATTACCGTCCTTAGTTTCCTCCAACAACTTCATAACCCATAAGTCCGGTTTTGACATTTGTCCTGCCCAAATCTATTAAATGGCCGGTCACTATCAACTTGTGAAGTATCCTCATCAACGGATTCGATGGTTGAGGCATTCCTCCTAGCGCAGAAGGATCTCCCACTTGATTCCAATAAGCGGGAATACTAGGATAGTCTTTTCAAACCTTCAAGTCTAGAAAAGTGAGTTTCAAATAATCGATGATTAACCTCATGTGGCTCATACAAACCAAGAGCCACGCCAAAAGCTGGCAAAGTGTAAGCATGATCCCTTCCACAAAGCCTAAACCAAACACAAATTTCCTTCATCAAGTTCCGAACATCCACCTTTCTTTCAAAATACATGGTTGAAAAGAACTCCATACACCATTCTCGATTGACCTCTTCATTGACGTTAAATGCTCTTTCCCATGACAAATCATTGAACGAATCTCCATCCCCTGGATATACATAAGATGTTCGCATCATTCCTCTTAACTCATCTTCACAATCACATTCCTTAAATAAATCCCAATCAATCACCCTCGAACCAAACATGTCCTATGTTGCGCTTTGACAACCTTTCTCGAAAGCATGTTTCTCCCCGTCGGTGAGATTTTTGAACTTTAAATTAGCATTTGTCTTCGTCTTCACACTATACTTAACCTTCTTCTTCTCGTTCCTTTGATAAAACTTCATAACAAGCGGGTTCATAGGAATTGCCTCCTCGCTCGAGCTACCTACAATAATTCTCTATAGAAATCACAAATAAAAGACCATATGAGAGTGTTAGAACAAACAAGAAGGTTCATGGAACCTCCTAAGATCCATTTCAAAATTTCAAAAATTTAAACACAGAAACCGTAACCGGATTCGGTTCGTGAGAAACCGAATCGGTTACTCAAATGACCAAAATCCAACCGTTCGGTTGCAATGCGCAACCGAATCGGTTATGCAGCCTGCATAAGGCTTTTGCCTCTAAAAACTCTTCTACACTCGAGTTTTCTAAGTCCAAACCACTCCTAGATCGCATTCTATCATCCTCAATGATTTCCACATCCTTGAATTACTCTAAACTCGCTTTTCAAATCATCAAACATCATTCATTCATTATCTTAGAACTCAACTTGATAAGCCTATATCCTTCAATCATTAGTCCTAATAAAAAATATGGCATCTATCATTCCTAAAAACGCATCATCTATCATAAGGAATCACCAATTGCAACTAATCTTGATTCAATAGCACAACCCAATTAAATCCGAAAATTCAATCATCTATTATTCATCCTATGTTGAATCAATCAATACAATTCTTCTTGCAATGCACTCCTATATCAATTACCCACTCAATCCTAAAATATTACAACTTAATTGGAATTATAACAAAAACCCCCCAAATTGGTGACCTAATATCCAATTCGAATCAAATGCTCTAATAAAACCTTAATTGAGTTAATTGAATGTAGATGCTTACTTGTTTAGGTGCCGTGATGTTTTCCTACAACTTAAACAACCTTCAATCAGCTTCTCTTGGACGAATTTTTGCAAAACCCACTGGAGAATTAGTGTGTGTGTTTTTCTGGAAAAATGATTTTTTTTGCTTTTATACTCAATTGCAACCGGTTCAGTCAAGGACACAACCGTTTCGGTTTGTATTTCGCCAAATTTTGCATTTTTACATGTTACTTAGGCATTTACCTTCCAAGCAACAATTTTACTTCAAAAATCCTGCTAAAGATTCACACAACATTCATCCACCATATGAAATTTTGAACAATCATCCAATCTAAAAATCTCAACTCATCATACTAATGAACTAAACCAAAATTCATCTCAAAACTCATAGTCATAATGCATTAACCAAATCACCTCAATCATAAAAATAAAAATGGAAATTTAAATAAGAAACAAAAATCCAAAATGCATCTAATCAAAAAGAAATAGTTCATGAATTTCAAGTAAATAATTGCTTGTTTATTACGGCCTCTTGTCTTCTCCTCAAAATTCCTCAAAATACTCTTGTCTTAGAATATCCTCGCTTTGAAATTTTCCGGTCAACTCACGGAAAGTTTCAAAAGTTTTGAATTTTCTCATGAATCTTCGTCCGTCCGGACATAGTATATCGAACTTAACATGCCATGCTCCATCTCCGGTTTGTCTCTTGTAAGTCCCCGACCCTTCGGGTCTCCACTCCAAATTCTTAAGTTGCACCGGTAAAGAACCTAAAAAGTCGGTCAACTTTTTGTAAACTAGTATGTTTTTGAATGGGTTATAGAAAGCTTCTACCGCTAACGCACGTTCCATTTCATCCTCTATATCAAAATAAGGCGGAGCTAACGGTCCGTACATTGGGTTACCTTGGACATCGCGTCCCACTTCAAAACATGTTAAATCATCATCTGCTTCTATCCATTCCAAATCCTCCATAAATTCCAACGTTGGTCCTCTTGGTTTTGGGTAGTATGTTTGCCTCGAAATCCCATCATCAATAGTCAATGTGCTTCTTCCCATGTCTATAATCGCTCCACAAGTTCGTAAGAATGGTCTTCCCAATAGTAGTGGTAAACTCTTGTCCACCGAATATCTAGGACAAGGAAATCGCCAAATACGGTTGATATCCAATTTGCACTCTCACATTCTTTACCTCTCCCATTGCCTTCGCTGAGAATTATCCGCCATAGTAAGCTTAGAATGATTAGGTTGCGGATTACTTAGTCCCAAAGTTTTAAACAATGGATACGGCATCACATTAACACTCGACCCGTGATCGGCTAAAGCATAAACCGTAGTCCCATTCACTTTGATCGGCAACACAAAATTACCCGGATCCTTTTCCTTCCTTGGCATGCCTCTAAACAAAATTTGATCTCGCTCTTCCTCCGTGAGATTCTTTTCTTCCAACCTAGCCCTTGCTAGCATCAATGCATCAAACTTCTTACGGTAAAGCACATAATCTTGGAGTACTTCTATCACCGGTTTCTTTTCATTAAGCTCAAGAAACTTTTGTTCTAGGTTCTCTAAAATAGCTTCTTTTTGTTTGTCGGTTAAGGGTTTGAAAGTAGTGGTCGGTGATGATGGTGTGGAGTCATTTTTGGTGGTGGAGGTTGTTGTTGGGGTTAGTTTGTTTGATGTCGGTTTCTTCCGATTTGCTTTTCCCATCTTAACTACTTCCACCTCTTTCTCTTCCATGTTTGCACCAACTTCCACTAGCATCTCGTTTACTCCTTTTCCTTCTTCCAAATCAGTTATATTAATCCTCATTTCTCCCATTGCAAAATCCACTTGACACTTAGTCGTGACAAGAAAATCTCGACCAAAACACACATTAGGTTCATCCGCATTCCTTCTTCTAACACAACAAAATCGGTTTCAAAATATGTCCATGAATATTGACCTTGATTTTGACCATCCTTCTTCCATATGCTTCATAGTCCAAACTTATATGACCAATTTCACAAGAACCTTTTCCAAAATGTAGTTTTCTCCATAAGCCATATTAAGTCAAGTCCCAAGCACTTATTCCTTCCACACCGCAAGGCTCCAAACCTCATTAGCGGCGAATCATACACCGTTAAAGGTGCTTGTGTGAACACTACGACTCTTCCCTTCTTGGGTAGTTGAACCTTATTTTCACCAGCCTCCATATTACCCGTATCAATTCCCAATTCTTTCTTACTTTCTTCCAAGATACCTCCAATCTTTTCCAAAGAACTTCCGGTATCCTTGAACATTTCATCCAAAGTACGAAGGTATTCAAGATTCCGCTCAAACTATCCATATTACTAGACAACTTGACAAAGCAAAACAAAACAAAATCCGAATATATAGCGTTAGAGTTAGTAAAAACAAGAACAAACTATAGAAACATAGACTAAACAATGTAAGACACTTAACAAAACTAAAAACACAAGTTAAAACTCAAGACCTAAAAATAATAAAAATCAACATAGAAACACCAACCGGATTCGGTTGGCTCACCAACCGAATCGGTTAGTTGAAATAATTTAGACAGAAACTCGAACTGGATCCGGTTACGGGTTGCAACCGATCGGTTTGATCGATTTTTTTTTTTTTTTTTTTTTTTTTTTTTTGACTACGAATTTAATGCGAATAAGGAGTCATTAAGATGTACTAAACTCTAGTTAATAAAGAAAACTCTTCATAAACCAACAGTTGAATAACATAATAAATCTCATTAAAACTAAAACTAAATTAACTACCAATTAAAATCTATCATTAAAATAATTAAACTTATAACTGAAAAAATATTACTATCTAATCATTAACCATTAAAACTATAATTAACTAAAACTTTAATTAACTAATAAATAACAAATGTAAAGAAAATGAAAATGAATCTAAGAAATAATTAAACTACAAGACATAATCTGCAAATAGAATATAGAATTACCATAATTACTATAAGAATCATAAGACAAATAACTAAGAAGACTAGAACAATAAAATCGCAACTAAAAATTACACAGAAGGTCTAACCGGATTCGGTTGGCTCACCAACCGAATCGGTTAGTTTGTAACCAAAAACTTTTTTTTTTTTTTTTTTTTTTTTTTTTTTTTTAAAATTAATTCGACATCGCCAATTTTACAGAAAATAAAAGAAAATAAAAGAAAATCCTCGGCAACGGCGCCAAAAACTTGATGTGCTACGATGGTGCAAGTTTTAAAAATTTATAAACACGATTTAACCGTCTAACCTATTAACACATACGAGCAAGTATACTCGTCCGTAATAACAAAGTTTGGTAAGTCGAGATCGTCCCAAGGGATTTCGTGTATGAAATTGATTTGTTTGAAAAGTTTCCAACAAGAAAGCTTGTCAAGGCTTCCTCAAATAATTATGTTCTAGTGAAATTAATAAGAATATATATATATATATATATATATATATATATATATATATATATATATATATATATATATATATATATATATATATATATATATATATATATATATACTTGTGTAGTCTATAATCAATCATAAATAGTATTCATGAAGGTTTGGTGTATACTCTTAATATGATGCACAAATCATAAGCAAATGATTCCCCAACCATGGTATGTGTTTGTAAAAATCATTCTAAGAACAAAAACATTTAGGTAATCCTTTCGGTCCTTATCCCAATGATTATCCTATAGAAATTCCATTTGTTTGCAACATGTTCTTATTAAATTTGATCTTACGAATCTTTCGACCCTTCGTGATGAAAATGTTCCTAGTCTTGTTTTAATAAGCAAACATGGTGGTTGTCAATCACCATATCCCCATACTAGTTTGTCACTTCACTTTTTGGAATAAAACACAAGAGAAATCCTTTCGGTCATTTTTCTTAAAACATGTTTTATCAACAAATCAAACCAAGACTAGTATTTTTCCAACAAACTCATTTAAACAAGATCATATGTACATGCATCACATTTTGAGAACACTAATATGATTAACTACATCCCAACACACAAGTATATCCCAAAACTACTCCATGATAATAATAATAATAACTAAACACAAATAGTAACAAAGTAATTCCAACAATTCAAGAGAATAGAATTCTATAACAAAGTTCATAGAATACCTAAACTTTTGTGATTACAAGAATTAGAATTCGTGGATTGTAGCAACCACGCGCCTCCAATCACTTAGATTCACCGTACAACTCCAAACTACCAAAACTATGGATGAGAATTGTTCCCTCCTTGCTCCTGGACGTTTTTCAGCAAGTACTAAGCTTTTGGGTTGAATAATATGGTTGGTATTAGTTTTGGTGTAAACTAATACAATTTTTGTTGTGTCACACCTAGTATACTAGGACTAGGTTCTTTATATAGCCAAATGTGTTTGCTCAACTCTCCAAAAACGTTCCCAACAAGTAAATGTCAAGAAATGATCGGACTCCAATGATTATGGGGAGTTAAGGCAACAATAAATGCAACATTGTGTAACTGCAGCGTGAGAAACCGGATCGGTTTCTATTCCAACCGAATCGGTTGTATTTTGACCATTCGCCCACCGGATCCGTTACGGGTTGTGACCTATCGGTACGGTTTGTGCCGCTTTGACTTTTGTTGACTTTTCTCCTATACGCTTCATTCTTTGCTCTTGCTGATGATTTCCAAGGCAAAACTTGATCTTTCCTTGCCGTAGATACTTAGAAATCATTGCGCTTCCTAATAATTGAATCCAAAAGCTTCCTAGCTCGACTTCCTTCCTCGAGAATCTTCCAAATGTGCATAAAAACTTCATTTCTTCATTATTCGTGATACCTGGCTACATATACACACACAATACGCATCTTTGCACTTTTGCAACATTTATGAGTAAATATAGCCGATTATCATGCACAAAACTAACAATAACGCTACTAAAAACATGTTCATTTTAGGCGTTATCAGGTATAAATATTCATTTTCCCTCCGCACTTTTGCTTTATCCCGCCATCATTTTCCCCGGGGAAGTGTCCCCACCACCTCCACTGGCTACTCTCACCACCACCTCCACCGGCTACTCTCACAACTACTCCCACCAGCGTTGTCTTCCCCACACTCGCACCACTGTGCACGATGCGTTTTCTTCCCCCTCTCATTGTTTAATTCTTTCTCTTCCCCTCTACTCTCACAACATCCGAGACCGAGACCAGGTACAATTTTTTTTTTTAATTTTGCTAGTTTTTTTATTTTCGTTATTTTTATTTTTGTTTTAATTGTTGTTATTTGTTAATTGTTAATTGTTTAATTTTTAATTTATAATTTTTTTGTTTGGTTTTTTTGGTACAGTAGCTGTGGTGTGACCAACCCGAGACCGAGACCGAGCCGAGACCACAACTGTGAGCCGAGACCAAAAGGTATGTTTATTATTTTTTTTGTTTATTTTTTTTAGCGGGGACATGTCGCCGGCAAAAGTTTATAGCTCCCTATTTTTTAATGTATATGTATTTTTTTAGCTTCCTGTTAATATGAGTAGGGTATGCAAAATTTATAGTTATTGCTGTTTTGGAACTACATTGCGTTTGTGGGACTTGGGTTCGACCCATTGTCATTGTGGGATCGCAGACAGGGGCAAAAGCCTCTTTAGGGGGTTAAGTGAAACATTGGTTCATGTTTTAGTCAAATAGGAAAGAGTATAGCTAGGTCGGATAACTTTTGAGTTCATTAACTATGTATAGAAGTCATGCCCAATTTGATCGTTCTTAAGATTGATGTATTTAGTTTTGTGTTTTATTGTAAATAAATGGGGATTGATGGTAGAATTCGCTTAAGCTTAAGAGGTGATTTCTTATAAAGTTATGAGAAAATGAATCTAAATCATATAGGGTCATCTTGAACAAGAAGTCCCATATTTATGTAATGCTAATGCTTCAATGTGTAATAAAGCTTAATATAATCCGGATAATTGACACAAAAAATAATGGGTTAAGATTATGACATGGTGTATAAGAGTTTGTACATAACTTGTCCACAGTCTCCAAGCTATGTCCTTTAATGTGTTGGTCAAAACTTGAAAATCGTTTTTGGAGGTCGAAGATTTTATTTGATTTCTTACAAAATTACCAACGAACTAGCTTATGTGATTACTGGCTAGTTTCGATCAGTCTTTAGTAGTACGTGCTTGAAAGGGTGTGTTTGATTTCTTATTTATTTATTATAATTATCTTGTTGATATATACTGTTAAATGTGTTTATTTGTTTGTTTATTTATTTATTTAATTATATATATATGTTTCTTCACTAATTTATATGTTCGTTTAACAGATGACATATGTTGTAGCTAGGTCTCACGGTGGCGACGGAGGTAATTCGCCACCTCGTGGTCCCTCGAGGAGGATGGGCACCAACTGCCAGCGTAAGAATTTCTGAATTATTTTTCACTAAACTGTATTTGATTACATGTTATTTTAAATTGATAAAATGTTATTTTATGTCATCATCACTTGAATTTGATTACTTGTAGGCTCTAAATCCAAAGCTGCAGACCCAAACGCCAAAATTGGGAAAGGCGGGAAGGTGGTGCGTGGTCCCACAAAGAACACGGCACTGAAGGCGAAGAGGGCACTGGATGGTCGTCCTGTGTCGATCGAATTTCGGCCCAACCCGGAGGGGTTTTGGACACACGTGGGCCCTCACTCTTCTTGGTTCTCCAACTATGTTGGGGAGGTGTTACGGGACTTGATTCCCATGTTTTGCGATTCATGGGCTAAGGTTCCCGAAACGGCCAAGGCCCACATCCATGAGCATCTACACGTAAGTTTTTTTTAACCTTTATTTAAATTTGTATATTTATTCAAACTTGTTTGTTTATTTAAATTTGTATATTTTTTTTATTTATATTTTATTGCAGCACTAGTTTGATCTCGACACACACCTTGCTGGCCCGAATGGAGAGAAGATTGTTGACAGTATCGAGTATTATCTCCAAAAACGATACGACGACAACAAATATAGGTACAAAAAAGATAACTTTACGGCAGCAGGTGGGCTGGAGAAAATTGAGGAGATCAAAAGAAAGCGTCCAGAGAACAAGACGCAAGAGGATTGGGATGCGTTGGTAAATTTCTGGATCGACACTTTATAATAATAATAATAATTCATTTATATAATAGTTTTTATAATTTAAAATACGCAGGTTAAGCTTTGGACAAACCCAAAGAAGCGTAAGATCTCGAGGTGAATCGACAAAACGAATGGCGAACACGAGTTCTAGCCTTCACGGATCTCGATCGTATGTCGCTATTTGCCATAACTTTGTAAGAAACTATTAAATCATTTTATTTATATATATACATGGTGTTGGGTGTGTCGTTATTGATTTTATTTCTAAACAGTTGACCAATGAGGTGAGGCGGCGGTCGGAGAAGACTTGATATAGCTTTACCGTCGGAACCATACGAGGCGATGTCTTTGAGTCCCGTTATCCGAGGCTAGATATGTAAGTATAATTTATTTTCAAAGTCACCCATTTTGATGATATATAATGCATCACGACTTATATATTACTTTTCTTGTTTTTTGTAACTAAACGAGCGAGATGTTGCGAATGCGAGAAGAGAGCGACTCCGATGGGATTCGCATGACCGACCGTCGATTTTGCGTCTCGTGATTGGTGGTAAGCGGCGCGGTCATATTCTGGTGTAGGTCGGTCTTACCCGGCGGTGGAGTGAAGAAGACCTTTAGCACCTCCCGACCTCGTGATGCGGCGGATGTGTCCTCACCGCGGGAAGCAGTCAGAAAATGAAGAGGAGCTCGCTACGTAGGAGTCGATGGACCAGGTCATGGAGTTTGTGAGGACATTCTGCGGGTTGGCGGAGCGAATCTGATCCGCCCGGGATCAAGTGCTACTCCACCGGTGGGTCGGGATCCGGAGAGGGTGGGTCGGGATCTGTGCTACTCCATCCCATGAGTCTAGAGATACCGGGACGGTAATGGGGGTAGTGGGGTTTGAGATGCCGATTTATGTTACTTTAACACATTTTAGATATGTTTGTAGAGAATAACATGGATTATTATGTCGTTTATGTGCATTATGTGCTAGGATTCCGTAAATGGATTATACGATAGTTTTGGACCATTTGCGGATAGGTAGTTTTGGATAGTTTTGTAGATGATCATGCGTTAACGGTTTAGGAACCGTTTTGGCGATTTTGGAAAAGGATAACTATGTTAGCGATTGATGGGTATATATGATATTATGTTTAGCGAATTTGTGTTATGATTGGCATGATTTTGGAAAAGGATAACTATGTTAGCGAATTTGTGTTATGATTTTGAAAAGGATAACTATGTTAGCAAACAGGTTGTAGATTTTTTCCGGAAAAAATCTGGAAATTACCCATTTTGCAGCAATATTCTGCATATTGGGTCAGCTAGTTTTGCCTGAGAGATGTCCCCGGTGAAGGTTCAAAAGCATATTTCAATTTACAGCTTTTCCCGGGGACGTACCCCGGGAAAACACGGACTAATGACGTAATTAGGATACTTAAAGTAAAGTTCAAAAAGAGTTTTCCCGGGGACGAGTCCCCGGCAAAAATTGATGCCACGTCGGACATGTTTGACCAGTGACAATCGACTGCGGGTCCCACATGTCCCCGATAAAAGTGGCAAACAGTCCCCGGGAAAAGTATTCCCGAGAAGGAATTGCCGGGGTCTTTTCGCCGGGGACATGTCCCGGAAAGGTTTCGTAGGGACATGTCCCCATGAAGCTCTCAATTTCGCTCTCATGAAGCGATTGTTATAGTGAAAGTTTTTATTTTTTATTTTTTTTTATTTATTTTTTTTTATTTTTTTGATATGTGTTAATTAGAGCTGTAAACGAACCGAACCGAACGAACACAAACGAAGCTTTGTTCATGTTTGTTCATTTAATTTTAATCGGACAAAAAAAGGGAACACGAACACTTAAATGGACGGATTTTCTTGTTCATGTTTGTTTATTAAGAAAATGAGTTGTTCATGTTCATCTATGTTCGTTCATTAAGATAATAAACGAACGTTAAACAAACATAAACGATCGAACATAAATGAACATAGACAAACGAACATAAACTCTATTAAATTTTGCACAATTTATTATTTTATAAGTGTTGTTTTGTTTAAACAAATAAATTCTAAAATTATCCAATTAAAGATATGATATACAAATATAAATAAATAAATGAACATAAAAGAGCGTTAACGAACGCCTAATCTGACATTCACGAACATAAATAAACGGATGTGGCTTTTGTTCATGTTCGTTCATTTAACTAAACGAACGTAAAATCTTGTTCATGTTCGTTTATTTAATAAATAAACGAACTTTTAACCGAACCGTTCATGAAATGTTCACTGAACGTTCAGTTCGTTTACAGCCTAGTGTTAATGATTCTAGTGAAAATGATAGTTCGATATCTGCCAAATTAAATGTGTAAATTAAATGCCAAATAATTGAAAAAAGTACCATACTTGTCACTATTTTTTTATGTGTGTAGCGAATAAATTTTTTTGCTTTTGTGGGTATTTTTCTTTCAAATTTATCATTTTTAGGGTATTTTGCGAAATTTTTGGACATTTATGCCCCTCTTAGCTAATAGAAATTTTTTTTTCCGGAAGGGCAAAAATGTCAAATAGTACCCTAAAAATGATAAATTTGAAAGAAGAGTACCCACAAAAGCAAAAAAAAATGTGTTCGGTACCCACAAGAGAAAATGGTGACAAGTATGATACTTTTTTCAATCATTTGCCCTAAATTAAAAAACTGAATCCATACATTTTAAAAGCTAACACCTTATGAGAAGAATTAAAAACAAATCGTTAAGTATTATATTCTCTGGAGCTATCTTTAAGATGACAATATCTTTCAGTTGCTACATTCACACCCCCATTCCCCTTGCTTCCTCTAGAGGTGGCAAAACGGGCGGGCCGGGCGGGCACGGGCTACGGACCAAACGGGCAATGGGCCAAACGGGCGCGGGCTAAACGAGCACGGGCTAAACGGGGCACGGGCAAAACGGGCTCATGTTATACGAATCGCTTTTAAAAGGACCCAAAACGACGAAATAAATTCTTCGAACGTAACACCTCATTTATATTTAAAAAATTAAATATAAGTTTATCTTTAAAAACAATCTAATGTTCGAGAAAAATATGTGCCCATTATGCCCATTTAACTTCTAAATGGGCAATATACGCCAATTTCAAAAAAAAAAGGGGGTCCAAATGTGCCCAAATCTTTTAAAAGTTTGCCCATTTAGCCCATTTTTTGGATTTTGGGCACAAATTGCCACCTCTAGCTTCTTCTATGAAAGTACATAGAGTAAAAGCAATTACGGCAATGAATATTGAAATTCACTCGAGAAAATTGATAAAACCATCGGTTTCAACTCCCTTTAACCGACGTTGTTATAAAATAAGCATCACCGATGATTTTGCTCTGAACATGAATTTACCTCTTGTTCTTTTCTTCACACCTAATACAAAGTATAACCTAATGTTGTTCAAAAAGCTTGAGGAATCATCGGAGAAAGCCTTAACACTTTTATACCCTTTAGCTAGTAGATATATGGAGCACATCCGCAAGGTTGATTGCAATGACCAAGGAGTTGATTTTATACAAGCTAGGCTGATATCACAGTTCAAGAAATTCTGGATCCCAAAATAGATCCTATGTTGATCAACAATTTCGTTCCCTCCAAAAGTCGTGTTTTGAATCACACGGATGCAATAATTGCCACACAAATCACCATGTTGAAATGTGGAGGTTTAGCATTGGCTGTGAGTCTTTCACATAGGATTGGCGATGCCTCTACTATGATCAATTTTCTTAATCAGTGAGCTACTTTGAGTCAAAGAGACACCAATGTTGAAACCGATGGCATTGATTTTACATTATTTTCATCGTCTCCGGATCAAGGTTTACCATGTGTTGAGGCAGGATTCTCCAATTTAGTGAATGATGATGAGTATGTCACAAAGAAACTTTCGATTAACAAGAATGCAATATCTAATATGAAAGACAATGTTAAGCTCACTGGAAAACGTAGTACCCATCGATTGTTTAAGGTACAGTTGGTGTCAACATTGATATGGAAGGCTTTCATTGGCATAGTCATTCCGTTGCTTGTCTGTGTTTGCCAGGCCTTTGGCCTGGGAGTTTGCCTCCCAGGCATGTTATGACAAGTTCCTACCGTGATGGGCTTGTATACAGCGTATGAGGCTTTAGTCAGTTGGGCGAAGGCTCTATACACTATCACTAACTATAAAAAAAAATGGCGTAAATTATACTTGGTAATTATGTTAAGGTTTATTTTGGCTCAAAGTCAATTCAACAACACAGAATTCATAATTTATAATAATTCAAAAAAAATAAAAATAAAAAAATAACTTTTTACACGCAATTGATATACATACGTACAAAATGTAACAACTCGAAAATTTTACGTTAATATTTATTCAAAACATAAATATTTTATTCAAAATCGCGTACAATTTTTTTTACCATTAGGTTATCCCACGCGTAACAAAAACCAACTCTGAATATTTTTCATCACATTAGATTAATTTCTAGTCCACTTATAATCATTATATGAATTTTTCATTTAAAATTTAATGTTACCAAATAGACCTTGTGATTTACGAGTTTAAACTTACGTTTTAAGCATTTCTACTTCTACACAAACTTAACCTATACTTGCACCGCATTTTATAAGACGTTTAAACACTTTTACATTTTTGAAAAAATCAACTTATTTCCCTCCCGCTTTGACCATAAAATCATCACTTGATTATTTAACACTTCCGGTTTTAGACTTAATGTACATTTAACACCAACCAACACTAGACTAGGTCCAGTCTACACATTATAAGCCTTTTTATGTTCATAATAATCATATTTGAAAAGTCACATTTCACTTTTTCCATTTTCACGAAAACTTAGTATGTTTTACGCGTATTTAACCTACGTTTTTAGGTTTTAACAACGTTTGCACGCTCCATTAAACTTATCACGTATTTAATATACTTTTATAGAGTATATTTATAAGTTTTAACATTCCTTACAAGTTTTATATTTTTAAGATACCCGATTTTAAGTTTCGTAATTTAAATACTTAACGATAGTAATTACCGGGACCAAATTATAACACTACATATCAAGACTTCCTCACTAAGCTAGCAAAATATCTTCTTTTAACACCTAAGGGTGTATGTGTCGATTTGGATTTAATCAACAAGCCACATGACTTGTTGATTTCATACTTCCATTTATATATATGCATGTGTTATACTTCATGACTAAGTCTAGTAACAAATATCCTAAGTTTTCTTAACATCCTCATCCTTGTTATAAAACAGCTCATTCTTCTCCTTTATTTCATCACCATAAACGAACCATCAAACAATCCCTAGCCTCTTCATCTTTGATTTCCAAGTTATAAGTTACACTTCATTGTTGAAGCTCTTGTTAAGCTCTATATGAATCAAGTTCTATTTCCTTCATCCATTGGCTAGTTTGCAAGCTAGATAAGTGATCAAAATTCTTACACAAGTCTTAACACAAGATCTTAAGTGCACAAGAGGGTTGAAGGATTCCAAGGGTGGAGTTGTTAGTTCTTACTCCTTTGTTCTTCTAATTCCCTTTTCATTAAGGCCAACAGTTGTAAGATAAAATCATGATCATCATCCTTATTCTTATGATTTTATGCTTTTTATGTTATGTTATATTGATCTTGTTGTACAAAAGCTTTAAAACAAGTACATATTATAAACTTGCGTATGATTTCATGTGAAAGTTTATATTAGTAAACTAGTAAATCAAGTATGTTATACTAGTTATTGTCACAGAAAATATAAACATAAGACCTTGAATAATATTATGAAGTTGTAGAGAAACTCAAAACAAGGACCTAGCTTTTGTAATAATGTAAAATGGACTTGTAGATTAAAAGTTGTGACTAGTTAAGGATTTCTAAAGGAAAACTTGGTTTCTTGCTAAAATGTTTCTCACATGATTTTAAACCACGATTTTGACCCCTTTCTATTCCGAATTAGCACAAGTTTAAAACACGAAAGTTGTTCGCAATGATGTTTAACATAAGACACGCAAGAATTTTAGACTGAAAACGCAAAAACAAAGCAGTCAACCTCAAAAACCAAAACGGGATGTTTTGACTTACAATCGTTGTTTTAAAAGATTAATTGTGAAACTATATTTCTTTCCATCACTAGTGACTTACAAAACTTAATATTTCTTATAGAAATATAACATACAAACATTCTAATAAACTTTCATAAGTTCATTTGACAATCAGAAAAGTGGATTTTACAATTGGCGAGAAATATGACCAAAACCGGTTTCTAATTCATTAATATGATTTGTAAATTTTATAACTTGTGTAAAACATGAAACTTATCTATAATCATTTAAACAAGAAGTAAACTAAGTAATTTTACAAACCATGTGACTATTTGAACCCTTATGTCATATAATCAAAGAAGCAAATTATATGTTTTACATATTAAGTACTACGTTACTAGGGAGTTTCATGTGAGGGGCCTCTTCGGGATGAACGTATTGACGAGTTGTTGGATTACGATTTAAAGTGAACCTAAGACGCAACGATTATTCAATGTTGCGCGTAGAGGTTTTCCCGGCTTATCTATCGATTTTGTTATATATTTGATATCATCCACTCACGGTGAGTTTCATAGCCACATTTCTATCGTTTAACTGTGTTGTAAACTCTTTGAGGGGAGATACATGCTCAACTACTTTTATTAACAATCATGATTATTTGTAAATTGTATGTTTATCTGAACTAAATGTCGTATTAGCACTAAGTAACACTATTATCACACTTAAGTCCTTATATCACGAACCACTAATCACTAGCTGAGTGAGCGCTAATACTGTGAATTGGTCTATTAGAATTGATGAACCTCATTTGTGTTGACCCAGATAGGGCAGAAAAACGCACTATAAATGAGAACCTTAGATATAACGGCAAATCATGAATCATTTGTTGAACTAATGGACTTGATACAAGTTTGATCTAACGGACTTGATATAATCTTGATCTAACGGACTCAGTATGATCTTGATCTAATGGACTTGGTATAAATACGAACTAATGGACTTGGTAAAATGTTGAACTAACGGACTTGGTATAATAACAAACTAACGGACTTAGTACAATCTTGAACTAACGGAAGTGGTACTATTTGAACTAATAACTGTTTTCGAACTATGAATGTATAACAACGTAACCCACGATATATTAAAAACTGAAATCTTGTGCTCAACTATTTTACTTACAAGCCTATAAACTCACCAACCTTTGTGTTGACACTTTTTGGCATGTTTATCTCAGGTCCATAATATACAAGGCTGACAAGGAAGGGCACGGATACTCAAAAAGGCTATAAATTATTTTATCATTCGAAAAACATCAAAAACCTTATATTGATGTAATATGTACTATGAAACTACTGGGACCTCACTTTTGTAAACTCTGATATTTTAATTAATCGAGACAATCCTTTTAAAACGACTCAATTTGAGTTCGTTTTCTATTGTTATAACTGTTATATCGTCGAGTAACACCCAGTTTGAATTTCGCTGCTACCACGAAATTGAGGGTGTTACACAAAAACAACATAATATCAGTACTAAGCAGACAAACATATGACAATGATCATTATATGCTATGTACACTAAACACAACAAAAAGATACGTGAATTTTTGAATTAGGGGTCATAATAAACTAAAAAACCTAATAAATCTGTGCTACATTATAAGGGATTTAGGACTTCATATAAAAGGAAGTCTTAAAATTTTAAGACAAAAAATATTAATATAAAAGAAAAATTAAAAAATTAATGTAAAATTTGTAAATTTAAGTCTCATTTAAACTATATAGTAATCCCCTAGAATAATGATATATTTTAATAAAATTGTCTATAAGAAAAGCTTACTAAACTTATAACCACCAATTTAATGCTAAAATTTGAAAAATAAAAGTGCTAACTATTATATTAATAAGTTAGACGATCTACTTTTGAAAAACATATAATTACTACGTTATAAAGTATTTGAGACATTTATACTACATTATAAAAGATTTGAGACTTTCTATAAAAGGAAGTCTTAAAGGTAATATAAAAGAAAAATTAAAAAATTAATGTAAAATTTAAAATTTTAAGTCTCATTTAAAACATATAGTAACTCCTCAAATAATGATATATTTTCATTGAATTGTTTATAAGAAAAGCCCACTAAACTTATAACCACTAATTTAATGCTAAAACTTGAAAATAAAAGTTTTAACTATTTACATTATTAATAATTTAGACGTTCTACTTTTGAAAAACATATATCTACTACGTTATAAAGTAATTGAGATATGTTAAATATGAAATGTTTAAAATGAAATACATTTGTTTGTCATAAAGATAGTCACCGGATACCCGTCGCCGCATTAATTAATAAACCATAATAAAAAGTACATTGAGAAAACATGCTCATCTCGAAATCGTAGGTATGTGAATTAATAATAGAGTTTTTTAGGTGACTATAGTAGTTTAAAAAAGTAATTAACAAAGTATGTACTTACAAAAATAATTAACATAATATTTAATTACTAATTTTTATATTTTCTTAAAATCATAAACACCAATGGAAGTTGGTTTCTCTAACAGCCAATCCTCATTTGAATATGCATCCTCATTTCGATCATCCTCATTACTGTGGACTTTCTCATTAGCGATGGTAATGATTTTTGACATTGATTTTGATTTCCGACGCCATCACTCATAGGAATATTATGTCTTGTATTGATAATTCAGACTTCTAACACGATTTTGATGCAGAGACGGAACTAGCATGTAAGAATGGGGGGCAGGCGCCCCCCATGGCTAGCAGAAAAAGTTGATATTTTAGTGTAATTTTTATTTAATTTTGATCTTTTTCCGAAAGTGACCCCCACCAGAAACTCAAATTGCCCCTCACTCACATACTAAAATCCAACATTTAACTTTTTAAAGCCTTATAAATCTTTCATGTCTAAGTAAAAATACTCGATTTATCATTACGTTTCTAGTTTTTTCTTTCGCATTTTGTTGCTATCGTTAAAAAAAAAATTGACCCCCACATCCAATTTTTCTGCGTCCGTCACTGTTCTGATGCATTGTTTAGAGGAACACGGTAACAGATTGACAAGTATACTAACACAACCAATACTATCAACAAAACTATTGTTATTGCAAAGTTCAACAAAACCCGATGCCATCATGAATTAAGGAATAACATGAAGACCATTGTTATCGCAATTCGCAAAGTTCATACCAAAGTATCCTACGTTCGTATTGATTGCTGGAATGCATCGGAAACCATGTTTTCTTTTGCCCGTCATTGGTCTCTCCGATTGATGATGTGAGATTATGTCGTACTTCATCACCGCCACCATTGGAGTCGTTCGCGATGAGCATACGTAAGAGACGAGGACATCAAGATGAAGACGACGGCTGTTATATTTGTAATTCTTTTCTGTTTTTGGATTTGAGAACAATCAAAGATCATGGAGAGGATGAGAGGATGGGTTGGTTTGCTGCTAATAAACTTATCTTTCATGAGATTTATGATTTTGTACAAAAAAGAAGAAAACTAAATACCACGTATTAATTTAAATACTCTTGAAAGTACGTACTTTCTTAAATACTTTTTGGAAATACAATGGTCTCCCAAAAAACTCTCTATTTCGGCAGATTATTTATTAGGTAAGTATTTGATTAATTTTGCCTTCATTCATTGTTGTGGTTTTGTTTGTTTTGGGTAGTGTTGTTTTGTTCGAAAGATAAAAAAGGTAAGGCATAGCAGATTGTTTGGTTCTGGTTTAGTCTATTTTTCGATTGGTAAATTAGGTTTGATATTAGTTCAACCAAGTTTGATGTTGCTTGGTGATCCTGTTTGGTTTTATTGATGGTTTCATGATTTGGAGACCTGATTATAGGTTATATCTTGTATTGGTGATGGTGATGCTCCGGTCTTAACTAATCCAATGAATTCTTGAGTAGTTGTGTGTTGCATCTCGACATCAAGAGCAGGGGCGGTACCAGAAAAGAATCAATGTGGGGGCAAAACTTAAAGGTGTATATCTAGTCAGGGACTTTGAGTCGGGTTTTTTTCAACGACAAACTGAAATGAAACGAATTTACTATGAACCAAACAGAATTCGATTTGCCTTTCATATGAGCCCAAAAATTCAAATTTGTATTCTTCATTACCAAGTCTATATTCGGAAAAAAATATCTATATAATAGCGATGATATACGTAGAATCTTAAAAGGCTTTTTAATGGTTTCAACATATCGGAGTTCTAAACAATACAAGTTTACTAAATACACTAAATTAGTAGAGTTCATTTTTAGGGGAGACAAACTTATAAAGAAAATTTTCTTTGTGATGTCATTCAAAATGTTCTTTTTTTCATTGAATGGGGAAAAGGAAACAATTATAAAGAACGAAATATTGAGAAATTGAGCAGCGAAGAGACAAAATCTAGGCTCGAACGGTTGGTTTTATGGACAATAAATTAATAGACGTGTGTTAGGATCGAACTCGAGACTATGGGATTGCACACTTTACGTATGAGAATTTAAAGTTAATAATTAAATATAAACGTTATATTTATTTATTTATTAAACGAAATAACTAACGGACGTTAAGTAATTAATGTAATGGACTAACGGTCGTTAAATGTTTATGGAAAAGGATCAAATTGCAAAAGTTGAGAAGGTTCCGGAATCCCTTTGGGGACTCCTTAACCGATCGGCCTAGGGACACAAAACAAGGAAAGAAAAACCAACTTGTTCACCAAGTTTGCTTGGGTATATAAACAAGGCTTGGGGTTTTATTTTTCCATCTCTTGTGCTCATTAGCTAAACCCTAAAAATTGTTTTGTGTGTGTTTTTGTTCTCCAAACCGATCGTCCACCATCATAGGTGTCGATCCATTACTTTTCCACAAAACAAGTTATTTGTTTTATAAAAACTAGCATTACTTTAATTCGGTTTAGTACGTGTGTACAAGAACATAGTAATAACATACTTTTGTTATTATCTTGGATTGAATTACAAAATGGTAAGGGGTAATTCATATAATCCTATAAACCCTAATTAGGGTTCATCCCAATTGCTAGTTTGTGGATTTGATTCTTGTTCGGTTAGAATCAAGAAAAGGTACGCATATTCTTTTATGTTAATTAATTATTCGTTAATACATCCTTTACGCTTCCGCACTTACTTTGATGTTTATTGTTTATATTTATGATTGTCATGTTATATAATTCCAACAGTGGATCAGAGACAGGTTTTAATGAGTAATTAATTACTAAACACGTAAAAAACGGATATTGTATTGTGTTTGATATGATTTATTCTAGGGTTTTGGTTATGATTATATAAACCCTAATTTTAGGGTTAGGGCTTTTGCCCTAATTTGGTTTTAAAAATCTATTATGGATCGAAATTTTTTTTATGGGTGGAAACCCTAAAATTTTGTAATCGACTTCCTTAAATTTTTTTAGGGTTTATATTAATTGTTATGTTATCTATATCGAAACCTAGATTTAATATATTTGTTACGTGATAAATTCATGAATAAAGTGTTATGTGACATGGAATTGTATGCGATCTTGTGACAACCTGAATAATTGTTATGTTATATCCATGATGATACATGCATGTTCGTCATGGATGGTTGCTTGAATATTTAATTGTTAAGATTGGTTATGCTAAAATTAATTGTTAAGTTTTATACACATGTATAGTTATGATAAATCTTGAATTGGGGAAAACTCCAATTATATACATTAATGAATCAATTATGTGCAATTTGGTATATCATTAATTATGGGTTTACGCAATCGATTCGTCGATGTATGTGGCTCACTTTCAATTGAGAGAGTGAAAGCCCTAATTAATATATACATTATTTAACCTAGACATTGATTATTAATAGGGTTTTATCGAATAAGTTGCATGTGACTACTTGTTTACACGTATAAATTGTTTATTATGTGCGCATTGTTTTTTAGTAGTTTATTTTTTATTGGTATTACTTGTTTGTTTATTATGTGCGGCGCTTTTAAGCAAAGGGTAATTTTGAATAGAAAATAATACGGACTAAACAATGGCGAAATTTGATTTGTTTTGGAAGAGTTAAGTTTTCAATAGTTTAATTGATTGGTGACTTTGGTACAATGATGAGCGGCTCACCCATTCGAATGAACTATAAAGGGTTATTTAAGAAGTGCGCACAACACAATCGAATGGATGTCTAAGGTTATGTGTTTGCGCTTACCTGGCCCTCTGCCCTCTGTAAGTTCGAATGGAGCTACTTAGTAAGCCATAAAATGTACAAGCTCATCTTAAGGGCGAATTAGTTTTAATTCCATGCGCCACTTCGGTGGTAATTATCCGAAATACTAAGTGTTTACACTTATGCAAAAGTACGGTATAATGGATGATAATTAACACTAAATTCCTTGATTGGTGAACCCAATACCTCAGTCAAGACTTTGATAATTTGATCTTTATGAATTGGTAATAAAAAAGTTTTTTTATTAAATTTATGCTACAAGATGAATGCATGACATCTTTGTACATATTTGATTTAACCACATAAAATCAAAACTAGTACCCTTTTTAAAATTAAGTTATATGCCATCTAATTAAAGGGACACTTGAAGTTGCAATTTACGTCATGACAGTACTTGGCGAGATTGTAATGGAGAGGTAAATCTCTATGTAAAGTCAGACCTTGCATGGACATATTTGCAGTTCTTTAAGTTAGACACTTAAGTTGAGTAGGAAGTGAGACCTGGACTCAATGGCATAAGATGGGATGAAACATGTTTATATTTGCAATAGCGTTGGAAAATATAAATCACATAATGATCTAGGAGTTGGAAATTGTTTGTCAATTAATGTTCGACAGATTACCCTATTATATGCGTTCGTTGCTAGCAGATCAACTGATGTAATGAACCTATGATAATTTGGATCATAGTTTTCGAGAAAATTCTATGGTTATATGAATATTACCTTGGGTATTTTATTTTCTTGAAAAGTTTAATTATCGAAAATACTAAAATTGAATTTTGCTAATTTTTTAAATGTATTAATGCAACATTAAACCGTAAATGAAGGTTATTCCTGAATTGGTAAATTGATCTACACCTGTAAGGGTTTTTTGGTAGAGTCAACTTTACTATAAGAATGAACCTAGTCCTCTTTTCATAAGAAAGAGTGAGATCCAATCCTATTCCTTTTCATAAATGAAGAAAGGTATGATAGGACAATTAGAATTGTCTAAATTCTAAATACGTAACTCGTAAGCAAAATTTTAATAGTTAAGAAAATTGCATATTTCTGAGTTATTAAATTAGAAGCTAGACTAATTACTGTATAATTGGTAAAAGACAAACTAGCATATTTTTTCTAGTTGTTGTGCTTTGACCGTCTAAAAGTACTACTTACAATTCTTGGAATAGTAGAACTATTAAGAAAGAAATTGCATGCCCAATTTTTCAAGTTAATAGCATTGATGGATAAATTCATCATCTACATAGTAGAATACATTCTTTTAAGTACATTTGTAATTGTTATGTATGGACTTTCTCAAAGGTGTAGGAAGTAAATAATACACTATTTTCTCTCACTGGTTAATGAAACACTTACAATGTTGTCAAATCCATTGGGAGTGTTATATTCTTATTCTTGAATAAGGAATTAATGTAATGATCTCTTATTCGATTGGAGTTCAAGCTTTGTCATCTTGGTAGTAACCCGATTATCTCTAGAATGTCTTAAGATAATTACTTTCCACTTGTAGACACTTATGTTATCAAGGATAGTCATGTACGTTTCCTTATTAAACAATGAAGTGGTTCTACATCTACTAGTTATGCTAATATCAATGACACAATCATATTGATCACATAAACAAACATATGTTGTGTTGTTTATCTGCTACATGATGTTGTTCCATGCACAAGTGGGAGAAATCTATATTGTGTGCAAGGTACTACAACATATAAATATATGATTTAAAGGATTCTCTTGACTGCAAGGTAAGAGACTAACGTTCTAATATAACTTGAACATATCTAATTCAAGAAACACTTGGTGTTGCAATTTACGTCATGTGAGAACTTGGCGAGATTGCAACAACAAAGTAAATCTCTATGTGAAGTCAGACCTTGCATGGACATATTTGCAGTTTCTAAATTAGACAAGTATTTAGAATATGTGTCAAGATGATAGATATAAGACTACTTCAAATTAAATATTTATGTATTATTAGAATGACATAAATGAATAAAGTAATCTAATACTACTTTAATTTGTCTATTTATGAATTTTTGGAATGACATAAATAAATGAATAAATAATGTAGTCCTACATTATTATGAAGTAAATAAATTAACTTGAAATTACTATTGAAACCAAGAGTTGTGTTCATAATTACTTTAGTTAAACATGTTTATGATTCATTGTAAAGACATAAACATAAAGTCTTTTAAGACTTATAATAAAGTAAGACGTTAACTTGTTATGTTTTTTTAATTAAGACATATACAAGAAGTCATTGAGTTGATCAATGATTTATAACGTATAATGGGATTATAACAAATTATGTTTCTTGTTGAGACATGGATATGAAGTAACCTGGTTAAAAGATACTTGTGTTATAAAGCATGTAATTGGCTTGGAAAGTCTATTATACCATTAAGTTGACTTAGTTGGTAAATAGGTAAGCCAAAAGGAATATGTTTATCTTATATATTGTTAGATTGTCTTACAATATTAAATTCTAATGAATACCACAAGTTGATGGTATGTTCAGTTAGGAGAATCAAACTCTATTTGATTTGTTTGATTCATGATAACCATAACTTCTTTCTTAAAAGGTAACAAGGTTAGAAAATTGAGTATGGATTGAATATACTCAATATGACTCCAACCTAGAAGATTGATAAAACACCATCTCATTATGGAATGTGATGAATCACATTAAGTTTTAAAATTGAAGATTCTGAATTTTGTTAAAATACTTATGAATAGGTTATTAACAAACTTAAGTCAGGAATTATCAATGTGTATTTGTAATGTCCTTAAAAGAGAACAATGTAGTTTTGCTCTAAATTGTTAAAGTATATATAGATAGTCTATATATTACAAAAGGCAAGTGGGAGTTGTTTTTTTTTTTTTTTTTTTTTTTTTTTCTTGAAAGATAAAATTACAAGATACATAATCTTCTAAAACACACTAGTAAATATCATGATGAGGTTAGACATGTAAATGATAGACCTCATGATGATGGAATTTTCATTCATAGATCTGCAAGGATATCTCGGATATTTGACTTATATCTTTGAGAAATATGAGTTCTGAGGATTATAGTAAACCCGATAATCATTATGATGAATTACCAAATATTGAATTGGGTAAATTACTCATACTATGAATGTTAAAGATGTCATCCATAAAGATAATCAATTTTGGAAATTTGGTTTATCTTAATAGTTAGACTAGAGAATGGAAATGAGTTACTTCAAAGAGATGAAAAACCCTAGTGGTTTGAATTTCTATGTAGAAATCATATGGACAAAATTGTACACATATTTAATGCATGTCTTATGACAAGATTATTAATCATACTTAAGCAATTAATTGTGATTGAATATTCTTTCCTAGACACATTAAATATATAAAGATGATAATTGTCATTCTTGTTTTCATTAATATGAAATATGACAATCGAATATCAAAACTCTTTCTTGAGAAATTACTTGAGCGAGGACGGTAAGTAATTGAAAGGTTTTTTGAATTCATATAATCTTTAAAAGTGTACGAAGTGCAAATAATTCATGAATGGATAAATGCATGCATCTATGAAATTATTCTTATGTTTAATTATTAAATCCCATTTTCGATTTATAATTAAAGTAAGATAAATTTTAAGTATTCCTGAAAGCTAGTGGGAGTATTATGTTAAGTTTCTTAAATCTTATATGTTGTATAACATATAGTAAGTAACATTCCTTGTAAGCTAAATGTTAAGTCTTAGATTGAATGAAACTTCACTTGTAAGATTTAAGAATTAAAACATACAACCTTGAAATATATGTTTATTGTTAATAAACATGTGCAGTAAAATAAATGATTCTAATAAAACATGATATATCATTTGGGAAATTGATAAATATCTTTTGACAAGATAGAACGTGAATGAATTCTAAGTTTGAATGTAGATTCATCATGTACATCATGTTGTGTATTAAAATTGTTGTATCATTCTTGAATAAGAAGTGATTTGACAACATTGATATCTAACTAAAAGTTATTAGATAACTTGTGTAATGAATATTCTAATAGAATTACATCCTCAGCCTGGAATTGCTCCTAGATTCTACGGATGAACAATATGTCAAATGTTGTGCAAATTGTCATCAGCTTTAAACTTGAAAGTTAGGAAAGCATCAAACATTACACAATAAGATATTAAAGTTTACGGAGTTTTAATGAGCACATTGTTGTTTGTATACAATGATGCTGGTTTAATTGAGATGACACTCAATACTAGTCATGGTAGGATTTCATCCTTGTTAATGGCCATGTGAACTAGTTGTTCTACTAAGAGCGCAGTTGCATTATACATTAAAAGAATAAGAATACTTTAAACTTTAAATGTTTGAAAGTTTAAATTGTCATAAATTGGTGAAAGAGGATGTCACACACTTTATGAATTATTATGTGGATTGGTGAATGCACACATACAAGGACTTCATTAATTGAATTCTTGAAATAAGTATTCTCAAAATTACGATAGATCAAGTTGGTTGATTTATGCCTTGTCAACAAGTATGATTGTCATTACTTGAGGCATAATTCATCAACTGGAATTTTCATGCATTGATCTATTTGGTATTTGGAAAAGGGATGTTAAACAATTGTTATAATATAAATCAAATACTTGGTATGTTTGATTTTATAATATATTGTATCCTATATTTGCATGTTTAATCCGTGAATAAATTTATTTATTCTAAATCGTCCGTTGTCAATTAATGATATGGGAGTATCATTAAACTAAGATAAATCTGAGAGATATGGTAGAATATACTTGAAAGTATATTGATGAGAATGCATACCAATTTCAGATGATATTCAATGAATTGAATATAGGACTTATCCCAACTACATAATTTACTTTGTGGATATTGTTATAAGTAAATTATGAATAGTTATCCTCGACTTGAGATACCGGATAAGTGTCATGAATGTAGTGCACTTCGTGGAACAACTTAACGCTATCGTGTCGGTAGTCATAAGGGTTGTTTCTGAAGTGTTGCAAAGTTTGTGGGTTATTCTCGTAGTCAAGATAGAATTTGTTCCTTCAAATTTATTTGGAGTTTAATCTTCTTTGGGCCCTCGTAGGGTTGACAAGATGTTTGTGTGGCCACACCCAAAATCTCTCCTAAATATGTTTAGAAGATTTGGTAATCTTGTTCAATCACTTATAACGAGAAACAGAATAGTTGGATAAAGAATGACTTAATTCCATATCTTTATTTAACATGGTATTAGAAACAAAAGGATAATAATAATGAGAAATCATTAAAAGGTTTTCCAGGAGCCTTGCTCGAGTTGTACTAGAGGCATCGAAGTGTTGCTAGACGCTAACCGAATGTGATCACTCTATTAAGATATGTCCAAGTGGGGCTGTTGGTTTTATGGACAATAAATTAATAGGCGTGTGTTAGGATCGAACTCGAGACTATGGGATTGCACACTTTACGTATGAGAATTTAAAGTTAATAATTAAATATAAACGTTATATTTATTTATTTATTAAACGAAATAACTAACGGACGTTAAGTAATTAATGTAATGGACTAACGGTCGTTAAATGTTTATGGAAAAGGATCAAATTGCAAAGTTGGGAAGGTTCCGGAATCCTTTGGGGACTCCTTAACCGATCGGCCTAGGGACACAAAACAAGGAAAGAAAAACCAACTTGTTCACCAAGTTTGCTTGGGTATATAAACAAGGCTTGGGGTTTTATTTTTCCATCTCTTGTGCTCATTAGCTAAACCCTAAAAATTCTTTTGTGTGTGTTTTTGTTCTCCAAACCGATCGTCCACCATCATAGGTGTCGATCCATTACTTTTCCACAAAACAAGTTATTTGTTTTATAAAACTAGCATTACTTTAATTCGGTTTAATGCGTGTGTACAAGAACATAGTAATAACATACTTTTGTTATTATCTTGGATTGAATTACAAAGCGGTGAGGGTAATTCATATAATCCTATAAACCCTAATTAGGGTTCATCCCAATTGCTAGTTTGTGGATTTGATTCTTGTTCGGCTAGAATCAAGAAAAGGTACGCATATTCTTTTATGTTAATTAATTATTCGTTAATACATCCTTTACGCTTCCGCACTTACTTTGATGTTTATTGTTTATATTTATGATTGTCATGTTATATAATTCCAACACGAACATCTAATCATCTCTGTAGCAACACAACGTACAAAACAACCGGGCGAAAACCATCTCTTTGTTGAAACTTTGCTTTTATTTATAATTTCTTAGGGGCAAATTGAAAAACTAGTCATCTTCTCTAAAAAAAATAGCATTGTCGTAAGAAGGTTTGTGGGGGCAGCTGCCCACACTGCCCCCAAGGTGGTACCGCCCCTGATCAAGAGTAGTTGTGTGTTGCATCTCGACATCAACAACTTGTTTTGGTTATGTATCTGATCCTGATCCTGCCTAATTATGCATCTCATTATGTCTGGTTTTGTCTGATTCCACCTTGCATTTGGTTCCGCTTGATTCCACTCTATATGGTTCTGCATCCGCCACCACCGGCCTGATTCCGCCATCTTTCAATTAGACATTAGATTAGATGAATCTAATGGGTTGAGGTCGATTAGGTCACCAGGGTTTTCTATGAATAATTCAATCAATAAACATTAGACCTACATAGAATTGTAGAACCTAACATGGTGTCGGAGCTTTAAGTAAAACTCATCACAAAATTATTATACTCCTGTCATTTGCTACTAGCCAACGATCCGAAGGGATCCCGTATTATTTACTTTCTTCCGATTTATTATTTCATTTGATTAGTATTTTATACATATCCAACTCATAAATCTTAGCCTACTAAAACCCTAACCATCACAACACTTCCAAAGTATGTTGATTTAGTGATCAATCAATTAAATTTGTTTGTCCACAAAAGAATTTTTTATAAATGGAGATCATTGTCATTGTCGGCAATAGTTGACCACCAAATTTCCGCTACTACGTAAAAACAAAGCAAAGACATGATGTAAAAAAATGTTACAAAAAAAAGGAAGCCGTCAAGCAGCAACAATCGTGCTTGCAAAAAGAATACCCAAACCCGTCAACACGAGGTATGAGGAAGGTACAAATCATACCCCTACCTTTTGGGAAAATCTAAGAATAGGGAGACTGCGTCCATGAAGACCTCCAGTAAGTGTATGTGTGAGAGTGAGTGTGCATTATGTTATCACAATTGACAATCAATGATATATCGTTTTGCTATTTTACAGTATTGTTTACATCTGGCCGCCTATTATACTCTTCCCCCTGCCCTGATTTTGCGCTCTGCATCTGTTTACCTATTGTACTTTCCCCAATGTCTGCATTTGCATGTTCGGTTGTGCACCCGCGTCGAACAGTTCTGCTATCTGGTTTTGGTTTTGCATCAAATTTGGTCCGTCTATTTTAGATCTTACTGATTTAACAGTGTCCATACTATGCAGTTTGGATTATATTGGATTGAGACTCCATCTAGCACCGAGTTTTCACTCTAGGACTATTTGAAGATGCGTTGTTGTTTTTCAGTTTTATTTTTATTTTTATTTTTTGTTTGACAAACTTTTAGTGTGCACCGCTGCAATATTGTGAGTTTGAGAGGATCTTAGTTAATAAGGTCTATAGGCTTGACGCATTTCTTTAGGCTTTTTTGTTAGTTAGTGTTTTGTTTTTGTCTTTCCTATTTAATGTATAATAAGTTGCTTTAGTTGAATCTAATTAATATATTATTTACTTTCCCTTTCACTTCTACACGAACATCCTATATAATATGAATTATCGATCATATCCTCCTTGTAAGCACACACCATTCTCATATTTTAAAAATAGAGAATTAAAATTTTATCTAAATCTTTATTTCTCTTTAAATGACTTACTTATCTGGAATTTTGGTACAAAACATGAAGATTTCATCACCTATTAGTTACCGAAAGGATCCGCTGCTCTAGTACCTCTACAAAAACCCGGGTGCCCAAGTATGTCATATGTAGATGCCTACTTTGAACACTTGATATAACATACTAATGTACATTTTCTCATGAACATGCAAAATTAAATAAACTGATTTTATTTAGAGTTACATGCATGTTATGTCCATATATAATGAAGTGTTGTGGAATTGTACATGATTTTGTTTTTCTTTTATGCTATAATATGTGTTTATAACTGAACAGGCTCATTAGGGTTGTAAACTAGTTGGGTGTGGATCAGCTTTACCAAAGCGTCAGTTTTCTAACATTGATCTTGCCAAGATTGTTGATGTGAATGATGAATGGATATCTAGTCGAACTGGAATTCGAAATCGACGAATTCTTTCAGGTTTTTTTTGTTTATATTTCAGTTATTCATTATGAATTCTGTTATTAGTAAAAGTGCTTCTTCAATGATATCTTTACTCCTTCGCTGCCCAATCCGCTAAACTCCATTCACACCCTAGCTTCTACTCTTGATATTGAGATAAAATGGCTAATTTTGTTTATTTTTAGGAACATGTAAGACGATAGACCACCAAACTCATGTGGTTATTCAAATATCCTTTTTTGTGAACAATTGTATAATTGTCCATTAGTCCATACATACACACATATTTATGTACATTCTTGCTTTAAAACCTGTATGTAATCTAACCATAAATATGTAGTACAGATAAGGAAAGCATGACAGATTGACAGGTCTTGCGGTAGAGGCAGCTCAAAAAGCACTTCAAATGGCGGAGGTTGAAGCTGACGATGTAGATCTCATATTGTTCTGTTCATCAACACCTGATAACCTATTTGGCGGCGCATCCGAGGTTGTAGCAGTTAATTTAATTTTAACATCTATACAAATGTACGTAATCAATGAGTTTTGATATAGCATTCTATTATGAGAATTTTGATTTTACATTCTATTATGAGAATGGAAACTCATCAGTCTTCTAGTTTTCTGTCTTAATATTAGAAATTTTAAATTCCTTATCAGGTTCAAAAAACAATATGTAAAAGAAATCCACCTGCGTATGACATTAAAGCAGCTTGCAGTGGGTTTCTGTTAGGCCTAATCTCGGCTTCATGTCACATTAGAGGTAAAATGATTCTTTTATTTCACCAAAGAATTTTCAAGTGCTACTTATATTAACGATTTTCAGTAATATAATCCAAAGATAGTATATCCCGTTATGTTGATTGGACAGATAGAAACACCTGTGTACTCTTTGGCGACGCTGCTGGTGCTATCTTGGTCCAGGTTTGTGCTCGCTCTTTGTGCGTGCGCGCGCTGTAAATGGCTGATTGCTTTTATAAAATAACCACTACTCGATCAATTCGGGCCTGTGATAGTGATGAGGACGCTTTGTTTGGTTTTGACTTGCACACCGATGGCGATGGCAGCAGGTTCAGTTTCATCTAATCTCCCCTTGTATCATTGGCTATCATGTAAATAAGCTTTGAGCTTTATTGCTCTTTTTTCTTCCTAATTTTACTTAGGTACTTGTCTGCTGCCATAAAACAAAATAAAACAAATCACTCAGTTAGTGGTTCAGACTTGGGGATTTCTTCTACAGATGCAACTATTTCACATCTCCAAATGAATGGGCAAGAGATTTTTCGCTTCGTTATTAAGGCCGTACCACAGTCTATCGAGGCTTCATTGGAAAAGTCCGGTCTTAAGCTGTCCGAAATTGATTGGTTACTAGTCCATCAAGTATGATATATCTACTGTTACATCCTTATATCATGACTTACGAGAAAAAATCTTAATTATGAGCCATATATATGGTGTGTGCAGGCTAACCAGAGGATCATCGATCATGTAGCAAGAAAACTTGACTTCCCAAAGGATAGAGTCATATCTAATCTTAAAAACTATGGAAACACTAGTGCTGCTTCGGTTCCATTGGCACTAGACGAAGCCGTCCGAAGTGGGAAGGTGAAGAAAGGTGAAACCATCATAACTGCTGGCTTTGGTGCTGGTCTTACATGGGGTTCAGCCATTGTAAGATGGGGCTAACGACACACGTGACATAATTATAATTTTCTCCTATTGTGTTTTATGTCCCACTAGGTACCCGCGCAATGCGGCGGCGGGTACCTGTATTAAACTTTGTGGCGATGAATGTCTTTTAATTTTATGTTTTTCGTTACAACAACTTTATAAATGGTGGAGAATTTTATATTTGAGTAACTTTGACCATGCTGGTCCTTTAAATTTGCGTAGGTTATGTTTTATGTTGCTGTTTTAAGTGCTTGGGTTATTTGATTTTAACGATAGATGATTAATAGCTTGATTAGATTGTACCATGTGATAACATAATTGTACTTTTTAATGAAGGGGTGATTTAAGGAAGAGTATTAATTGTATGTGTTGAATAAATATATTTGTTCTTTAAATAGTTGTAAACATTGCTAATTTACTTGTAGTCTTTAAAAAGTATTTATGGAAATCTTAAAACTAATTAGGAGTGAAGTGCTAAAATGTATTATAGGTTGTATAGATATTATCGAGTGGAATGAAGGAAAGTACTGAAATTATTGAAAGAAAATAGAAAGATTAGCAAAGTCGTGAAGAAATTTCACGTGAGGTATTTGCATTTTATTTTGATCTGCTACGCATCATACTTGTTGCATTAAGCTGTATAGGAATTATGACAAGAAATTGGTTAAATAATTTCAAACGCTCATCTTAGGTATACAAGAAAGATCTTTATGTCGTATGGATACCCTTATCGGGACTTGTGGCGATATTTTGATGGTTATCATCATGTCGAGAAGCTTTGGAGGGTGTTCGTTTTTACTTTTTGATATTTAGTGATTATATAGGTCCTATAACTTTCATATACGGATGGGTTGCGAAAGAAGTCAGGGTGAATGACAATTCCTTTGCTGCAACTGTTCTGACACAAAAACACAGGGGTAAACGAAAGCATTATTATTCCGTAGAAAGCAAAACTTCACATATATATTGTTTCCATTAAAGGGGTGAATATTTGGCTCATTTTGATATCTTAGAAGCTTAGTTAGAATGCTTAACTTTAGTTCCTATTCATTTTTAGTTTAAATATTCGAGACATGTGAAGTCAACTACTGCCACACCAAACTGATCCATTTGAATTATATGACCCATCTGATATGTTTTAACATAATTTGACCCATTTATTAAAAATAAACGGAGTTTAAGTTTGTATTCTGCTGCAACCTTATACATGCTGTGACACAGATCGACAGAGATGAGCACAAGGAGTTAGCAAACACAACACTTAACACTTAACACACACAACACTCAACTCACAAATGGCAAACACTCATTGTTTATTATATTTGTTTTTGTTTAAAATCTGCCATACAATTAAATTCTTGGCCCTTCATGTAGGCACAAAAGCATTGATTAGGATTACTTATTCATCTACCCATTCTATAATTATTATTGAAACGCCCAACTTTATTGAAGAAAGAAAATGATCAGGTGCTAGAAGTAAATGACAGCAAGCAGGCAGCCCAAAAGATGCTCTTGTTTGACCAACTTCTTCCAAAGACCACGAAATGTGACTGACACTATGTTGTAGAGAATTTTGTCTAGTTTCCAAAACATTCGAAATCACATCAATCCGAGTCCCGAGCAGAAAGCTATGATCAAAATACTAACTGGTCTCCAACAGCCCAGAATGACCCATTTTATTTTCATCAGGACCACAGTTGTATTCATATCCATGGTAGCACTTCTCGAGGCAATCGGTGTCATTCCCCCCTGTTGAAAAAAACTCGTCCTCGAGTTTATCCATGAAATGTCCAGGCAACTCCACCCTATAAGGGTTGTCCCCCATGCATTGCACAATTTTGAACGGACCATCTCCTCTTTGCTTAAGTTTGGCATTCCGACCAGGTGGGAAACGTTCTTTATTCATGTGGATCCACACAAGATCACCTACTTTGAAACTTTCCAGCTTTCTGTGTTTGTTTGCTTGTTTCGCGTACTTCTGATTTTGCTTCTCAATTTTCCCTTTCACTTGTTCATGCAATTCTTTGATCTTCTTTGCTCGCACATCAGCATCACTACTATAATTCGAAGTAATGGGCAGTGGTACAAGATCAAGTGGACTTGAGGGATTGCATCCATACACAATTTCAAACGGGCTCTTGCCGGTAGTTTGGCTACATGAGCGATTGTAGGCAAATTCAGCTTGAGGTAACACAAGATCCCACTTTCGTATATTTTCACCCACAAGGCACCTTAATAAATTTTCAAGACTTCGGTTCACTGCTTCTGTTTGCCCGTCTGTTTGCGGGTGATACGCGGAACTAAACTGCAACTTTGTACCCAATTTTCGCCAAAGGGTTCGCCAAAAATGCCTGACAAACTTCGGATCCCGATCACTAGTAATTGTCTTTGGAACACCATGCAATCTCACTACTTCCTTAAAATACAAATCAGCAACATTAGTTGCAGCCATTGTCTTAGAACAAAGAATAAAATGTGCCATTTTTGAAAATCGATCAACTACCACCATGACTGAATCTTTTTTTCGTTGAGTTTGTGGCAGCCCAACGACAAAGTCCATGCTCACATCTTCCCAGGGAGAAATAGGGACGGGCAGTGACGTATAGAGGCCAATATTATATGAAGTTGATTTTGCGAGATGGGATGTGCGACATCTTAAGATGTATTGGTTCACATCTTTCATCATTTTTGGCCAAAAAAATGATCCTTAAGTAGAGAAGCCGTTTTATCTCGACCAAAATAACCACTAAGTCCACCTTCATGAGCTTCTTTTATGATTTCTAATCGGAGTGAACAATCTGGAATGCACAACTGGTTTCCACAAAAGAGAAACCCATCTTGAAGAATAAAATCTTTGTACGGGCTGTTAGAACATTGATCTATTATCTTACTTAAGAAATCGTCTTCTTTGTATAGCTCTTTAACTTTTTCAAAACCACAAACATTAACTTGCATTGTGGATAACAAAGAGCGTCGTCTACTTAAAGCATATGCTACTTTATTTGTAGCACCACTTTTATGCTTTATGTGAAACGTATAAGCTTGCAAAAATTCTACCCAACGAGCATGCCTTGGTTTGAGCTTGTGCTGACCATTTATATACGTTAATGCCTCATGATCAGAATGTAGAATGAACTCTTTTGAGATGAGATAATGCCTCCAATGTTCAAGAGCTCGCACAATAGCATAAAACTCCTTTTCATAAGTTGTATACTTTTGTCTCGATTCGGATAGTTTCTCGCTAAAGAAAGCGATAGAAAAGTTATCTTGGCTTAAAACAACACCTATGCCGAGACCTGATGCATCACAATCTAGCTCAAAAACATTCTCAAAGTTAGGCAAAGCTAGAATAGGAGCCTCGGTCATTTTAACCTTGATCCGTTCAAAACTCGCTTGAGCCTCTTTTGTCCACTTGAAATTGCCGCCTTTTAAACACTCGGTAATTGGCGACACGAGAGTGCTGAAATTTCAGATGAATCTACGGTAAAATGAAGCCAACCCGTGAAAGCTACGAACTTCATGAAGTGAAGCTGGAGTTGGCCATGAAACAATTGCCTCTATCTTTGTTGAATCAACATGAATCCCATCTTCTGAAATGACATACCCAAGAAACACCAAACTGTTGGTCATGAACTCACACTTTTTTAAGTTGACATAAAGTTGTTGTTGGGCCAAAACTTCAAATACTTTTGAAAGGTGCTCCAAGTGCTCTGTTTTTCCCTTGCTAAACACGAGAATATCATCAAAATAGACCACGACAAACCTGCCAATAAAAGGTTTGAAAACAAGGTTCATTAGTCTCATAAAAGTACTAGGAGCATTCGAGAGGTCGAACGGCATCACCAACCATTCATATAACCCATCTCGTGTTTTGAATGTTGTTTTCCACTCGTCACCAGGCCTTATTCGAATTTGTTGGTAACCACTTCGAAGATCAATTTTTGAGAAAACCTAGCACCATGAAGTTGGTCCAACATATCATCCAAACGTGGAATAGGGAACCGATATTTTATAGTGATTTTGTTGACCGCTCTACTATCCACACACATACGAAATGATCCATCCTTCTTTGGAACGGGGAGAACCGGGACAACACAAGGACTCATGCTTTCACGCACCATTCCTTTATTTAAAAGCTCGTCGGCTTGTCTTTGAAGTTCAGCATTTTCAGTTGGGTTCATTCGATACGCCGGTTTGTTTGGCAAAGTCGCACCTGGAACCAAATCTAAGCAATGTTGAACGGTCCTCATGGGAGGAGACCTGCTGAATTTCATCCGAAAATACTTTGAAACTTGTCAAGTAATGGGATCAATAATTCAGGTGGTCGTTGTTCGTTATCTCGTAAATCTTTTATCACCAAAGCATAAGCTACTTTTGACTTTTCAAAAGCTTCACTAAATTCAGATTTGGACAGAAAATAACTACCTTCTAGTTCACTGTTTCGTGGTGTAACATTAAATTTTGAAGGACCCAAAACAATCTTACCTCCATCCTTGACGAAAGAGTAGGTGTTTTTCAACCTGTCGTGGATGGTCCGTCTATCAAACTGATGCATCCACAGGAACTCCATCACACCATACTTCATCCCGATACTTGTCTCCGATAGAAAAGCTTACCAAACATCGTTGGTCTACTTGAACAGATTTTCCCTTTTGTAGCCATGAGAGCTTGTATGGACGTGGGTGTTTTTCAGTTTAAGAGATAACTTTTTAACCATTGTTTCAGAAACCACATTTTCACAGCTCCCACCATCGATAATAACATCACAAACCTTCCCATTAGATGTGCATCGTGTATGAAAAATGTTGTGGCGAAGCCATACATCATCTTCCTTCGAATCAACAACTAATGCCCTTCGAATCACCAATAGTTCTCCTCTATCCCCATAGATGACATCTTCGTGTTCTAATGCTTCATCAAATATCGGATGAGAATCAAGATCTTGAGATTCTTCTTCTATAGGTTCTTCAACAACGGTAAAAACTCGTTGGTTAGGACATTCAGTTGAAATATGTCCGTAACCCTTGCACTTGAAGCATTGGACCGATTTTTGCCTTGTATGAGAAGGACCGGCCCCTGTATCATGGGTTTGTGGTACGTGTGAGGCTTTTGTTGCAACTGGTTTTGTACTTTGTGAACTACAAGCATTATGAGTTGCATAACCTCGACTTGGGCCTCGACTAACACCATAAGTTGATGATTTTCGACCCTCTTTCTCCTTGAGTTGTTTCTCGAATTTTGTGGCAAGTTTATAAACATCATTATAAGAGATAAAGGACTGTAGAATTACCACATCATAAATCTCTTTTCGTAACCCACGAAGATATCGAGCAATGGTTTGCTCCTCAGGCTCCGCAATACCGCACTTTAACATTAAATGATCAAACTCCTCGTTGTAATCTGCCACGGATAGATCACGTTGTGAAAAATCGTGTAACTGAAGAAATGCTTCATGTAAATACCCATCAGGTAAAAACTTTTTTCGTAACTCACGTTTCATTTTCCCCCATGTTCTAATTCTCGGTTTGTTCTCGTGAGCTCTTCTTAACTTTAATTGTTCCCACCAGACATAAGCATGTTTCTTAAGCTTAATGGCAACAATTTTGACCTTCAAATCTTCACGGACTTCTTGATAGTCAAAAACTCGCTCAACCGTGTGAACCCAATCAGTGAACTCGTCGGGTTGGATTCTACCTTCAAACACTGGAATATCTACCCTCATGTTAGCACCACGTTGGGGGCGATTGTTCCTTCAATCATTGTGATGATATTGAGCATCTTCGTCACTAGATTCTGAATTGTAGTTAACATGGAAGGGGTTGAATTCTTCATCTTCGGAATCTTCATTTTCTCGTTCATTATGGTTTTGTATAGGAGCCTCCACGCGCTCGAGACGCAACTGGAGTTGTTGTACAAGCTGTCTCAACTCATTCACCTCAATGACTCGCGGGTCAGGTTCTTCATGCAACTGGTTGACATTACGAGTACGACGTCGACCAACCATTCTCAACCTGGGCTGTGATACCAAATGACACAGATCGACAGAGATGAGCACAAGGAGTTAGCAAACACAACACTTAACGCACACACTTGGAGGAATTAAATTCAACTCACAAATGGCAAACACTCATTGTTTATTATATTTGTTTTTGTTTAAAATCTGCCATACAATGAAATTCTTGGCCCTTCATATAGGCACAAAAGCATTGATTAGGATTACTTATTCATCTACCCATTCTATAATTATTATTGAAACACCCAACTTTATTGAAGAAAGAAAATGATCAGGTGCTAGAAGTAAATGATGACAAGCGGGCACCCAAAAGATGCTCTTGTTTGACCAACTTCTTCCAAAGACCACGAAATGTGACTGACACTATGTTGTAGAGAATTTTGTCTAGCTTCCAAAATATTCGAAATCACATCAATCCGAGTCCCAAGCAGAAAGCTATGATCAAAATACTAACTGGTCTCCAACAGCCCAGAATGACCCATTTTATTTTCATCAGGACCACAGTTGTATTCATATCCATGGTAGCACTTCTCGAGGCAATCGGTGTCATGCTGTTTGGGTCTTGGTAGAGCAAATTATTGGTTAAGGTTGCTGCAACAACTTTTTGATCGGTGATTGGGTCTGTCAGCTACAAATATGCAACTTTAAGGACTATTTGGCTATGCCTCATGCACCAGTTTAAGTGGTGTTTGTGACTGCCTGCTGAAACAAAATTTAAAGGGCCGTTTGGGTCAACCTGGAACAGGTTATGTATTTTACTCAAACATGTAATAAAAACAATGATGGGTAAACACAGTCAAGGAGGATCCGGACTGGGTTGATCATTTTTTCTTCAGAAAACAAAGAAACAAACCACCACCACCACCTGCTCCCTACTCATGAGTTTTGATTGTACTCAACTTTGGTAAGATATAACGAGTGACAATACAAAATGAATACAAATTATATATGCATTTTGAAACAAACAAGTGCTGTTTTCATATTTCAAATTACAAATATATATCTGCTTCTCATCTCGATATTTCAACCACACATCTTTCCTCATACTGGACTTTATCTTTACTGTATTCTGCAAAAAAAATCATAGCAAGAGTACAATATTAGTTCCATTTTTATCGATATTTCAAAACTAATGACATTTTTATCAGAGTTCATATTTGAATGTACATGGAGCAGTCAGTGCTAGGCTAGATCTTGAAAGGGTTTTTGACGCCACGTTTACCAGGAAACACGTTTACATTGTAGAAATTGATGCCAGGGTTGGATGCGAAAATAACCTTTTGGCATCGACAAATAGTCCTTCGGTCAGGGGTTGAATTTTGAGCGAGTTCATTAACCTTGCGGGCAACAAGTAGATGACACTGCACCACCTTTTATCAGGTTGCTAACGCCAGCTATCTACTGTAAATCTATTTAACTTTCTAAGTTACATAAGTTTTTACAGTTGACCTCATCGGAAAGTCAAACTGTACTCCCTATGGAAATCGTCGTATATTTGAAGATTGATGACGTATATGCCCCTTCGGTCCAATGACCAAAGAGTCCAATACTTTACAGAAAGAGTCCAATATTCTACAGGAACAGTCCAATGCTATACCGAATGGTACATAGACGTGCCATCCATCCGAAGGACGCGCTGACCTGACAGTACCTTTGGCATCTAGCCTGGATACAGTTCGTCTCATTCTCCTGGATGTCAGACACGACCCCAGAGACAGTGTCAGGGACAGTGTCCGCTCTGACAACACCAACGGTCCCATGAAGTACAACAGACCAAGGGACCAGATAGCGACATCAGGTAGTATAAATACGCATACAGTAATTGGGAATAAGGGATCATTTTTCTCACACACACATTTTATACTATACCTTTCGGTAAAACACATACTCATTCTCACGCTGGAGTCGGGTCCTGGGATAACACCCGGGGCGAGACTAACGTGTTGTTCATCTTAGCAGGTATCTGGAAGGCTTATCTCTAAGGCTGAAAGATAACTGCAACAACCCAAAAAAAAATACTTCGACATTGGCGCCATCCGTGGGACCCGCATTCAATCTACTAGAGCCATAAGATGACGGGTTCGACACCTCCGGTGACTTCTGGAGGAGGAGAAGGAAGTTCCACCCCAATGACGAGAGAGCAGCTGGAAGGGTATGTAACTGCGCTCAAGTCTATGATAAAAGAACACAATAGCCGAAGGGACACCGTTGAACCGATACGGTTAGATTTTGAGGACGAAATGGTCCTTGACAACGGCAAGCCGGCTGACAAGAAGAAGGAGATAGTGACCGGGAGTAAAGTAAGAGACGAAGATCTAGCAAAGCCCTTCAAGGAAGTCTCAAAATCCCCCTTCAGCAGGCGAATCATCGAGTTCTCCGCCCCGGAGCACAAGATGCCCACCCATGTCAAGTTGTACGATGGATCGACAGATCCTCAAGATCATCTTAACAGATTCACTGGAGCAGCAGGGCATGGAGAATGGCCGATGCCAGTTTGGTGTCGCATGTTCCAACAGACTTTGAACGGAAAATCTAGGGGATGGTTCGATGGGCTCCCTCCGGGAAGCATAGACGAATGGGCAGCTTTCAAGGACCAGTTCGAAACTCGCTTCTCCCTGCACAAGGCTTGTGTCAAGGACCCTATCGAAATTGCCAAGATAGTAAGGAAGGCTAATGAAACGTTACCTGAGTTCAAAGAAAGATGGGCTACCGAGATGGGATTCATACAAGGAGCTCCAGAGATCATGAGAATCTCCTCGTTCATGAATGGATGCAAATGCCCCGAACTGGCCAAACGGTTTGCCGACACGATCCCCAAAACCATGGAGGAGATGATGATTAGGGTAGATGACTTTGTAAGGTCGGAAGAGGCATTTGCTAGCACTGAACTACCCCGATGAGAGCATTACGACACAACCAGAAGAGCCTCAACCGAACCCTTCCGAAAGGACGAAAGGGTTGTTAGAAGTCATTACGGAGGAGACAGGAAGAACGAAGGACGGTATGGATATTCAGGAAAGGATTGGGGAAGCTCGCACCGCCACGGTGACAGGTCGACGCCTTACTTGCCTCATCGCGGCGATCACCTGAACCGAGGCAACCCCCGCCTAACCTTAGACTCGCTCATAAAGCCCCCAAAAGAAATATTGGCCACAGAGCACCAGCTGCGTCTACCTCCTCCAAAGCCGATGCGTGACCTACCCCGCAAGGAGAACCAAGATAAGTACTGTGATTATCATGGAGAAAAAGGGCATTATACGAATGACTGTTATCAGCTCAAGAAACAGTTAGAACTAGCATTGGAGTCGGGAAAGTTGAACCATTTGATCAGGGACCTCAGGCAGAAGGGGAGGAGAGAGCCCCCAAAGAATGAAACGGGAGCCAAGGATAAGGTCATCAACATGATCCGAACATGGCCTGAACGAAAGAAGAGGAAGTCATCGGAGCAAGAAGAAAGATGGATGAATGTGCCTATAACTTTCCCCCCTCTTCCCGAGGGAGATGTGTCGGATGATCCTCTCATAGTCGAAGCCACAATGGAAGGGTATCTCGTAAGAAGGGTCTTTGTGGATGAAGGAGCTTCGGTGGAAGTAATGTTCGAACACTGCTTCAACAACTTACCTCAGGAGATAAGGTCTCGGATGAAGCGGATACGCATGCATTTGCTTGGGTTTGCTTGGACAGTGACTCGGCCGCTGGGAAAAATCAAGTTGGATGTTTCATTCGGAGATGAAGGGTTATACAGGAAGGTCAGGATGAAGTTCACAGTTATTCGGGCACCGTCACCGTATAACGTGATCTTAGGAAGGACCGGATTGAAGATCCCGCGAGCCATACCTTCCACGGTCCACTCCATGATGAAATTCCCAACCCTCAAGGAATTGCCACGCTCGTCACTCGTTCGCCATCATTTCGGAGTGTAGAAGATTGGAAAGGTTACGACCATCGTTCGGAGCATGATAAGGTAGAAGCGAAGCAGAGATGTGGGTTTGACGGAGGAAGTGGCGATCAACCCACCTTCCCCGAACAGTGTGATGATAGGAGGTGCCCGTCCACGAGGGCAAAAGACGCCTCAAAGAGTCATTACAAAGGAACCTCGATATATTCGCATAGGAACCGACGGATATGACGGGAGTCCCCAGAGGAATCATTGAGCACACTCTGAATGCCAACCCTTCAGTGGACCCAGTATGTCAAAAACGCCGAATGTTGGCGGCGGATCAGTCGAGCGATCACAAAGGGGTGGAAGAGTGGGTCAAGGCCGGCATTGTCAGACCGGTAAAATATCCTACCTGGATATCCAACCCCGTTCTAGTGAAGAAGTGCGACGGAAGTTGGTGTATGTGCATCGACTTCAAGAACATCAACTCTGCCTACCCCAAGGACTATTACCCTTTACCGGAGATCGACTGGAAGATCGAATCGGTCATGGGTATAAATACAAATGTTTCTTGGATGCTTACAAAGGATATCACCAGGTGCAGATGGCAAGGGAAGATGAAGAGAAAACAACGTTCTACACTGAACAAGGAACCTATTGTTACACCAAGATGCCATTCGACCTGAAGAATGCAGGGGCCACCTACCAACGAATGATAGACTCCGCCTTCCAGTCGCAGATAGGGAGGAACCTGGAAGCATATGTGGATGACATGGTCATCAAGAGCAGGGAAGAGCAGGGAATGCTAGCGGACATAGCCGAAACATTTGATAACCTTCGGAAGATAAACATGAAGTTGAATCCCAAAAAATGCTCCTTCGGGATGGAAGAAGGGAAGTTCCCAGGATACATGGTAACTTCGGAGGGGATCCGAGCCAACCCAAAGAAGACGAAGGCGATAATGGACATGCAGTCACCTAGGACCTTGAAGGAGATGCAGAGCCTCAGCGGCAAGCTGGCAGCACTCAATCGTTTCTTGTCCCGTTCAGCCGAAAGGTCCCTACCCTTCTTCGAAACACTCAAGAACATTACTAAGGAGAATAAGGAAGAATATCGGTGGACAGAAGAGGCGGAGGGGGCGTTCTAGGAAATGAAGAAATTAATAACGGACCTTCCCTCGTTGACAACACCAATGGCAAAGGAAACACTGTACGTGTACCTTGCAGCCGCTGAGGAAGCAGTCAGTGCGGTCCTGCTCACAGAAAGGAAGGGAAAGCATCTGTCGGTCCGTTATGTAAGCCGGACACTCAATGAAGCAGAAAGGAACTATGCTCCGATTGAAAAGCTAGCGCTCTGTTTATTGCACATGTTAAGAAGGCTCCGGAGATATTTCGAAGCACACCCCATAAAGGTGATCACGGACCAACCCATAAAGCAGATCCTCAACAAGCCAGAAGCATCCGGGAAGTTGGCCAAATACTCGGTAGAGTTAGGTGCTTACAACATCACTTACGAGCCCCGGAACACGATCAAGGGCCAAGTTTTGGCAGACTTTCTATCAGAAACCCCCATCAGAGAAAAGAATGGCAAGTACTTCAAGCAGCCGGCGGTAAAAAAGAAAGAAGGGAAGTGGCTTTTGTATACGGACGGAGCGTCCAACAACAAAGGCTCCGGAGCGGGCCTCGTATTGATTAATCCGGAAGGAATGGAGTTCACTTATGCCATCCGATTTGAATTTGAAAGCACTAACAACGGAGCCGAATATGAAGCCCTACTAGCGGACCGAGGATGGCGGAAAGCATGCAAGTCCATGACCTAGAAGTCCGGGTGGACTCCAAGCTGGTGGCCAATCAAATAAACGGAGATTATGTGGCAAGTCATGAAAGTATGATCAAGTATTTGGCGAAAGCAAAGGAGTACATAGCTGGCTTTGAAAATTTCACTATCCGAAACATCCCCAGAGGACAGAACCAAAAGGCGGACGTTCTTAGTAAGCTAGCCACATTTGCTTTTGATCACTTAAGGAAGGAGGTACTGGTGGAGGTGCTACGAGAGAGGTCAACGGAAGGAAAGGAAGTTAACAATGTCGTGGAAGAGGAAGGGGACAACTGGATGACCCCTATCATCCGATGCCTGGATGAAGGAATTTGGCCGGATGATACAAATGAAGCTCGCACCCTGAGAATGAAAATCTGCCAGTACGTCATGGAAGATGGAGTACTCTAATAAAAAGCCTATTTAGTACCCATGATGAGATGCGTTGGTCCCTTACAAGCGAACTACGTTATAAGGGAGATACACATGGGAGCTTGCGGAATGCATTCCGGCCCTCGCTCGGTCGTGGCAAAAGCCATGCGACAAGGATACTATTGGCCTACTATGCACCGGGATGCTCGAAACGAAATAATCAAGTGTGATTCCTGCCAGATCCATTCCCTAGTACCGCAACTTCCGAAAACCAAGTTAACGCCCATCATGGCTCCATGGCCCTTTTACCAATGGGGTATGGACATAGTGGGTCCCTTACGTTTATCAGCCGGAAAGGTAAGTGGACGGAGGCCAAGCCATTAGCAAGGATCACTGGCAAGGATGTCACGAAGTTTGTATGGGATAACATAGTGTGCCGCTTTGGTCTCCCTGCCATCATAGTCACGGATAATGCAAAACAATTCGTGGACAACCCCTTTAAGAACTGGTTTGAAAAACTCAACATCAAGCAGATCAACACCGCCGTGGCCCATCCGCAGGCCAACGGACTGGTGGAAAGAGCAAACAAAAGCTTGATGGAGGGAATCAAAACAAGGTTAGGGCGTGTAAAAGCAGGATGGTGGACGAACTACCGAATGTCCTCTGGGCACTCCGGACATCCATCAAGACGAGCAACGAAGAGACGCCTTTCAGCCTCACCTATGGAAGTGAAGCGGTCATACCAGCAGAGATAGGCATTCCGACCTACAGAGTAAGAAGAATAAGGGAAGGCCTCGAGGAGGAAGATCCTCGTCAAATGGAGGAGCAGAATGAAGAGGAAATTCGCCTCAATCTCGACCTGCTACATGAAAGGAGAGATGAAGCAGCCGTGATGGAAGCTCGATACAAAACAAAGTTAGAGAAATACTATAACCGAAAGGCACGGCTGGTGTCCTTCAAACCGGGAGAATTCGTGTACCGGAAGAATGAAGCCAGCAGAGTCGAAGATCAAGGCAAACTGGGACCAAAGTGGGAAGGCCCTTATAGGATCAAGGAAACACGTCTCAACGGATCCTACAAATTAGAGACCTTGGACGAAGAGGAAATCCCCCGGAAGTGGCATGCAGTGAATTTGAAGAAGTGTTTTCTTTAAAAGTATTCACAAGAGAAATGTAAGCCTACGGGCATGAACTATTTTGTTTTCACTTTCAGTAAGCAATGATATGTTCCCCTACCTATGACGGAGGAGGAAAATTTTCCATGATTACATCTCATGCAAAGGGAAAGGGTGCGAACCGGCGGAGATTAGCTACCTCCTACCGTACATCCGAAAACCCATTAATTAAAATTAATTTACCCCCGTAAGTGCAACGACACTAGGGAAGGCCATATACCATTCGGTAGGCGACTGCATACCCCCGTATAATGCCAAGACATTAGAGGAAGAGCCGAGGCATATATGCCCAAACGGCACACAGATACCCCGAAGGCGTGGCGACGCCAGGGATGAGCCCCCAGGTAGATTTACCAACAAAGTGAAACATTACCCCCCAAAGGTGCTAAGTCACTAGGGAAGGCCAGAGTATATTTACTTACGGGCATAATTTAACGCCAAAAGTGCCAAGTCACTAGCAAAAACGCAAAATGCATACACAAGCATATACAGATAGATAATCAAAAGTGGCTGTCTGGATGCACGGACGACCTAAATAACATTGCCAGTCACAACCATCATGAAGATACGAAAGTAAATTGTTTAATTACACAACTCAAGGGCACGCAGGCCCACCATAATACAAACACAAAGTTGTCCTAACATTCAAAAGTTTACAAAACAAGATAGAAGCTAGGATCTACCGGAAGTGCCTGCACCAGGAGTCGACCTGGATCCTTCAGGGAGTATATTCATCAAGTCTGCAAGAGGAAGGTGATAAGAGCGCTTGATCTTCTCAACGTAAGGAAAAGACCTCACGAACATCTCATCGTATGCAACGGTAAATCCTTCAACCGCTTGCATATCAAAGTCTTTCTGCTTAGCAAGGATCCTGCAGACCTCCTCCTCGTCACGACCTTCCCTAAGACCGTCCAAGTAACCAGAGTATATGGCGGCATTAAAAACACTTACCCAAGCTTGCTGGTACTCATCACTCCCATGTAAACGCCGGATGACTGCCGGAATCAGTTCCTTCACATAGTTAAACCTCAAGATCTCCTCATGGCCAGCGCTCACGGCAAACTTCTCAACGTCAGCCCTCAATACCGCAGCTTCTTTCTCGGACTCGTCTAACTCCTCAGTCTTCTTCTTCAAATCTTCTTCCAGCAGTCCCACCTTCTTTTCTCTCTCCTCATTTTTGGTCTTTAACTCATTTATTTCCCTCTCCAAAGAAGCCAAACGGGAACCCATCTCCTCTTCCTTCTGACCACAATCATGATGAGATGCTTGGAGGGCTTGGTTATCCTGAGCAAGCTTCTGATTGGCCTCCATTTGAACCCGGAGACTGCTTTGAGCCTCCGAAAGGCGAGAGTCGATGCTTCTGGCGGTGGAATGGGCTTTGTAGAGCTCGCATAATGATGGCTTAAGCGCCGAACCTCTTGAACACATCGGCAACAAACAAAGACCCATGACATAATTCAACCACCCTCGAACAAGGCTTGATCGTCGGCCAAATCTTCTGTTCCGCCAAAATGAAAGGAGGGCGAGATTGCTCATCATATCCCGACACGAGCAGTCATTTCAAACGGTATGGTGAAAGACCCCATCCAGAATGAATGGCTCCCGAACCCGCTCGCCAAACCCACTTTGAAAAAGAGAAGGAGTCGGACTTACGTACAAAAAAAAAAGAAGGAAGCGGTATAAGAAGTACCTCAGACAAAAGCGCCGGCCCGAGTAACACCTTGAACATGTGCCACCGCCTCACTCGTCCTAGCTTTTGCAAATAAGAAACACTCATAAAAAAAAGGGGGGGCAATATAAATAAGTAACAAGATACATCCCAAGCTCAAGGAGCATACCTTGACCGGCGGGATAGGAAATGGCCTTAGAAACAACGGGAGGAGCCTCCACCGAAGTAGTCTCCTGATCGCGAGAACCACCCTCCTGACCACCCCCACCACTACCCACGCTCCCTTGCTCAATATCATCCACAAGACCTTCATGCCTCAAAGTATTTATGGGCGACACCGAGCGAGTCCGTTGAGAATTTTCCAGGCTTGACGACACATCAATGGAAGGGGTGTTAGGTCTCTTCCTTTTTAACAAAGACGACGCTCCGGCCACCCTTTTCTCCTGCTGCTTCCTCTTTTTCTCTTTCGCCTTTAAAACAGCCGGATCGGCCTTTTCCACAATCCGATGTACACGGCTGGGCTCCGGAACCTACTTGCCCGCCTCCAAAGGTTGGGTCACATGCTGGGGTATTTCCTCCCCCTCAGCAAGAGAACGGCCTTTCCCCAATCTTGACCCTTGATCAGACCTCAGGCGCAAATAGCGAGACATGGTAAGAGCTGCACAAAGTAAGAGAAAATCATAAGCGGATACATGTATATATATATATATATATATATATAAATAAAAGTTTCGTTACCATTCTTCTCGATATCCTTAAACTCCGGGCGAAAGCCGGAATGCTTCCAGACCTTCGTCAACCCGAATTCGTACAAAAGACCCGAATGAACAGGTCTAAGCTCCACTACCCCCTCACACAACTTTTTAACATCAGCATCCGAATAACCCCCTGATGGAGCATCATCCGAAACACTAGAGTCCGGATGCCTCCAAGGCATAGCATCTGGGATAGCTCTTCGGTCTATCAGAAAAAAGTTGTCTTTCCAATTCTTCAAACTCGAGCACGTTTCCTTAAATATACGTCCCGGAGAGTTCCCTCCGGTTCGGCTAGCAAACGAGAACCAGTGCCCCTGCTTGTTCAACTTATAAAAAACGCGAAACAGATTCACGGTGGGCTCAATCTTAAGACTTCGGCAATATATTTCAAACATAACTAGTCTATTCAGCCCGATGGGCACGAGTTGTGATATGTGAACCTTGAAGTACCTTATCACCCTCAGAAGAAAGGAAGAAAAAAGAACGCGAACTCCCAAAAATGTAAAATACTGCTCATACAAACCAATAGCGTCCCCCGGTAAATTATCCGTGGTAAAGTCCATCGGGGGTAAACGAGGGTGTAGGTCCATGGGAATCCCGTATTCACTAATAAGACCCTCCAACTCCCTTTCAGAAAGCACGGAGGAATATATATGCATGTCCGATTTGGGTACAAGGTCGGGCGGATGTTCGAACCGAGCCGGATGTTACGAACCGAAGCCATAGGATAACGAAGAGGCAACGCAAGCGAAGCGAAATAAAGAAGAGCGGCCTTTTGAGTTTCGCGGAATACTCGAAAGAAAACAAGAAAAGAGGAGAGTAAAGTAAAATTGACAAATGAGGTAAAAGGGATTATATAGGCAAAGAAGTGGGGACACGAACGTCGCGTCGTGTCGAAAAGGGACGAATCTGAACCGCCAATGATACACATCTGCCACGTGGCATGATCCCACGAAATACGGTAAATGTTATTTTAACCTACTTCTACCCAATGGGCTTGGGCCCATTGTCCATAACGAAGCCCATAAAACCAGAGCATGCCCAGTCACTCCGAATGAACCTAACGGACAACTAAAATTAAGTATCACGCTACTTGTCAAAAACAAATAACATGATACTGGGGGGACATGACGACGTATATGCCCCTTCGGTCCAATGACCGAAGAGTCCAATACTTTACCGAAAGAGTCCAATATTCTACAGGAACAGTCCAATGCTATATCGAATGGTACATAGACGTGCCATCCGTCCAAAGGACGCGCTGACCTGACAGTACCTTTGGCATCTAGCCTGGATACAGTTCGTCTCATTCTCCTGGATGTCAGACACGACCCCAGAGACAGTGCCAGCTCTGACAACACCAACGGTCCCATGAAGTACGACAGACCCAGGGGACATCATGTAGTATAAATACGCATACAGTAATTGGGAATAAGGGATCATTTTTCTCACACACACATTTTATACTATACCTTTCGGTAAAACACATACTCATTCTCACGTCGGAGTCGGGTCCTGGGATAACACCCGGGGCGAGACTAACGCGTTGTTCATCTTAGCAGGTATCTGGAAGGCTTATCTCTAAGGCTGAAAGATAACTGCAACAACCAAAAAAAAAATACTTCGACAAAGATGTTGGACATGATCATGTTAAAAGAAAATTCAGGCAGCTTTGTATACGTATTGTTGGATACAGTAGTTATGGTTTACATGAAAATCTTCAAAATTGGGATAGATTCGTTAGATATGATGTTTGACTTTTGAGTCAAATTATTGAATTTGATCAAATTCAGTGTTTTTTTATGAATATGTATAGAACATATATAGTGTTCAATGGTATTAAAGGAAGCTGCTGAACATGTATCCTATCTTTGTATGATACAACTGAGCTAGATATCATAAAAATGTAGAATTTGGAAATTAAGATTAGTCACGGTTAGGCATGAAATTTTATTACGGTGTACATATTTATAATAGTACTCATAGATTGAAAAAGTAACCACTATTATTAACCGAGTCCACTGTTACTAACCCCACAAGTCAAGACATGATTGAAAGAATAGAAGCAGTTTAATATCTCCCTCATTGACCCATATGATCCTCTACATTGTTTAATGGGAATTCAAGTTGGCACATTTAGACCAACCGGACACAACAGGTGATCAAATTTAAGTACAAAATATGGGGAATTAATATCCAAATTTAAGTCTGTTGGTGAGTGAGCATGATCATCTATAAACCAAGTTCACAAGATTTGCCCGCTAGGTACTTCAGGTTATTTTTAAAATAACAATTGTAAAATTAATATTTAATTTAAAAGTTATGTCTAAGCCCCGTGCATGCACGGGTATTTAGGGCTGTAAACGAACCGGACGAACACGAACGGAGCCTTGTTCATGTTCGTTCGTTTAACTTTAACCGGACAAATAAACGAACACGAACGCTTAAACGAACGAATTTTCTTGTTCATGTTCGTTTATTAAGAAAATTAGTTGTTCATGTTCGTTTATGTTCGTTTATTAAGACATTAAACGAACGTTAAATGAACATAAACGATCGAACATAAATGAGCATATGCAATCAAACATAAAATTTCTTAATATATGAACAATATATTGTTTTACAAGTGTCGTTTTGTTTAAACAAGCTAAATTTAAAATTATAGAATTAAAAGATATGATATACGAACATAAATAAATAAATGAACATAAACGAACGTTAACGAACACATAATCGAACGTTCACGAACATAAATGAACGGACGCGACTATTGTTCATGTTCGTTCATTTAACTAAACGAACGTAAAATATTGTTCATGTTCGTTCATTTAATAAATAAACGAACATAAACGAACTTTTTACCGAACGGTTCATGAAATGTTCGTTGAACGTTCAGTTCGTTTACAGCCCTACGGGTATTAAAACTAGTATATATATGATGACGATGTCTATTTATCACGTTTTAAGCAAGAGCCATAGACATTTAAACAGAAAAAGCTTTAATGTTTTCGTCTTGCTCAAAAGAAGGAACGTCTTTTACTCCCATAGTCACATACGCTTCCACTCCATCGCCTCTTGCATTATCTAATAACATCGTACCTCTCTTGAATGGTACAAACCCGCAACTCACCCATATGGGTTTTCCAAAACCAAAATCGACATCATAGAAGGGGAACTTGCACCAACTAGCTAGCCAACCAGATTACGTTTGTTGTACCTGGAATATTGGCAATATCAGCAAAGGAGTTCAACATCATTTCTTTCCATTCGTTGCTATCATGACTTACTTTCGAATTGTTTTTTATGGTTTTCATGATAGAGTCTCCCAACAGATATGTCAAATCATGGAACTCTTTTAGCATTTTTGTTTTGCCCGATTCAATGGCTACAACCCCCCAATGATTCCCTAAAGAATTTTTGGGTATCATGGATACCATTTTTTCCCTTTTTTGCCTTAGTGCAACTGGCTGAACTAAGACAGAATCTCTTGGTTGACCATAAATTGCATGATCTATGCCAATAAAAGCCTTCCATAACAATGCTGACACCAACTGTACCTTAGACAATCGATGGGTACTACGTTTTCCAGTGAGCTTAACATTGTCTTTCATATTAGATATTGCACTCTCGTTAAATGAAAGTTTCTTTGTGACATAGTCATCATCATTCACTAAATTGGAGAATCCTGCCTCAACACATGGTAAACCTTGAGCCGGAGACGATGAGAATAATGTAAAATCAATGCCATCGGTTTCAACATTGGTATCTCTTTGACTCAAACTAGCCCACTGATTAAGAAAATTGATCATAGTAGAGGTATCGCCAATCCTATGTGAAAGACTCACACCCAATGCTAAACCTCCACATTTCAACATGGTGATTTGTGTGGCAATTATTGCATCTGTGTGATTCAAAACACGACTTTTGGAGGGAACGAAATTGTTGATCAACATAGGATCTATTTTGGGATCTAGAATTTCTTGAACTGTGATATCAGGCTATCAGCCTGAGCTTGTATAAAGTCAACTCCTTGGTCATTGCAATCAACCATGAGGATGTGCTCCATATATCTACCAGCTAAAGGGTATAAAAGTGTTAAGGGTTTTCTCCAATGATTCCTCGAGCTTTTTGACGAACATTAGGTTATACTTTGTATTAGGTGGGAAGAAAAGAACAAGAGGTAAATTCATGTTCGGAGCAAAATCATCGGTGATGCTTATTTTATAACAACGTCGGTTAAGGGGAGTTGAAAGCGATGGTTTTATCAATTTTCTTGAGTGGATTTCAATATTCATTGCCTTAATCGCTTTTACTCTATGTAATTTCATAGAGGAAGCGAAGGGAATGGGGGTGTGTATGTAGGAACTCAAAGATATTGTCATCTTGAAGATAGTTCGAGAGAATATAATACTTAAAGATTTGATTTTAATTCTTCTCATAAGGTGTTAGGTTTTATATTGTATGGATTCAGTTGTTGTCCTAAATTAAACATTTAATTTGATGATACCGAACTATGTTTTTCACTAGAATCATTAACACATATAAAAAAAACAAAAGCAGCTATGCTAGCTCGGCGCCTGAGCACACCAATTACATATGTAAGCACTTTAAAACTAGCTTAAGGTTTCATCAAACCCATTAATAGGGGGTGTGACTTAACATTACGTCAAGCATTGTGCTCACACGTTAGAACTTTAACGTTATCTTTTGAAATGACCAATAGTCAAAAACTTGATTATATTTTAGAGGCAACTAAATTTCAACAATGAAAAATTGTATGCAAAAAGTAATTTACCGAATGTTAATACTTTTACGAAAGGGTCAATTATTATATATTCAGTTGGTGAATTATCTTTGATACAAATCTAAGTTTTGCTTTGCAAAACAAACCCATGCAACTTGATAAGTCACGAAGGTCTAAGCATGATCTTGGTCCATTATTACACCATAACTGGAGGCTCATGTAATTTACAACACAGCGCACATACATTATGCATAGATACCTTATTAATTTGTTCCTTTGGTAAATCACTCTCGTTATTTCTTGGTATATTAGCTTCAAGATCTCTATTGACTACGAATTACCCGGCCTAATTAGATCATGGTGTTTATTAGGTAAAGCATGTGGAATTCTTGAACAATTGATCTATTTCGGCTGATTATTTATTAGGTTAGTATTTGATTAATTTTTCCTTCATTCATGGTTGTGGTTTAGTTTGTTTTGGGTAGTGTTGTTTTGTTTGAAAGATAAAAAAAGGTAAAGCATAGCAGATTGTTTGGTTCTGGTTTAGTCTATTTTTGGATTGGTAAATTAGGTTTGATATTGGTTCAACCGAGTTTGATGTTGCTTGGTGATCCTGTTTGGTTTTATTGATGGTTTCGTGATTTGGAGACCTAATTATAGGTTATATCTGGTTTTGCGTTGCTGATGGTGATGCTTCGGTATTAACTAATCCAATGAATTCTTGAGTAGTTGTGTGTTGCATCTCGACATCAACAACTTGTTTTTGTTATGCATTTGATCCCGCCTAGTTCTGCATCTCATTCCACCTTGCATCTGGTTCCGCCTGATTCCACTCTATATGGTTCTGCATCCGCCACCGCCTGATTCTGCCATCTTTCTATTAGACATTAGATTAGATGACTCTAATGGGTCGAGGTCGATTAGGTCACCATGGTTTTCTATGACTAATTCAATCAATCAATAAACATTAGACCTACGGGAATTCTATAACCTAACATGGTATCAGTGCTTTAAGTATAACTAATCACAAAATTATTATCCTACGATCATTGACTACTAGCCAACGATCTAGAGGGATCCCGTATTATTTACTTTCTTCTGCTTTATTGTTTCATTGGATTAGTATTTTATACATATCCAACTCAGAAAGCTTAGCCTACTAAAACCCTAACCATCACAAAACTTCCAAAGTATGTTGATTTAGTGTTTTGTTTTTGTCTATACTATTTATGTATTATAGTAAGTACTTTATTTGAATTTAATTAATATATTATTTACTTTCCCTTCCACTTCTACACGAACATCCTATATAATATGAATCATCGATCATATCCTCCTTGTAAGCACACACCATTTCATATTTTAACAAATAGAGAATTAAGATTTTATCTAAATCTTTATTTATTTATCTTTAAATGACTTATTCATCTGGAATTTTGGTACAAAACATGAAGATTTCATCACCTATTGGATCAAATCCATTTGGGTTTGGTTCAACCAATTTAGTTACCGAAAGGATCCGCTGCTCCAGTACCTCTACAAAAACCCGGGTGCCCAAGTATGTGATATGTAGATGCCTACTTTGAACACTTGATATAACATACTAATGTACATTTTCTCATGAACATGCAAAATTAAATAAACTGATTTTATTTAAAGTTACATGCATGTTATGTCCATATATAATGAAGTGTTGTGGAATTGAACATGATTATGTGTTTATAACTGAACAGGCTCATTAGTAAGGGTTGTAAACTAGTTGGGTGTGGATCAGCTTTACCAAAACGTCAGTTTTCTAACACTGATCTCGCCAAGATTGTTGATGTGAATGATGAATGGATATCTAGTCGAACTGGAATTCGAAATCGACGAATTCTTTCAGGTTTTTTTTGTTTATATTTCAGTTATCCATTATGAATTCTATTATTAGTAAAATGCTTCAATCATGTCTTTACTCCTTCGCTGCCTAATCCGCTAAACTCCATTCACCCTAGCTTCTACTCTTGATATCGAGATAAAATGGCTAATTTTGTTTATTTTTAGGAACATGTAAGACGATAGACCACCAAACTCATGTGGTTATTCAAATATCTTTTTTGTGAACAATTGTATAATTGTCCATTAGTCCATACATACACACATATTTATGTACATTCATGCTTTAAAACCTGTCTGTAATCTAACCATAAATATGTACTACAGATAAGGAAAGCATGACAGGTCTTGCGGTAGAGGCAGCTCAAAAAGCACTTCAAATGGCGGAGGTTGAAGCTGACGATGTAGATCTCATATTGTTCTGTTCATCAACACCTGATAACCTATTTGGCGGCGCATCCGAGGTTGTAGCAGTTAATTTAATTTTAACATCTATACAAATGTAATCAATGAGTTTTGATATAGCATTCTATTATGAGAATTTTTATTTTACATTCTATTATGAGAATGGAAAGTCATCAGTCTTCTAGTTTTCTGTCTTAATATTAGAAATCTTAAATTCCTTATCAGGTTCAAAAAACAATATGTAAAAGAAATCCACCAGCGTATGACATTAAAGCTGCTTGCAGTGGATTTCTGTTAGGCCTAATCTCGGCTTCATGTCACATTAGAGGTAAAATGATTCTCTTATATCACCTAAGAATTTTCAAGTGCTACTTATATTAACGATTTTCATTAATATGATGCATAAGACTCGTCGTGCAGGAGGAGGGTTTAAGAACGTTCTTGTAATTGGAACAGATAGTATATCCCGTTATGTTGATTGGACAGATAGAAACACCTGTGTACTCTTTGGCGACGCTGCTGGTGCTATCTTGGTCCAGGTTTGTGCTCGCTCTTTGTACGTGCGGACGCTGTAAATGGCTGATTGCTTTTATAACATAACCACTACTCGATCAATTCAGGCCTGTGATAGTGATGAGGACGCTTTGTTTGGTTTTGACTTGCACACCGATGGCGATGGCAGCAGGTTCAGTTTCATCTACTCTCCCCTTGTATTATTGAATATCATGTTAACAAGCTTTGAACTTTATTGCTCTTTTTTCTTCCTAATTTTACTTAGGTACTTGTCTGCTGCCATAAAACAAAATAAAACAAATCACTCAGTTGGTGGTTCAGACTTGGGAATTTCTTCTACAGACACAACTATTTCACATCTCCAAATGAATGGGCAAGAGATTTTTCGCTTTGTTATTAAGGCCGTACCACAGTCTATCGAGGCTTCATTGGAAAAGTCCGGTCTTAAGCTGTCCGAAATTGATTGGTTACTAGTCCATCAAGTATGATATATCTACTGTTACCTCCTTATATCATGACTTACGAGAATAAATCTAATTTATGAGCCATATATATATATGGTATGTGCAGGCTAACCAGAGGATCATCGATCATGTAGCAAGAAAACTTGACTTCCCAAAGGATAGAGTCATATCTAATCTTAAGAACTATGGCAACACAAGTGCTGCTTCGGTTCCATTGGCACTAGACGAAGCCGTCCGAAGCGGGAGGGTGAAGAAAGGTGAAACCATCATAACTGCTGGCTTTGGTGCTGGTCTTACATGGGGTTCAGCCATTGTAAGATGGGGCTAACGACGCAGAATAATTTTCTCCTGTTGTGTTTTATGTCCCATAATATTGAGTGGAATGAAGACCTACTGAAATAATTTTAAAAAAAAAAAATAGAAAGATTGGCAAAGTCGTGAAGAATTTTTTTAAGAAAAATGATTTGTATGCCTATGAAAACAGAGTTGAGTGACAAGCGTAACAGACAAAAGATTACATTGTATTTTCTTGATAATGATAAGGGTTTTGCTAATGGCAGCGATAAAGGTTGTTGGTAAGAGTTTGATTTTATTACATGTGACTTATTTTGCATAGCATAAGATTTAATTGGTTTCTTTGCTTTCTTGTCCTTTTCTTGTCTTTCTTATTTTCTTTGTCTTTCATATTTATTCACGAATACTATTTTATTATTTTTTTTAGAATGGCAAATAACTATTTCACGATAGAAACATTTTTTTTATACGTTTTCGTCTGTTTCTACGTTTTCGTCCGTTTTCATACGTTTTTTGCCGCTTTCAGACGTTCTTATACGTTTTCGTCTGCTTTCATACGTTTTCGTCCGTTTTATCACGTTTTCGTTCGTTTTCATACGTTTTCGTCTCTTTTCATACGTTTTCGTCGGTTTTCATACGTTTTCATTTGTTTTTATACGATTTCGTCCGTTTTCATACGTTTTTATACGTTTTCGTTCATTTTCATACGTTTTCATTCATTTTCGTCCATGTTCATATGTTGTCGTCCGTTTGTTCGTTTTCATACGTTTTTGTCCGTTTTCATATGTTTTCTTCCGTTTTCGTACCTTTCTGTCCGTTTTCATACATTTTTTTGCTGTTTTCGTCCCTTTTCATACGTTTCCATCTGTTTTCATATGCTTTTGTCCATTTTTATACGTTTTCGTCCATTTTCATACGTTTTCATCCGTTTTCATACGTTATCGTCCGTTTTTATACGTTTTCGGCTGTTTGATGATGTTTTCATACATTTTTGTAACCTTTATATATTTTTATATGTCTGTTTTCATATGTGTTTCTAATATTTTTATATTTCTAGGTACAAGATGGTTTTTGATTATATCATAAGTGATATAGACAGTAACTATGTTTATAAAATATCGCAAGTGATATTAGATATAGTTATATATAATGATGCAAATTTAGATGCTTTTGCGTTATTTGAATATATATATAACCATACATGAATGATGTATACTTTTTGATCATCTTATTGTTTTATCACATGTGATATTACTTATATGTAAAATAACAGATTTAGTGTCACATTATATTGCTTTATCACATGAGATATTACTAATAGGTTAGAATAACAGAATTAATGTCACATTATATTACTTTATCGCATGAGTTATTACTCTTAAGAAACAAAGAACGACAATTTAAATACTCACCATCTTCCTTATAGTGTTATATCATAAGAGATAAATAAGTGTCACTTACAAATATCAAAATGAATAAAAATTATAGTTAATGTCTAATATCACTTGTGATATTTAATAAACAAAAACCATCTTTTACCTGAAAAATATAAAAATATTAGAAAACGCATAGGTGATAATATATAAAAAATATACGGAGCAATGAAATATCTAAAGTGATATTAAAGGTTAAAAATCATACATGTTTTCAATGAAATATCACAAGTGAAATTAGACATTAACTAATTGAGGAGAGTTATTTTACATACCAAACTGTTCTCACATACCAAGGGACTCATCTCCACCATTCATTTAAAAAGAAATCAATGGCTGAGATTAAAAGCATTTTATTATTTCACTTATTTTTTATAATTTAAATATCTCTTAAACCGTTAATCGTTAAGTGAAAATATTTACACCGTCGCGACGAGCATTTAATTATCTTTCTATAGACGGGCACTTTGATATACTTTCGAAAAAAGAAATTTTTTTTGTTATTTTCACGTTTTTTTTTTTTTTTTTTTTTTCGTTACTAAAATTTGTATGAAAAAAATCATATATGATAAAACACTAAATTGAATATCACATGTGATATTAGTGTTAAATCATATATGATATGTAATATCATATGTGATATTACACTAATATCACATGTGATATTACATATCATATATGATATTACACTAATATCATATGTGATATTCAAATTAGTGTTTTATCATATATGATTTTTTAATGCAAATTTTAGTAACGTAAAAAAACGAAAAACTTAAAAAAAAAAGGTGAAAAATACGAAAAAGTTTTTTTGTCGAAAGTATATCAATGTGTCTATCTATAGAAAGATAATTAAATGCTCGTCGCAATGATATATTTTTTTCGCTTAACGGTTAACGGTTTGAAAGATATTAACATTTGAAAAAAAAAGATGAAAGTGGTTTTTTAAATTATTTGGATTAATCTCATCCATTAGATCAAATAAAAATGGAGGGTGGAGATTGGTCCCTAGGTTTGTAAATAATCTTTTGTCCTCAAATGATCTTATATCTAACATTTTTTATGAAATATCACAAGTGATATGAGACACGTGATATAATATAGTTTAACTAATAAGCATTCTAAATTATATCAACATAAAATGTTACAACTAATACAACTTTAATATGAAGCAACCACATAAACAAAACACATCAATCCAATGCAATTCAAATCAAAATTAAACTAAACAGCTTAACTAGTAAACAATATTACACTATCATGAACTTAAAATATCACATGTGACAATTTGAGACCCATTGAAAAAACTTGGGTTTAGTATGAAAATGTATAAAAATACACAAAAAACGTAAGAAAACGGCCGAAAACGTAAGAAAACGGCCGAAAACGTATGAAAATGGACAAAAATGTATTAGAACATCTGAAAACGGATGAAAACTTATGAAAACGTATAAAACGAATGAAAATATATGAAGACAGACGAAAACGTACAAAACATACGACGACAAATATGAAAGCGGATGAAACGTAATAAAATGGACGAAAACGTATAAAAACATAGACTAAAACGTATGAAAACATCTGAAAACGAACGAAAAGAAAAGAAAACAGGCGAAGATGTATAAAAACGAACGAAATTGTATGAAAATGTACGAAACGGACGGAAATGTACGAAAACGTATGAAATCGGCCGAAAACACATGAAAATGGACAAAAACATATGAAAATGGATGAAAACATATACAAATGTCTGAAAACAGCTGGAAATATATGATACCGTTTGAATAAAGCCGAAAAAGTAAAAAAAAAAAACAAATAAAAACGTATTAAAACGTGCGAAAATGGACGAAAATATATGAAAACATACGAAAACATATGAAAACGGAAGAAAACATATAAAAATGCATGAAAACACATGAAAACAGACGAAAGCGGATGAAAACGTACGGGAAAACATACGAAATTATAGGAAAACATCTGAAAACGACCAAAAACGTATGAAAACGGACAAAAATGTATGAAATTGGACGAAAACCTTCAAAAACGTCTAAAAACGGACGAAAACGTATGAAAACAGACGAAAACGTATGAAAACGGACAAAAACGTATAAAATAGCAAACGTAAACGGACGAAAACATATGAAACCGGACGAAAGCGTATGAAAACGGATGAAAACATATGAAAACAAACGAATACGTATGAAAACAGACGAAAACGTAAGAAAACGGACGAAAACGCATGTAAACGAACGAAACGTATGAAAACAAACGAAAACATATGAAAGCGGACGAAAACGTATACAAACAAGAAAATGTTTTTATTGTGAGATACTTATTTGTCGTTCTTAAAAAAAATAATAAAATAAAAATAAAAAAAGTTTTTAGTATACATGGATAAATAAGAAAGATAAGAAAATAAGAAAGAAAAGAAATACAAGAAAATAGGTTTAACAAATTAAATCCTCACCGATAGATCAAATTAAATGGATGGTTAAGATGTGTCCCTCAGTATGTAGCAAAATAAAGGTATGCAAATGAACTTTTCTTATGATTCTTATTGGATGACATTTTCGATAAAAGTGGATGAAATCCTTCTAAATATAGATACACAACAAACACTTCATTCTCATTGGATGACTTAGTTTCTTACAACTAATAGTAGTAAAAGTGATCGTATTAACCACAGCCCTAAGGGCTGTCGTTAGCAAAACCCTAATGATAATAGAAATTACAAGAAAATATATAGAGACATGGAAAACCTAATGTCCAAATGGGCCTAACTAAACTAATGTAATACAGGCCTAATAATACGTACTATTGATTCTAACATCCCCCTCAAGCTATCTTGCTCAACTTGTTACAAATATAAAACCGAAACAATATTAAGCAATAGTCTTCCTCGGAGAAATAATCCAAATATTCAACATACGCAAAGCTAATCGATCTCACTTGGGATCGAACCAAAAAATGAAGCAACATGAAGAAAACAGGTCTCAATAGATCTTTCTTGAAATCAAAACAAAATATAAAGCAACCTGAACAAACATTTCTCAGCTCATACACAATTCACGAAGCAACCAATAGGTCCTCTTATGTGTCTCACGTGTGTAATTTTAAATTTATAAACACGATTTACCTCTAATTCAAACGAAACACATACGAGCAATTATACTAGTCCGTGTGTAGTAAGATTTGATTCGTAAGCCTAGATTGTTCGAAATGATTTGTTTAGTTTTATATGTGTAAGATTTAGAATCAATAATTTAGCCAACAATGCGAAAATAGCAAGCATGCAAATAAAATAATGATAATTCAAGAAAAATACACTTACTTAGACTAGTTTTGACACTTAGTGATGCTTGGGTATGACAAGTAATTTTACCAAGTTATTAAGGTAATTAGATGATGATCTAACCTATTATTCTTAAAACTCACAATCTTCGTCTAAGACCACAAATGACAAAAACAAGCATAAAGTTCAATCAACCAATTCGAGACTAACACAATTTCAGTAAACTCGATTCACGGTAGTTTGAGAAACCTATCAACAATCACACTTATATTTCATGTTTGATCAAAGTACTTAAGAAATTGTCAATACAAAAGGTAGTCAATCATAGACAAAAGGCTACAATTTATTGAATAACAAAGTCCCTTTCGGCCTATGACACGATTACCAAACATTCTAATTTGATAAACAATTGTCACGTAAAACTTTAAGCACAAATGGATTTTAGCATTAGCATGAAATTGAGTAAAAACTATGTAGTCAAAATCAATCAAGACATCATATCACAAACATCATCTAAGCAAAGTGCACAAAGGCACTAGCCACTCATAGCAAACAAAAAAATAACAACAAAAAATTTAATACTTGAAATCACAATGAAAAGGTCTTACAAAGTGTAATTAAGATTACAAATGATAATGCTTTGAGGCCTACTCAATTGGTCATGATTAATTGATGATTAACCCTTGGTAGTATGAGTTCTTCATCCTCCTTGTTCTAGCATTTTTTCGGTGGTATGAAGGTTTTGAGAGATTCTTTGACTTTGTATGTGATAATATGATAGAGTTTGTAGTCAAAATCAAGCCAAATTGGGTGCTATATATAGTTACACAAGGACTTGGGGTATTAAATGGAACTCCTTGGGGAATGAGGGTCATAAAATAGCTGAGAAATGAGTTAATGGGAGTACATGATCAGAATTGGAATAAATGGTGCATTTAACACTGATTTTGTCCACGAGCCTGCACGGCTAGTGTTATTCCTTTAGCCGAAAACTCTTTTTTCACTTTAAAACATCCAATACTTCATTCCAAAGACTTAGGATCAAAGTCTTCATGATTTTATCTTCTCAAATGTGCTCCACAAAATGTATGCATGGCGGGAATTCTTGCACATGCGCAACTTCACGTTTATTCCTCATTTCTTTTACTTCTTTTTTGTTTTCTTTGTCTTGCCTGATCATGAACCTGAAAACTTAATTTTGTGTTGATAAGTACCAAAACCTCATTAAATAAACCAAATAACATGTACAGAAGTGAGGATAACGCACCTAAAAATATACACAATTTAAGCGTTATCAAATTCCCTCACATTTAAACTTTTCTTGCCCTCAAGCAAATCTAGAATTTTAAGATAACTAATCCACGTGGTGCAGAAAAAGTGTTTATTAAAAACATGATGCAAATCTACCAAGTACAATATACGATTCATCGCTTTGAGCTTTTAGCGGTGAAAATACCGAGATGTTTGACAATACCCCATGGATTCTCTTGCTTCATAACATGTCTAAGCACCTCGCGAAAAGGAATGAAGTATAATTCACTCAAAACTCATTTGTTTAGGTGGTGGAGAGTATAAGAAAATCACGCTCATTGCTCATTCGTGATCTAAATTTTACCATAGGCTTGTACAAGCAACAAAAATCTTTTGACGCGGCGTAAGCACCAATTGTACACATCTAAAGAGGACTTTTATTCGGCTGTAACGTTTGGTTTCGGGTTAACATGTATGGATTGGACATGAGAGTATTTATGAGGGGTGTTAACAAGAAAATAATAATAGTCAAACTCTACAAACCAAGTGTTGCTAGCCACTACAATCCACTATCATATAATGAATTCGGTATACCAATATTGATCGAACGATAATATACTTTATAACTCATTGGCTATTTTTGACATCACATACTTTTCACTTTTTTTTACTTTGCCATATTTTTCGGCCATCGATCATACATCATACTCGAAATAGAATAATCATGATAATAACATGGAGTTTGCAACTTTCTCCAAAATTCATATGACTTCCTACATAACAAGCATCTTACATGTAGCTAGCAACCAGCCAAGATTTGACTATGGGAAAGGCTAGGATAAAAAATGTAAATTTTATTTTTATTTTATTTATTTTTTATTTTATGTAGATGTAACAAAAATGAAAAGGATGGCTCAGAGGGTGATCTAGAGGTATCTAGCGCTGAAAATGAGCGCTAACAAATGGGTCTGTATTGGTGTTTAACTAGCCAGTATAGCTAGCTATATATAGATATTTAAACGGATGGCCATTTGGGTTTTATTCCTAAGGTGTCTCTTTATCACACAAATACACTTATAATCACACGAATCACGAATGTGATCTTACTACGATCTGGTACTGATTTACATGTACAAGTTCTAGATTAAATGAAATCATCGGCACACTCATAGCAAATGATTCAAGCATAAAAGATGTATACTGATAAGAATCAGGCTTAAATCCTTGCAATTCAGTGGAAAGGGCTATAAAGCGCTAGCAAAGTTTATCGATCCTAAAAATGGATTGCAATGGCAATCAGGAAACATCTCAGATTTTTCAAAATTACAGATTTCACCAATGGATTGTTCTAGCTATTCTAATATATTATATCCTATATGCGTGAAAACAGCTAGATCATAAGGGCAAACAACTAAAAAAGTGCATAAAATTTAAAAAGTTGGCCCAAAAATATGGAAAAATTTAAAAATTGGTTTTGTTTTCCCTATTTTACTCCCCAACATTTAAGTTTAAGCAATGTCCTCAATGTGAAAAATGACTTTAAGCATGAAATATATGGGATATAAAAGTTTAAGAGAAACGAAACTTCCTGAGCCATAGAAACCGCGATCGAACTTCAAATGGTACAATGCTAAGCAAATGCTAGCATAAGCTGGTAAGAATAGTCGATTTCTGATCCAGGCGTCCAACTATCATCACCTGCAGTAATCTTATACATAGAAAAACAAAACGCGCAAAATGACAAAAAAAAAATGGATTTTTTGGGTTTATATAAATTAAAATGAGCACCCCCGCACTTACGGTTTAAGAAGGGGCAGAAAAGTAACCAAACAATTAAAAATAACTAAAACTCATGGATTGCCTCCCGAGAAGCACTTATTTTATTAACGAGTCATCAGCCTGACTCGATCTTATTCATTCACGTTGTTGTTGTTTGGGTTTCTTTACCGAAGTTTTGGGAATCTAAACCACGTTCCCTTTCACTATTCCTTTTCCATTTTCATCAATGTCGTATTACTTTACGTCATTAACAACATTAGGCACCACATCATAGATGAATCCATTTTCTGAAGCCCAAGATATAACCCTGGTATAACTATTAGGAAAAGGTGCCATGAACGGAATAGCTTTAGCATTCTTTTTGTTCAAACGTTCGAGTGGAATTTCCTCACTAGAAAATTCATGCAGTTGCTCCTAGTCATGATAGAGTTTAACACGGTGTCGATTAACAATGAAACTTTCACCATGTTTGTCATATAATTCGACATATCCGGACGGAAAACTATGTTTGACCACGAATGGTCCATACCATTTGGTTCTGAGCTTAGGAGCTTTGAATTTGTATTTAGAATTGAAAAAGATCACTTTGTCTCCGGCTTTGAATTCTTTCCGGATTTTGAGTTTCTTATCATGCCATGCTTTCATTCGAGCTTTATAATGCTTGGAGTTCTCATAGGCTTGGAGTCTTAATTCATCGAGTTCATGCAGTTGCAAGAATCATTTTTCTCTGACAACTTTGAGATTGGGATTACACTTCCTCAGAGCCCATTTAATCCAAGCAATAGTTTTAGACTTCTGAGAGCCTCCCCAAAATATTGAGGCACGGGATCTCTCTAAAGAATTCAATACAAATTCAGGAACTTTGAAGATCGAAAGAAAATAAGTCCCAAGACTTCATAGCACCACCTTAATTAGCGTAATACGACCCCATATTCAAATAAGATTCGCCTTCCAAGAGGAGAGCCTCGAATGAAACCGGTCAAGTAAGGTCTTCCAATTGAATATCATGGTCATGTTAGAACCGATAGGCAGCCCAAGGTACGTAAGAGGAAAGGAACCCGAGGCACAACCTGAATTATTAGCCATAAAAGAGACTTCGTCCTCTGAAACTCCTATACCATAAACGTTGGACTTGTGAATATTAATTCTGAGACTCGAGGCTAAGTAAAAAACTTGAAGGACAAGAATAATGTTGTCCCAATATAGGGCACTCCAATCGGTTGTAATCACCACGTCATCAGCATATAAATATGGATATAGTATTTTCAGGAGAGCCGATCTTTGCACCACCAATAAGACCTGAGCTAACTGCATTTGAAAGAGAAAAGTGAAGGCCCTTTACCCCAAAAAATAAATAAATAAATAAATAAAACGCGTTTGAGAGAGAAAAGTGATGGTCCTCTATAACGAGAATAAATAATAATGGCGAGAAAGGATCTCCATGCCTTAGCCCACGTTTAAGAGAAAACTCAGAAGAAGGGCTGACTGAAGCTCTGGACAAGTGTAAACAAGCTTTAATCCAAGAACGCCGTTTATATCCAAAACCAAGGCTCTAAGGAACGAAATCCTGATACTCCTATCTAACGGAATCAAAAGCTTTCCCAAAATCAACTTTAAAAATTAACAACTTTTCTTCCTTTTTTGTACCAATCAATAAATCTCGCTAAGAATAAGCGGACCGTCAAGAATTTGGCGACCCGAGATAAACGCGGATTGTTCATGGCTAACAATCTTGTCAATAACTTTAGAGAGTCGGTTTGCTAGAATTTTAGCAATGATTTTATAGTGGTGTTGCATGAAATCAACAATTCTATTCCAAAGAATAGCCTTTTCTGACGAATCTTGAGGACCATAAATATTTATCATGAAGGAGTCTCCAACTGAATTTTTCCAATGACCTTCACAATAATGAATGCCTCATCACACCAGATAGCTTCCTTCTCGAAAGTGTTCGGATCCCATATAGAGATTAAACCACCCGATCTACCACGAGCCATACTACACGAGTAATCAAAATTATAATTCCCCACATGGACTTAAGACGAAATATTTCAAGGTGGGTCATTTTGAAATCCCGAACACCAAGAAAATGAACGTTATGTTTGAAACATAATTCTTTAATCCAAACATGTTTTCGCGTTTCTTCGTACCACAACTGTTAATGGAAAGGATATTCATTTATCCACAATATGCACACCAATCCCATTAGTCATTTTGTTAAGAGATTTTATACAACCTGTAACGTCTAGGCCTGAAGAATTCCCAACCTCAATCACTCTCGTTGATTCAAGAATAAGAGAAACTCCTTTGATGTCTCTGTTTCTGTGTCTCTGTTTCTGTGTCTAGAAAATAAGGTAGAACACTTACTATTGTTGGATGAACTCCTTTTCATGTGCTCGAAACCTAGAGGACAGCTTAAGTCAGATGAGTCAACAACCTTAGAGGACTGAAAGGCTTTGACATCGTCCTCTTCCATATGCTCTTGTGCTTGATCCCCATCAACATTTTGGTCTCTATTATTAACCATATGAACTCCTTCTTCATTATTTTCTTTTGCCAATTCGTTAAGAGTGTCATTCACGTCATCTACTAAGTTGTCGTCAACAGAATCCGCAACCTTTTCCATGTCATTCACGTCTTCATTAGATGATGAGTCGAGAGAATTATCGATAATATTTATACTCAACGTGCCAAGTTCATGTACTTGAACGTCAAACATCTTTCCATGAACTTAAACTTGAACTCTTTCAGGCACAAATTTATGTGCTTAGGTAGAGATACAAACCGTACCAGAGCACATGGCAGTTGATTCTTCTGCTTCGAAAAACATAAACTTGCCAAACATGCATGCCACTTTCTTAAAAGCGTTTGAACCCCATGCACATAAAGGAAGACCAATCATCTCAGCCCAAATCATACGTTCATCAACTTCAAATGAGGGCGAGACAATTTTGAATGAAGAAAAAAGCCTCTTCATGCTAACATTTGCTTGGAAAGTTGAACAACGCCAAATGGAATTGAATCCAAATCCATAGGCCCCAACATGATGGAATTTCATATCCATAAAACCTTCATTCTTACAAATTGTATACATATTGCTCATAGAATCCAATTCTTTCAATTTAACCACAATTACCTTAGACGAATCTTCAACGCTGATTAGGTCTTGATCATTAATAGAAATAGTGTGAACATTGACAGATGAAGATGTTTCCCCGGTCGGTTTAGAATTTCCATGGACAATGGATACGAAGGAGAGCTTATCAGGAGGCATATCAGTGTTTTTTAAGGAGGTGGTGTTAGAGTTAAGTTTAGTTTTTTTTTTTTTTTTTTTTTTTTCTTTTTCTTTCATCAACACATTATGAGTTGTTTGAGATCCGGTAGGGTTAGATCTTTGAAATCGAGCTACAGAAACATACAAGTGAAAACTGCCATCCATATATTTGATAATTAACGATCTTACAAAATCACATTCATCTTTAACTCCTAAAAAGCGGATGAAACCAAAACGCTTACCCCCTTTTGAAAGTTTGTTTGCGATGAATGCATCTACCAAGCGACCATATGGAGCACAAACATTCCAAAGACCTCTTGCATCCATCGAATCAGGGAAGTTAGAGACATAAAACGATGTCACCACTTTTTCCAACTCTTTGTGAAACGGGTTTCCAGTAGGTTTTGCTATAGAGTTTTTGTTTTTTCGAAAGATCCATATCAAACTATTAGAATCTATGTTGTTTGGTGGTTTCCCCATGATTGATTTAAGATGGTGTGGTTAGAGATTTTTTATTTTATTTTTATGTTTTTTTGTTGAGAATTTATACTTCCAAACCTAATGTGTCAACTCACTACAAATTAATCCTAAAACACTAGAAAAATAACCAATTCAACGAAAGAACATTCTAAGTAAAGCAACACTTTTGCTAGTGTAATTGTACACAAACAAAGCATGTAGTACAATATGCTTGATTTGGTTCTTAGTTCTAGTTTTCTAAACAAATAAATAATCACTATTTTTGTTTTAGCTGTAAGGTTAACACATAACAAAGATTTTACATTGTAAGAAACGAGTTGAATAGGTAAATCGTGTCTAACGTGACTACTATATTAAAATTAATAATAAAAAATTAGTAGTGATACACCAAATACCTTTTGGCCTTAATCAAAGGCACCTAGCATGTGCGGTTGGATTTGTATTCTACAGTAGTGGATTATATAACGTGCACAAATAAATTATGGCACTAATCATGTTCTGTAGGTAACGTTTTTTTTTATTAAACAACAAGACCATAGTAAATTTAAAATCTGCAACATTGGTTGCTTCCTTTGAGTGATTGAGTAGCAACATATGTAATCTTGGTCAGTGATTAGCATGTTATTTATTCACCGGCATTATTTATTTATTGGGATTATTTTGAGAAAAAATAAGTCAAATACATTTTCTCAATCCAATTTATACTTCAAAACGTAATATAATACTTTTATTAAGTTGTCCCCATCAATTTGACCGCGTTATAATACTTTTTTTTTCTTTTTTTTTTTCAACCATTCATTAACTAGCTATAAATAAGTTAGACATAGATTGATGGTGCTAAATGGCTATGAAGTCTCATTCTGAAAATTGAATGTACAATAATACCTGGAGGATATTAGATCATAATATATTTGGACCAAGTCACAACTCGAATGCATGGTTGCATTAGGACCACGGAACGAGAAATGTTACGTGTCCATATTTCGGGCTTAAGTTATGGGGGGAGTTTTGATACGGGTTTTGAAAACGGATACATTAACGTGAAGAATCAAAATAAGATATTGATTAAAGGCTTTAAAGTCTTGAAGCTAGGGATAGTTACATTTATCTGCTAAAAAAAGATATATATCTTGGTCTTGAAATGGTCAAAATTATAATCACTTACTCAAACACTCAAATCTATTAGTACAACGCAGGTCATGGGGATTATACTCTAATTAAACATACATTCAATTCAAATACCATCAATTACTACTAGTATATATTTCACCAAATAACTTACAGAATAGAAGCATATGAAACATAATTAGTAACCATTTAAAACTACTAAACACATACATATGAACATAGATAATCTGAATATCCACAATAATGAAATACAACACAAAAATATATGGTAGATCTAGTTAAGAGAAAATACTGCTGAAAGACGAAAATACCCTTGTTTTATCATAGAAGCATTTTCCTTTGAGTGGCATACCAATCAATCTAAAAATCCCAAATCAAAACACATAATTACATATCTGGGCATGATATAGAGAAATGCATGATCTTGAAACAAGAATAAACTACCTAAGGGTAAAATGATATGTTTCACTTCCCATGATATGTAGAAACACATGATCTTGAAGTAAAAAGTGGAGGGTAAGGGTAAAAATGGTAATTTTCCAATTTGGCATGAAACATATTTATCATGATCTAATCATTTCATGATGAACTTCAGGAGTTTCCATGATACTCTCTAAAGAAGGTTTCCATGTTGCAACACTTTTACTACCATTCATTCTACTCTTCCCAATCTCACCCAAAACATCATCTAATCTTTTCCCTTCTTTGTTCTTCAATTGTAATAACAACCACTCTAGCTCATCTTTTGTTAACACCAACTTCACCCTCATTTTACCACTTTCCATATCATAAGTACCCCTTGGTTTCACACAATCTTGCCTCCCTTGTTCAACTTGTCTTTGTACTTGTGGTGGTGTTTGCTCAATTTGATCCCTTTGTATGCATGTCTCCATATAATTCCCCATTATCAAAAGCTCTTGAAATTGGAAAACAATGTTGGAAGTGAGTTTTATATATGAAAAACACAACTTTTAAAAATATGAATTTATGATGAGCAATGAGATTTGGAGAGAAAAATGAGGAGTTGTTAGAGAGTGTCAACTAATGCATGTGAGGGGTGGGGAACATATGTTATATGTAGGTGACATATTTATTATCTTTTTGAATAGACTAATCACTAATGGCTCACTAAAGAAGGGTTATTTTATTCTTACGTTCTACTTTGTAAAATTTCTCACATGCAAAGTGGTTATGATGCAAAATCCAATCTGATTGTGATTTTTCAGCCTCTAATAGCTCATAATATGTATTATTAGAGATAAACCGTTATTGTTTAGTTCGTCTCATAATAATTGTTTACCGTTAATATGACACACATTTTTAAGAAAAGTACACTCGTTACGACGTTAACCTGTAATGTAATGTATTTATTTAGTGCTATCTATCGACACACTAATTAAGTAATTAGTGCATACTCATACTAAGTAAATACCTAAATGTTTTTAGCTAGCTTTGGCAGGTTATATAACTTTTGTGTGTATCTTGTGATGTTAAATCAATCCTGTGATGAATGTGTGTCATCATGTGGAACATCTTGGCATCTTGCTGACTTTTCTACCCCTCTTTTTCCTTAAACAAAAAAGAGAGATTTGCTTTGATTAAATCTAGAAATAGAAACAAATTTATATATTCTTTGTTTACTGGTTGACAGGTAACAAACTGGATACACTATACAAACGCTCCCTATATTGTCACATTAGGAGGGTTTGGTCAAATCGTACAACTCACGATGCATACCGTACAATCTGACGATGCGTCCAATCATCGCAAACCCTCTCTATGGGAGGGTGTGGATAACTTGCCACGTAACAAAAATATCAACAGTGTCTCCAATAATGGAGGTGAATTAACATGAGCTTATTGGCCCATATAATTTAATTTTGTTTACTTTGAATCTAATGTTTTGAATAAAATAAAGAATACAGATGTCTCTAATGAATTTACACGGTTACACATATTATCAGTGATTCATACAACAACGCGTTCTGTAGGCCTACAGGAAAATGACCAAGTTAATGACTTGTTGTAAGTTGATGCAACTACTATAAATTTGTGTTTCTTTTTTTTCCAAATATGTTTTCGACCTGCCGACTAACTTATATTGTCTGAATCTTGCATTGTCATCTCATGGTTATTCCCACCAAACATGATTCGAATTTAAGATGACAATCACAAAAAAATTATCATTGAGGTTTTCCCTATTCAGATTAACCACCACGGAATAACCTAGTGATAAGTCACGTAGCGTCCTCACAAAAAACTTAAAAGTTTAAAACTCAGTAGATATGATGCACATTTGATATAAGCTACTTACCATACAAAAGTAAAAAGTGAAGCATCTAAAATAGTATATGAACAAAAGTAGTTATATTGATAACCATTTTGACATTAAATATAGAGACATAACATTATTATAGATGCAATTATGCAAAAGATGGTGACCCACATTGTCGCATTCCTACAACGGTACACAATAACTTAATTAAATGTGATCTGATCACAAGTTCACAACAACAACTAGCTACTCTACTATACTCGAATTAAATGTACTATTTCTTTTGGAAGAGGTGACCAAATCTTATACTAGTACTTTTTAGATCATGATATCCGAATTCATCGTCACATATATCGACACTAAATAAGTCATGTTCTTTGTGAAATGCGTGTATACAAGATAAAGAAACGGACGGATGTTTTTTTTAGTTTTCCGTGGAAGTGAGTTTTAATTCAGATGCATGTGGCGTAACTGAAGCATCCTCATGGCCGTTTCCGACCATATTCTCGAGCACCCACAAATGTGTACCTAATGAGGTTTGAAGTATAAACTTCTTGTGAGAAGGTTAATTACCTCTGATACCACATGATATCACCTCCAAAATGTCGAACAAATTATTGTTTTTGGCCCCTTTTATAGTCTTGTGTTTTAAGGGTAAGGGTACATATATTGTTTCTGAATTGCTTGATAAACGATGCCTGACCGATCAACAAGCTGATAAGCCTTGATCAAATGATCATATGTGAAAGACGATGTCCAAACTAACTCCACAACATGTTCAAACCTATGTTTGTCTACTTTTTAGGAATATTTTTTCTTAATTTCAAAGAAGTTTTCTAATGAAGGGGGGAGTGACCAAATTGTTACCTATAATAGGGTTATTGTAGATATTTAGATTTATAAAACTAGAAAAAATATGGTAGTGATGTCACATAATTTGTCTCGTGTGTTCTAAGAGGCCACAGAAAAACAATTAGTACTTTATAAACAACCTCAATAATAATCTAAAGTTTTTAGTCTTGTAATGACGTTTAGCTCACCGAATGATGATAATAAACTTACTTTTTTTACAGTTAATATTGTCATAGCCGATTTTGTGTATATTAAAAAAGAAAATTTCATTTTTAAACTTGTACTAGAACGTTGACCGTGGATGCTACATTTCGTATGCTATTTCTTTACTAAGACGGCTATGAAAGAAAAATCTAACGCCTGAGTTTTGATGACAATGGCATCATGGATTCATGGTCAAGGAGTAAAAAACTGAAAACCTCCATGTCTGCAACATATGATATGAGGACGTAACTAGAATGCCTCGCGGTGTCACGGAACTTGATAGAATTTTTCTTCGTAGTGTTAATTATTGTGAATAATATCTAATTCTTCATAATGAACCCGGTCCTAATAGATTGTGTTTATAAAGGCATCCATTATATTAGTTTATAAAAAAGCTTATATAAAGATGAAGAGGTCTAAACACTTTTAAAACATAGTGATAATTCATTTTAAGCTTGTGTGACATGAAGAGGTTTAAGATATTGAACCTCTTCACAATTTAATGCTTTTGAATTATGTGAGGTGTTTATGAAGCTTTAGGAGGTTTATGTATAGTGGAGATATGTTCATAAAATATAAGGGTTTGTAAATTAATGTGATGACACAATTATAAACATTTTAAAATATTTACCATAGTGGATGGCCTAACTATTGCTTAGTTAGTCCATGAATAAATGAATGGTGAAGGCAATTTTTACCAAACTCGATTGTTTTTATTGAAAAATGCACCTTTTTGTTAATTTTTACTTTGAGTTGCAGTTAAAAAGATTTGTGACCCTGGTCACTTTTAGCATTGGTTTCGTCCCTAGATCTTTTTTTTTTTTTGAAAATTGACTATTATATACGAAGCACGAGCCGCCAAATAGCGGCCGGCTAAAAGAACATTACAAAACTACATCCAATCGAACTTACACCAATCTTTCCAACTAATCGAGCTACCTTTTGATCTATTTTTATACCACAAGAAACCAAGGGACTTCACGTCTTGAATGATCTTCTCTCCCGAGACGGTTCCATTGGCAAATCTTTTGTCATTCCTGACTCTCCACAGCACCAACAAGTGATAAAACCGGACTTTGAAAACCTTCTTCTTCTTGTCCAACCCAACCGATTTGTGAAGATCGAAAAGGTCTTTGACAGAAAACATGAATGGAGGGGGTCTGGTCTTGCACCATCTACTCATGCGATACCAAACACGAGAAGCAATGACACAATGGCGTAAAAGGTGGTCCACATTTTCTCATAATCTTCGCACAACCCACATAACGGGAGGAGATGTTGCAATTTCTCCTCAGAAGGGTCGTGAGCCGTTTGGATACGATCTAGACCTACTCCACATAAAGATATTACATTTTTTTGGAACCCATTTCACCAACCGAAAACGCCTCACATTACTATAGTCTTGATCACTATTAAGGAAATCTTTACGCCTTTACACTAAACTCCTTGTGCTTATTACCAAGCCATATCCATTTATCACCACCGCCGGACGAGTTAATACCTTCCAAAGATGCTCTCCAACTGGATAGCTCTTCCTTCCACCATCAAGTCTGTTAGCCCATGGGTCGAGCGTAACAGTGTGCTTACTGCTCCCAATCTTGCCTTTAAACATTTGATTAATTCCGAGACCTCCCACCGGATTTTCGGCACGCCTTTACAATAGTCCCCATACACTATACGACGCCTTGCATAGGGATGGGAGTCCGACTTCTTTTAGTGTCGTGTAATGCTTCAATAACCTTTCTCCATAAACTTTCCGGCTCGCTTCTATATCTCCATATCCATTTGGCAAGCAAAGCTACATTGGTTTCCCAAAGTCTACACAAGCCAAGGCCTCCGGCTTTGATGGAAGCAACTCTCCACCCTACCCAATGTATTTTTTTCCTTCCTCCGGACCCCCACAAGAACCGCTCATAATTCCTTCAAGCTTCTATCACTTTCTTAGGGCTTTAAATAACATTGAGGTAATACGTGGAAGGTTCTCTAAACCGATTTTATTAGAGTCACTCTACCACCTATGGACAAACTAGAACCTTTCCACTTTCGATAATCTTTTCTTGAAAATATCCACCGTAAAATTCCGGTTTGTTACTCGGTTCATGTTCCCTCCTATACGAATACCAAGGTGGTCAAAGGTAACGACCCGCTTCACAGGAGACCGCTTTGGCCCTACGACGATTTCGATTTCCTCAACCCCACACCATGAATACGAGACTTTCCTAAATTAATCTTCGGACCAAGTGATGAAAAGCATCTAAGGATTCTAGAGACCTTTTTATATTCATAAGAGACCACTCTCCAACAAAATGAACATCATCCGTAGAGTAAATGAGACACCATCCTAGATCTAACGTATCATTTTTCTGCAATGACACCTAAGTGTATACGCATGTTACCTGCAAAAAGTTTTGAAGTATCAACGTCTACATTCTTAAAAAAGATAAGATTTTACCTAGTTTAAGTCTGTTTGATGATGGGCTTCAAAATCCACGTTGATAAGTTGGCAAATAAGGTCGGAAATCACAATTGCCTTAGGGGCCGTTTGGTTGGGGAATATTGGGGTATATTGGGGGCATTTGCATTTTAATTCCTTTCAAATATCATGTTTGGTAACTCAAATGAAGTAATTTACAATTCCATGAATTGCCAAAATGGAGAGAGAATTAGAATGCCTCCAAAAAGTGAAGAATTTTAATTTATTTGGAAATTTTTTTTATAAACTTTTTTTCTTATTGTTTTTTTATAAATTTAAAATAAAATATTTATGATTTCTTTTTTATATATATTTTTTATTAATTTTTCATAAACTTTTTATAAACTTTTTTTTTTTTAATTTTTTATAAACTTTTTTTATAAAAAAATTTTATAAATTTTTTATAAATTTTATTTATAAACTTTTTTTTATAAATTTTTTATAAACTTTTTTTATAAATTTTTTATAAACTTTTTTTTTGTAAATTTTTTTTTAAATATTTTATAATTTTATTTTAAAAAAATTTATAAACTTTTTTTATAAACCTTTTTATAAATTTTTATAAATTTTTTATAAATTTTTTGATAATTTTTTTATAAAGTTTTTTATAAACTTTTAAATACAATATTTATGAAATTTATATTAAAAAATAAAAAAATATATTTATAAATTTCTGTCAACCAAACATGCGAAGGTATTTTAAATTATGTAATTTTAAATTCTCAAGAATTTAAATTTTCTAGAATTTAAAATTCTGAAATTTCAAATTCCCCAACCAAACGCCCCCTAAAAGAATTTTAAATACTACATGTTTAGGTCGCAATTGATAGCTTGCGATTAGTATCGTTTTATTTTATTTGTGATTAATAAACATGACGTATAATATTCATTTAAAAGTTGAAACGATTTTGATTTGATTGATCATGACACTAAAACTATCCAAGTTACTTTATAAGTTTTATAATTTTTACATCCACAAAATATATTTGAATTCGCTATTACAAATATAAGTAGGCGATTGAGGGTTGGGTGGTAATTCGGTCGTGTGCGGGTTGACGGGATCGATTAACGGGTTGGCGGCTCAAATATCTCAACCCAAACGGACATGTTTAGTTGATCATGTCGAGAAGTTCAAACATAACTTGAACACATTTATTAAACAAGTTAATCATGTCAGCCCGTTTATGATTTGAATATAAAATTAATAAGACATATTAAATATAATAACATGTATGCTATAAACCTTTTAACTTTTAAGCAACACGATAAATACTTTAACATAAATATATATTATTATAAAATATTTCAAAATCCGATGATATGTCACAAAATAAAGACGCAAAATAGTTGTTTCTTACTATAATGAAACTGTAGTATAACTTCCAATAACTTCTAATGCTTAATAGTTTAAATTGTATTTTTAAACGGGTTGCCAGGTTGGAATCTCGTTGATAATCTCAACCTGTGCCTAACTTATTTATTAAACAAATAAGTCGATTGACCTATTTACAATCTAAACTTGTTTAAGTTCAAACCTTACCTATGATTTTTTATGTTTATCTCAAATCGTGTTTCGTGTCATGTCAGGAATTATCATCTTCAAAAAGTGGTTATGATGTTATGATTGTGTTATCAAATACTCCTAATCAGTAATCTGTTTATCAACACGACAAAAAGTAATAGTGAGCAGCACTAAATTACCTTTTGGTGCCATTACTCACTCCATACTTTTACCTCTTTAGACTAAAATATATACTTGACCAAGTAAACCGAATTTAACTAAAGTATGCATTAAATATGACAAAATATGTTGTAAATTCAATGGTAAAATACAAAAATTAGTTTCAAGTGTTAATAGCAAATACTCACTGCATCTAAAATAATTGTTTTACAGAAAAAAAAAAAACGCACGATGAAAAAAAAACGCATGATCATTCTATTTGTTTTCTCTATTCATCAAACGAACTTTGGCACTGATGGGTATTGTTGACGCCAGTTTATACAAAGCATCATGTATCTCTCAGTTTTTTCAAGCTTCATCTTTTAAAAAAGTGTTTATAGAAGCTAGTTTTTTTGCTGGAAAATCTTGGCATTCCGTGTATGCTTTTCTCATATCATCTTTAACTTGTTTTGCTTTGCTAAACTGCTCAGCTAACTCGATAATCGTTCTGACGAATGGTATCCCTATCAATTAGTTTCGAATATCGGCTTTTATTTCATCGACGGTATGTGGAGTGAACAAACCATAAATTTTGTAGAGAAATTGTGTTTTGGTATCGGTATGTTTTAGATACGAAAAGTTGTATATAAAATGGTTAAAATGAGGTACTATTTATAGTAGGGGTGAAAGAAACCGACCGACTCCCGAATCCCGTCCCGATCCCGAGTCCCGAATCATGTCCCGAAACCGAACCGATCTCAAACGGGTCAGGACTCGGTGTGTTTTTTCCATTTAGTCGGGATTCGGGCTTGTCGGGACGGGCCGAAAACCAAAAAACAACAAACAAAACCGATCAAACCGACCGATCCCGTCCTGACTGTCCCAAAACCGAACCGAGCTTAATCGGGTCGGGACTCGGTTTGTGTTTGCCGGCTTGCCAGGATTCGGGCTTGTAGGGATTCGGGTCGGGACGGGTCGGGAGCGGCCCGATGCTCAGCCCTAATTTATAGCGTGTGGAGAGAGAGAAAAAATTTTAAAAAAAAACAAAAAAAACAAAAAACTAGCCGTTTTCTCTTTTCTCTTTCAATTCATGCTCGAGAGTTAATACACGAACCAACTCGCGCAACCTGTATGATGGTGCCCCAACTGGCGGCAATAGTTACGTCGAAGTGGCACACTAAACTAATGCACCATAACCAGCCCTCTGACCTAACCATTGCTTACGAATAATTAACAAGTGAAAAGTAATGACGAAGCCATTCTTATAAAAATCATTCAACTTTAATAAAGAAAGCAATTTAAACGAATACGTTGGGCATCAGTTTTAACTTTAAGCATATGACCCATTTTCTGATAAATTAATTTAACCTCTAACATGTTTAGTTAACAAACTAATTAAATTTGAAAAAGTAAACCGAGTCCTAATCAAATCTACTATTTATATAAAATAAAACAGAAAGATAATAAAGTATTGGACGCATCCACCAACTCAATTTCCTAGCATCTAACATTATTTAACAAATCTGCAATGCAATATTATTTCGAATGATTAAGACTGATTTACAGTTCATAAACATAATCTCATAATGTACCTAACTTGACATTTTAGGACAAGAATAGGACGTGTAATAATCAAATGATTAAAATTTTAACTTTTGCATGATTCGACAGAAGGTTGAAACCTATCAACAACTTTGTCAACAGTTTGTCTTTCAAAGTATTTCCAAGAATGTTACCTTTACCAAACAGAAAACGAGAGGTCAAACTGGTTTATTATCATTACCAGCCACCTGTATATCTTGAAACTGATATTGCCGCATATATTAACATTCCAAAGGTTGAAATAAGGCGACATTTCATCAAGTTAATTGAGCTGAAACTCAACCCGACCATGTTTAAGTTGAAGTTTTTTCAAGTTCTGGTACCAAGATGGAGTTTAAAACCTTCTCTGTATAACTGAACCAGCTAAAGCATATAAAAACTAGATTTGACAATGTTAAAAAGCTCGAGTCTGCAGCAGGCTACCAAAACTAAGTTTAAGCTTAGCCTAAGGTCTTCAAGTCAGAACCAAGATTGTCTCAGCTTGCTCGTGACTATAATCACATGTGATACTTTGTACCAGCAACATAAACAGGGTCAAAGTAAATTTTTAAACATGAAAGTGAAGATTACATGCCAACAACCATAGCAAGTCTGAGCCAAAATCTGGTTCAGTTCTTAACTTAACAGGAGACAGAAAAGTTCTTAGTTTCAGAATGCAAGATAACTTACCTATAAAACAAGCCAAACAAAAGCCGTTAAAACATGAGTATGCACGGCTTAATTTAGGAAGATTCAGTTGCAAGCAATGGTCCACATATCTTGACATGATCAGTCCGTTCGTCGACGTTTCTTAAGGTTATCGAAGACTTGGTGGATATCATTAGATGTGATTGGCTTTGATGCATCATAATTTTGCTGTTCATAACATAAAAAAAAAAAAAGATAAATTAATGGCCTTAATGTAAAATATAAGAAACTCAATATATAACAGTAAATGCAACTTAAACATTAAGCACAACTGCAATGCGAATGATTAGAAAGAATGACTTTTGCAACAAATCATGTTTGACTTGTTCTTGCAGACGAAAACATAAAAATGTCAACAAAAACTATAGAGTTAACGTGACTTTAGTGACTTTAAACATATTATAACATGTAGATATAAAAAAAAAATCCATCATACTTGCCATTTGTTTTGTTATAAACTGCTTGCTCTGGGACAAAAAAGTTTTCTTTTGCATATTTCCCACGACAAACAGTTCACTTACAATCAAAAGCCCAACAGGTTACAAGTGTTTTAAAGCTTTTTAAGTTCTTATTCTAGATTAATCAAATAGAATACGAGAGAAAAAGTCCTTGTAACAAAAAGCAGCACAATGAATGTCAGTTATCAAATTTGTTGCAAGTGTTTTAAGGTTCTTTTAATTTCTCTAGATTATTACTTGATGTAATTGGGAAGAAAAAATGACTTTGGCAAGCTAACCTCTAAGACCAAACTGCAAAGCAATTTAGTTTTAGATACCATCGTATTCAATCGTTATATGATCTAATAGAACTAGCGACACTCTGCAATATTAGCCTTACAGTAAAGGCAACTTACCAGGAATGAACGAATCTCATCTTTCATGTCAGCAATGCCTGAAAGTATTTCTATCTTCTCCGCATGTCCAAGATTGCTGAGAAAATTCAACTCAGCCCCTTCTTGTTGCTGCATTTTCTCATCCCTCTTCTGTTTAGCCATTCTCTCATACTCAGCAATAGAATCATCCTTATCAAGCAAGTAACTGATTCCCTTTTTAGCATAAAAGTCTGAACACTTAGCACATCCACAGAGTGCCTCCCTCCAATTCTTTGCAAGAAACATTGGTTGACTTTTTTCAGAGGCTAACTCAGTGGCCGACAAGTCAACACCAAGAAGACATGTAACGGATTTTTCACCAAGAACCACATCCTTATCATCATGTGGGCTTTTGGAGTTACCATCAGGTACAGCAGCAGGGTCTGCATCACGAATCTCTGAAGTACCATCTTCGAGCATTGAAGATGATCCAGAAGCAGAAGGTGCAGACACCACATCTTTTTCTTTGGAAGGAGTTGCAGCCACATCTTTTTCTTTGGAAGGAGTTGCAGCGTGTTCCTTATCTGACGCCCAAATGGTTGGAGGGTAAAGGTGCAGAAAGGAACAAATGGGGGAGCACTTGTGGCAGATAAGATCTTCATACAGAGGTTCGCCTTCCTCATCTACTGGGAACTTTACCTAATATTACAATGACAAAACAGATCGTTATAATAAACGAATTTCCTTCAAGATTATAAATTATTTTTAGTTTAACATAATTATAACACGATATAGTTTTCTTGATGTCTTTAGTAAGTATCAATTACTACAAAGACTCGGCAACAAGATTATGACAATACATAAGAGTTGATGTGTATTATAATTAATAATACTAACCTCGTTAGTGGACTCATGACCAAGATGCTTCTCGTGAAACCAATCCTCACATATGCAACACTGGATCATCTCTACTTGCTCCTCAGCATCTGGATCAGGATAAGGGCGGCCACATGTACAGTATTTCCCCTTGAAATTCTGGTTATAAGCGTTTTCTTCATTTTCAGAATCTTTGCTTGGTAAGAGTTTGCAGTAGCCTGCTCCGAATTTTGAATTGCCACAATCACACTTGAACTTTCTCTTAGTCCAGAGTTCTATGATCTGATACAGGACCGGAAAATTTTGGCCAAAACAAAAAAGGATCAGATGCATAAAGCAATCTCTAGCAAATTGCAGTCTAAACAGCAAACCCTCAACAAATTTAGCATATAATGCCATAATAGAACATAACTAAGCACAAGTGCTATAAATGATAAACCCAACCCAAATGGTCAAAAAGCATGCATGATACACCTCTTCTTGAACCAAATAAACTGGCTAAGCCATACCCTTTGCAAGACTTTCCATACAAGAAAAAATTACTACCGGTCGTATTAGCATTTCAATTACACGTATCTACTTGATCCTATATGAAGTATACACAGGTTGAGTGTTACGGTGACTGGTAAGCAATCATTTCTCTATTGTTAACACCTTATCCCATTTTTTCTTTCTTTATGTTTTTGGATTGGTAACAGAAATTACATGGTTCTTTTCTTAGATATGTTTGTCTTCCACCAATCATTGCCATCAACTTCTCATCGGGATGACTTGGAGAACCAATTGACCATGACTTGTGTTTTAAAAGACAATTCATATGTAAGTAAGATATCTTATATTAAATCATTGAGCATACAGATCAAGTTGGCTGCAGAACTCCAAAATTTCATGAATGACAATCAACTAAAAGGCATTGCACAAATGCAGTGTGAAAGTTGTTTAACTCGCTAAGGCTCAAAATATCTATAGGTCGCCAACTTATTTGTATGCAAACCGCCAAACATAGTGGTAAAATGTACAGCATAAGAAATCAAATAACAGACACATTTATCAAATATAGATAATAAAAGAAAAAGACAAACCTCATGCCCATCATGGCAAGACAAACTACACGCAGTGCAAACACCACCATTTCCATCAGGAACGCATGTTAAGCACGAGAAAATTGCCTGCCTCTTCATATAACCTTTGGCATAGGTGCACTCCTTTCCCTCATCACCACCCAGAACTAAATCCGCTTCCTATAAAGAGGGATCAGAGAACAAAAAGTATGTCAAACACCATTAATAACTTGTATTCAAAATAACAAACAGTATTGACCATCATGATTAGTCATTTCATCAAATATACTGCTGCAATGGAATAATTGGTCCTTAAGTTCTTAGATAAGACTATAAGGGTACAAGACTGTAAAAATACAGTGTACAAATTCTTATATCTATTTATCAACTAGAGGGCAACTAAATCATGGACTTGTATAGTGCTATTTGTTGCTCTAGTTTTACATATAGAACATGGGTTCAGACGCTAGTTCATCTTGTAAATAGTAAGTAGCTCACTAAGGTTTCCCTAATACTAAAATCAGGTCAGTTGCATGACTTATGAAGTGTGTTCAGCTTTCTAACACAACTTTTGGCCTAGAAAAACCAACTTGATGCGTATTAGGTTTATCTTCCCTTCAAATACAGTAACTTTACTACATGAGAAAAAGGATGTCAAAATATCATGTGCATTCCCTCAGTTTCAGTGGTTTCACCAAGGAGTCCTTGTCCTAAAGTAAAAACACATACACAACGCAGGAGTGATGTGTAGTCTCAAAGAACCAAATATATGGTTTAAAACCATCCGATATTCTACCTTTTGCTAAGTTTTTGCCAACAGACTGTGATATTCAAACAAAACTACCACTATGAATAGTTGATAGCTGAAGCAAATGTTTTTAACTCGGTAAAAACATTCAAAACCTACTAATTACTAACATGAAAGCTTCATTGCTTGACGTGAGACGTGTCATTCTAAACAAACTTGCAACTTCTTAGCTATATCCATGATATTCCATCAAAGTCAATTTCATACATATCATATATATCCCCCAGCTAATACAAAAAGTAAAACACTAAGGCAAACCTAGAACCTCAATTCTTAGCTGTCATTTGAAACCGAAAAAAAACGAGCATACGACTTGAACGGCATATACTAACCTCCCTAAAACAGCAACATTGATCACACATAAAGCATTACCCAATTCCCCACTAAAGTGTGGTGTACGCAGGAGATATGATGTAGACCAGTCAATCAGTCATACCCCTACCTAAGGGTCAATACCTACTGCTTACAAAGCAACAAGCATATGGCTGAAAACTAACAGACGATTCTAATATCTTACCTTATTTTTTCAAACTTTATCTATAATATTACAAACATGAAACATGACAAACAAACAACTATGGCTAGCTATGAGCTACGATAACTTTAATATGGAAATTGTGCTAATTTACACATGTCATTTCAAACAGATTTGCAGCTCTTCAGCTGTAGTTAGGTGGTGTTTGTTTCGGCTAATATTGGCGGCTTATAGCTTATTTGGTTTTGGGCTTGTGTTTCATAAGCTCACTTTTTGTGGCTTATTTTGAAACCTTTCGGCTTATATAAGCTTATCATGTCATAAAAAGCTTATATAAGCAGAAAAGTTTCAAAATAAGCCACAAAAAGTGAGCTTATGAAACATAAGCCCAAAACCAAATAAGCCATAAGCTGGCTATATAAGCCTAAACAAACACCCCTTAGTACCCCAAATGCAAAATTAGTCACACACACACACAAAATCACTTTTTTCCTGCACCAATTCGTGTGATATTACCCGCAAACAATCAATTACTCATAAAGTTGCATCATATTCTAGTTACGCAAAATCCGATAACGCTAGTCATGTAAGGTAGATTTTATATACCTAATTTTCATCGTATATTAATTTGTTAGGGCCTCAGTTTGAATTTTCGCCCGAAATTAACTAACAAACAAAATCATATAAATCAAGCCAATAACATACTAAATCCTTTAAAAAATTATATAAAAAGCAGCAACTTACAAGCTCCTGATGCTCGACCTCTTCAAGGTACTCATTCAACGACACCGTTTGCTCAGTTTCATTCTCATCATCAAACACATCAGCCATCTCTCTATTATTCCACAAGTCAGTTAATTAAACAATCGAATTAAAAAAACAAACCCTAGGTAATAAAATTGAAATTAAACAGCTTACTGGTTGAGTAGTAAAGGAATCTAGCGTTAGCGTTTGGGATTGGGATAGCGTGTTTGGATGGATTAGTAAAATGAAATGATTTGTTGATTTGAAGGAATAAAGGAAGAGTGTGTTTGTTACTTTTGGGGATAAGAATGAAATAAGAGCTAGGGCTTGGAATAAAAAGGGGGTAAAATAATGAGTAGTTTTCCCGCCATCGATTCTAGAAATCTTTTCGACTTTTGGAACGTATTTTTAAACTTTTTGTGTAGTGGGTTGGTCCGGTAAACATGTTAGTGATCGGATTAACACGTTTAGTTTACAAGGTTAAAATTAGATTTTCAATCCAACTAATTTACTACAACCTAATCTGAATATAAATTTTTTTAAATGAGTTAACCGGGTCATGAACAAACATATATAGAGTCGCCGTCAATTGTTCTTTTTTCCCCCCTAGCTACACCAACATGTTTAAGCATTCATTTTAGACCGGTAACGTTGTGTTTTTGAGTTCTCGTGCCACAATGAAAGGGTATTGAATGAATAGAAACCAAAAGTCCAAAATACAACTATCTTTTTAATCCCTTTGTGTAGTTATAAACCGGTTGAATGAGACTGGTTTTTTTCTAGATTAGTAATCGAACATTTTAATGTAACAAAAAGCAACTTAGCAACACGTCTTGGTGTGGGCCGTATTATGGACCAAAAAGTAGGCATGGGCCGGTATATATAAATCTACAAGAAATGTGTAGTGATGGGCCAAACAATTTGTGTAAACTAGGGGTATTGATCGGTTCGGTTATCGGTTTGTTCGGTTCTGTTAATTTGGTTTAAAAAAAATTAGGTCAATCAAAATAGAACCAAACCAAATTCAAATTGGTTTTAGTTCGGTTCGGTTCTTGGGTTGGCCCGAATAACTCAATTTCACTTTTTAGAAAAATTAATAATTACATAAATATTTAGAAAAAAATATATTTCAAGTATAAAAGTGTTATATTATATTATGATAACATTTTCATAGTATTTATTTATATATAAATATACATAAAAATATATAAATATATATATAATATATATATATATATATATATATATATATATATATATATATATATATATATATATATATATATATATATATATATATATATATATATATATATATATATATATATATATATATATATATATATATATATATATATATATATATATATATATATAGAGTAGGATCCAATAAAGTAAATTAAAATAAAGTGGTGAGTAGTGGCCAAAACCACGCGTTTGAGATTTAACGATCAGTGCATGCAATTCAATTCATATAGATGCATCATCTTGAGTTTCGAAAGTTAGTTTGATGTATAGATTGTGCAAATTGATTTTCATGATTTGGACGCATGCAGGAACAAAAACAAGAGAATCATGAAATCGATCTAAAATACGTATATCGATCGATTAAAAGCTATAAAACATGTTATGGTGCATTATAATGCATCTAAGATTATAAAGATGCATCTAATTTATGTCGATGCATCTCGGTTTGCGGTTATAGTTATTCTTATTCCTTCTTATTTTAAGTAATCTTATTTGATCTGCTATATATATATATATATATATATATATATATATATATATATATATATATATATATTATATAATTAGGTTTTAGTTATTGTCAAACCCATAATCAACCCGAGAACCGAATTAGTAGTTCGGTTCGGTTCGATTTTAGCAAATTCGGTTCGGTTATTAGTTCGGTTCGGTTCGGTTTATTCGGTCTTTTCGATTTTTTCGCTCACCCCTAGTGTAAACTCAAACTTTCATTAAGAACACTGGTATCCATGTCCTCTTAAATTATATTCTTAATTTATCATCCTAACCACCATATGTATGACATATTATTCACTCAATATTACTTATCATCTCAAATATGCATTTATACATCTGTAAAGATTCAAGAGTTATGAAATATTATACGAATACTCGTGCAAAACGACAGTTATTCTGATAAATAACACCTCATATAAGTCTCATATAAGAAATGATTCTACTTGACCTTATTATTTTCCCTATCGTTTATTTGTATTTTATAAATGTTATCTACAATGTCTAGTGTTTGTTTTAAAATAAAAACATTAAATCTTTATCTTTGATTTATAATTAAAACACCCAATATGATATTTATGATTTATTGAAACAAACAACATGGTCACATACGCACATGATCAAGAAGGACATTTTCGACAAATAATTAAACATAATTGACAATTTTGTTTGTTTATTTTTGGAAATCTCACTTTATGTTTTACTTAATTATTTTTTAGACAATCATTTGGATCAATGGACCTAAATAGTCTAAAAACTTCAAATCAGTGACGTCGTCTTTGACTTGTTTTCAACAACTATATTATATTTTTACCCGCATAATGTCGGCATGTCACTGTCCATATATTAAAAAAGTTTATATTTTGTTTCCTTAGTTACTAGTCGGAGACTCGGAGATGATTTAATACCATTTATTTTTGGTATATACATATCAAAGTAGAACGATAACAACAATATTCAATCATGCTGAAACGACGTACGAGAGAGGTGAGAGAGGTGAGATGTTGATACATATCAAAGTATTCCTCAAAATATTTATTCGGTGAGCAAACTTTGAAGTTGTATATTTTCAAAGTGATTACTGAATTCTTTCTCAAGTATTTAGCTTTAGACGATGAGAGCACTTATTTCAGTGACATTCAGTAAGAAGTTGTGATTAAACCGAATACCAATTTTAAACAACGATGAGTTGAATAGTTTGTTGGAGGCTAGAAAGTCATGGGTAGATAAGGAAAACGAGAAAACTAGTATATTGAAACAAAAGACGCGGATAAAGTGGGACATTGAGGGGGTGTGGTGCGAGGATCCTCGAAAAATAAAAAATGAGGTCTTTAACTTTTATAAAAGTATTTTTTTCATCGAAAAGGGAGAGGAGGGCGAGATTTGCAAATGATCGTGTTCCAAAAATTTCGGTGGAGGACGCGGCTGGTTTGGAAGAGCAGTTCTCAGAAAAAGAAATTTGGGATGCAGTCTCTAGGTGTGGGAGTGACAAGGCGCCAGGTCCTGACGGTTTTAATTTTAGGTACATTAAACGCTTTTGGCCAATTATAAAGTCAGATGTCATCATGGCTGTTAGGTGGTTTTGGGATAACGGTGAATTTTCCAAGGGCTGTAATTCATCTTTTGTGACTCTTTTCCCGAAGGTAAGTGATCCAATGGGGCTAGCTGACTATAGACCTATTAGTTTGATTGGAAGTTTTTATAAGATTATAGCGAAGATATTGGCAGAGAGGGTGAAAAAGGTAATTGGGAAGGTTATTGGCGAGGTTCAAAATGCGTTCATTGAGGATAGATATATCCTTGATGGGGTTCTTATCGCAAACGAGACCATCGAATTCCTCAAGAAGAAGAAGTTGAAGGAGCTGATTTTTAAGGTTGACTTTGAGAAGGCGTATGATAGCATCGAATGGAAGTACTTAATGGAGATGGGGTTCTTATCGTAAACGGGTAGCAACGTGTCTAAAATCATCTTCCATATCGATTCTTGTTAATGGTTCACCCATAAGTGAATTTGTCATGGAGCGAGGGGTTAGGCAAGGTGATCCCTTGTCACCTTTCCTATTCATATTAGCGGCCGAGGGTCTTAATGCACTATTAAAAGAGGTGGTTGATAAAAGTCTATTTAAAGGAGTTCGGGTTGGGGTGGATGATATAATGGTGTCTCATCTCCAATATGCTGATGACACCATTATATTTGGTGAGTGGAGTAGGGAAAACTCGTGTAACCTTATGAACATACTTAAATGCTTTGAAGAAGTTGCAGGGTTAAAGATTAATCTTAGAAAGAGTAAGATTTATGGTGTCCGGGTAGAAGCAAGGGCGGAGCTATTAAAGGACCGGGAAGGGTCCCGGCCCCCTAGGCCTAAGCCGGTTAATATATTTTTTCGAGATTTCATGTGTATTTTCGAAAAAAAAAATATTTCGGCCCTCCCATTTAATGTATTTCCCGAAAAAAATTTGTTTCGGCCCTTCTACGAAATTTTTTCTAGCTCCACCATTGGGTAGAAGGGAGTGAGTTGGATAGAATGGCATGTTATATGAGATGTAGTGTGAGTGAGTTCCCATTCACTTACTTGGGTCTCCCTATCGGTGTGAATATGAGAAGAATCTCGGCATGGAATGGGGTCATTGATAGGTTCAAGTCTAAACTTACCGGGTGGAAGGCAAAAACGGATGTCATTCGGGGGAAGACTTACGTTGGTGAAATCGGTCCTTGGTAGTTTACACTATATTACTTCTCTTTGTTCCGTGTCCCGTCGAGCATTATTAATGCCCTTGAGAGTGTGAGAAAAAATTTTCTTTTGGGTTGGGTTGGGTGAGGGAAAAAAGATGGCTTGGGTAAAATGGGAAAGGGTTATTTCCTCTTTTGGGGATGGGGGTTAAACATTGGATCTCTAAAGGTAAAAAACTTGGCTCTACTAGGTAAATGGTGGTGGCAGTTTAGAAATGAAAAGGATACTCTTTGGTGTAGACTTATTATAAGTATATATGGGCTTGATGGTGGTTGGAGTGGGGTTAGGGGTTCTCGGCTTAGCGGTGGAGGTGTATGGGCTGACATTATTCGCGCAGGTAAAGTTTTGGATCACGTAGAAGGAGGTTTTGAACATCAGTTTGTCAAAAAGGTTGGAAATGGTTTATGTACGTCATTCTGGTTGAATAAATGGGTAGGAGAGACTTGCATGCGTGATCGTTTTCCTAGATTGTATCATTTAGAAAGTAATAAGGGGGTCATGGTGGGTTATAAAGGCAGGCGGATTGATGGAGTGTGGGAATGGTGTTGGGATTGGACTCGGCCACTAAGAGGTAGGGCTGAAGGGGAATTTACTAATCATATAGATTTAGTGTCAAATGTTGTTCCAGACCAGAATGTGAAAGATGTGTGGTGGTGGAAGTTAGATGTAAAAGGTGCGTTCTCGGTTAAGGCTTTGTCTCGATGGATTGAGGAGCATCAAGCTATGGGGTCCGCAGGCACTTATGAAACGTCATGGAATAATATTGTTCCTAGAAAAGTTAATGTGTTTGCTTGGATAACTACAGTAGGTAGACTCCCGGTACGTGTGGAGCTTGATAAAAAAAGGTGTGTCAACTCGTAATTTCAGGTCATTTTACAAACTTTGAAAATTTCACTATTCATCTCAGGAATTTACTATTCATCGGTTACTATTCATCATTTTACTATTCATCGTTTTTTAAGTCAATTTGATATTCTGAGAACGTATTTTAAAATTTTATTATTCACGAAACACTGTCATTCCCGGAGAAAAATCACTATTCATGATTCACTATTCTTCATTTTTCGTAAACTAGGTTTACGAGTACTGCGTATTCATGAAAAATAATTGAGGACATTTCATATAGACTAGATTTAGTCTACATATCATTAGTAACATCATCATCATCATATTAGTTCATGCATGGTTTTGCATATTTCATTTAACGTTTATTTTCCTATTAAATAAACGCTATCGCATAATCATTTATTTTGAAAAATTGATCCGACACTTCCAAAAATTATCCTAATATATTTTTATACTCATTTTAAGACTATAAAATTATATTATTAGTTTACCCAATGTTTTAAATTTATTTTGTATATAAATTATATATATATATATATATATATATATATATATATATATATATATATATATATATATATATATATATATTTACGACGGTTTAAATAAATACTACTCGATAATTATTATTTCACTAAATTTTTGTAAGAAATGTATTTTTATAATTTTATGACATCGATATATTTTATTTTGTTCGTTAACATTTATTTCTAATAACGCTACCCTAAATACTTAACTATACATACAACTTACCTATATTACTTACACTTTTATATTTTGTCATACAAAATTCATCCACTCTTTTTCTTTTGTACCTCTTGTCGACCAAAATAACATGACACAACAAGTTTTATGTAAAAAAAAATCTTTTACTAGACCTACACTTGTACACAACTAGCTATAACACATGTATTCTTTTAATTAATATCTAATATACACATACTAACACACAATACAAGGTGAAAGAAAAATAAAAACACTTTCCATCTTCATCTCCATATTCAGCCAAGGAAGAAAAAGAGGAAGAAAGCCAAGATTTTTCAAGAACAAGCAAATTTATAAACTCTAGTATACTTTCTTTTAAGGGTTTTGCAATAAAAACCTAGGAGTATTTAGGAAAACCTTGTTCCATAAACCTCATCATCATACTAGTTGCAGATAGAGATTGCACCTCATTTCAGTGTACTCACTTTTGTCATCATAATCATTGCATCAGGTGAGTTTCATAGCCCCATTTTCAATTGTTTTTATACTACTTTTGGGAGAGATACATGCTCATCAACTTTTATGACATTCATGTCTATTTGCAAACAATGTGTTTATCTGAATCGAATTTTAGTCATACGGAAAATGAGTGTTACCATACTTAGAGTTTCTATATCATAAATCATTGGGCTAATTGACTTGGTATGATCACGGTCTAATGGTCTTGGTATAATCATTGAACTAGCGGTCTTGGTATAATCATTGAACTAGCGGTCTTGGTATAATCATGTACTAGCGGACTTAGTATAATCATGTACTAGCAGACTTGGTACAATCATGAAATAATGGTCGTGGAACTATTTGAAACAACACTCATATGTGTTATATCAATTGAATATTTATACATTAAGTAATGTACTATTATGTGAATTCATTTGACATCATGCGCTTGAACACAAACTATACATATTTTGGCAATGGGTTGTAAACACACAAGTTGCAAGTTTTGTATGGGCGGAACTTGGAACTGAGTGGATTTGCAATGCCTTTGCTGCATGAACATTCTTTAAAGGTTTTCATGACAACTCAAACTCTATGAACTCACTCAACCTTTATGTTGACACTTTTAAGCATGTTTTATCTCAGGTATTAGCATATCATCATGGCTTGCATGGAGTCGTTGAGTTGACGCTGCGTCTCATATATTTTATGCACTTAACTATCGTTTGATTGTAACAAACTCATTTTGGTACTTTGGAAATCTTTTGGGACCAATACTTTGTAAACTCGATTATTTTACTCAATCAAACGATGTATTTTCCAAACGACACTTTAGGTCGTTCAATATAATTGTAATCGTGATACTATGACGATGCATCCCAGTATTCCATTCATTGCAAAACAAGTAATTTGGGGTGTGACACGATGTATTTTCAAACGACACTTTAGGTCTTTCAATATAATTATAGCGTGATGCTATGATGATCGTCCCAGGTATTCCATTCCGCTGCAAAACAAGTAATTTGGGGGTGTGATAAAAGGTATAGATCTTGATTCATTACTTTTTCCTTGTTGTGAAAGTGTCGTGGAGTCAGTCGACCATTCTTTGGTGTTGTGTGAAAAAGCATTGCGTGTGTGGGATAGGTTGTTTGCGTGGTGGGGGATTGGTCCAGTTGATACATTTACCATAAAAGATTTGGTGTGTCATAACGACAAGCAGACAATGAACAAGGATGTTAAGTCGTTGTGGCAAGCTACTGTTTAGGTGAGTGCATACCTCATATGGAAAAGTAGAAACATCAAGGTTCTTATAGGTAAAATGCATAGTAGTTCAAGATTCTTTCAAGACATCCAATTGAAGGCGTTTGAGTGGATCAGTAAAAGGTCTAGAAAAATTAATATTCGATGGGAGAGATGGTTAGAAAGACCTCAAAGCTGTGTTAGTATACCAAGGCTTAATCGTTGATGTGGGTTGCTGCTTGTGGGGTTGCTTGGTTTGAGTGTGGTGTTGTTGTTTGACCTTTTTGAGAGGTTGTAGTTTTTGTTTGTACGGTTTCTGTCGAGCTGCTGCTTGTTTCACATATCTCATGTGCTAGATAGCTTTTTGGTAGTTTTTGTCGTGTGTTTTGTGCGTCGGTGGTTAAGTCTCTCTTCTGGGCTTGTGCTTTGTGCTTCTTGGAGGTTTGACCCTTGAGGTGTTTATTTTGTTGGTTAATAAATTCTGCCTTAAAAAAAATAACAATAAAAAAAAAATACCAATTTTCTTCAACGTCCCTTTTAAGTTTTAACTGGTTAACTGAAAATTTGCAATGAAAAATACTGTTAACAACGCCTAGTGGTATACATTATCAAAGTGTTTTAATTATTTTACTTTTGCACTGATTTTACTTTATGTAAACTTTTTATCAAGGTTACAAAATTCGTGAATCAATAGTTGGGCGGTTGACCCTGTTGTAGCTTGTAAGCGGTTTAGGCGGGATTAAACGACGATTAATCGGATTGCCATTTCAGGTAAGTTTTGGGTATTTCAGACGAGTTTTGGGTATTCTCGATAAGATTTTTCTTAAACACCTATTTTTTATAAATATAAACAGCGACTATAGGTGATTAAAACAAGTTTACGACGGGTTTTGAGAATTTTCGGCAAGATTTGCAAGTTTTCGGCAAGTTTATCCATCATTAATCACGGTTGACCGATTTGTTTAACCAATTTACACTAATCGAAAAAGTTGATGGCCCAATAACGCTTAAACAACTATTAATATAGAATTTTTTTGCGACACCGCTTTTTATCATATGGTGTGAACAAGTATTTGATGATACACGTTAGAAAAGAGAGTACACATCACCTTTCTTAATTAATTATGTGTTCTACAATTTCTAAACCAATGTATATTTAATGACTAAAGAGACTTGGTTTATAAGTTTGGTGGCATCTTTAGCCGACCACCATGTGCATAAAAGTTTGCAAATTATTAGTTAAAACAGCACAAAATTTTACATGCCCAACCCAAAAACTCACAAGCAATTCATCTTATCATCTATTTATATATTTTTTGGCTAAAAATAATCAGTATTTTTTTTGTGTCAAGTTAGTCTTTTGGATATGCCCACATTAACTTATGCTTCACTTTACTCGTATGGTAACTTGATGTTAGAGACGGAATCAAAATCAAATATGACCGAGTGCATAATTTTTTTAGACGACAAAGATAGTTGTGATAGACGGGAAATTTAATGTTATGTATTTTAGAAAGTGAATCTAAAGAAGACGAGAAATATTTTTAATCACACATTTAAACGTACGATTATTTCCTTTGTAACATTTTTATTTTATTTTTTGTTTCTTATATTTAATCATAAATTGTGGTATTTTGTGAAGAAAAAAAGAAAGATTATCCTGGTATTTTCGTATGTGTTTAACTAATGACTTACCAAACAAAGAAAGAAATCATAAGCGCGTGAAAAGAAAAAAACACATACAAAAACTACAAACCAATCAGCATTCACCACTACTGCACTACAGATTCTCACTTTAACATATTACATACTTTAAAGTTTAAACAACAAATGATCACCAAACTCAAAAACATAACAACTTCACTATGAACACCAAAAAAACCATAACACAAACACTTTTATTATTCTTCCTAGCTCAATCCATCTCAAGCACAGATGACTGCAGTCCAATGTTCTGCAGCCCGACCGGGCCTCAAGTCCGGTTCCCTTTTCGTCTAGTAGACCGACAGCTTTCTAAGTGTGGATTCCCTGGTTTTGATCTGTCATGTAACAAAAAGAATCAAACAGTTCTCAAGCTTCCATCTAGCCGATCTTACGTTGTGAAACATATATCCTACGGCTCGCAGGTTTTTATATATCTAGCTAGCTTCTTTTTTGTTCTGGTTTGAAATATTATGTAGTGTGAGATATCATGTGAGTTAGTGTTGTAGTATATTATAAGGTGATCACCTAGATTTATATGTAGTAAATCAGCAACTAACGAAACCGCATAAATTTAGCTAGGAAAGTTATTTGTTAAGGTGGTTAAAGTGGTTGCTAATATGTTAAGCAACCTAAACTCGAAAACTAGATCAATCCTGATCATGGTAATATCTTTAAACTCAAGATTTAAACTAAATGAATCATAGAGATACAAATTTCATAAACTAGGAAACTAAATGTTTCATAGTTGATGATAAACAGTTTTGTTTTGATGATTGAAGTTGTTATTATTGTTTTTTATGTATTTCGCCGGAACCCTTGAACTTACTATATATAGATAAACTAGTATACTAAACAAATGGAGTACTAATTGGTAGAGTAATTTTGTTCGGTAATTGAAGTGGTTATTAATTTGTTATGCAGCTCATCATGTTTGAATCGAGTTGCATTGTTTATGTGATTTAACTCTAAGTGGTTGTTTGTTATGTGATTTGAACTTACTATATAATGATAAATAAACTAGTATACTAAATAAATGGAGTACTAATTAGTAGAATATTGTTCGGTAATTGAAGTGGTTATTAATTTGTTATGCAGTGGTTCAGCATGTTTGAATTCGAGTTGCAATGTTTATGTGATTGAAGTGGTTGTTAGTTATGTGATGTAAGTGGTTGTTAGTATACTAAAGAAATCTTAATTAATGTTTGACAGATGATTGACATCAAGCCTAACTTCTGCGGGCCTGAAAAGCTCACGGTGACCACATTGACCAACACGCCGTTTGATTTCAGTATTTCAGATGCCTACACTTTTTACAACTGTTCAACACATATGTCAGCGTTAACATCTCAGACGGTACCTATGCTACCATTTCCTTGTTTAGGAAGTGCGAATCATTCAGTGTTTGCTTTGAAAACATCATGGATTCCGTTAGTAGATATACCAGCGAGCTGTAAGGATTTCAGGACTATTTCGGTACCAGTTAGGAGGTATGGTGATATAAGGAAGGTATTGACGTTGATGTGGTTTAGGCCTTTTTGTAAATCTTGTGAAGAGGATGGCAAAACTTGTGGATTCAAGAGTGATGATGGAGAGACTAGTTGCATTGGTTCTTCTAAAAACGGTTAGTTTTTTTTTCTTTTTATGCGAATATGCATATACCTTTTCAACTTGGGTACTTAGAGGGTGTTTGGGATCTGTTTATTTAAGTGATTATCCATTTATATGGTCATTTTTACCGCAGATAAATAGTTTTAAGTCTTCATATGAAACTCATTAAATGTTTAGATGGCCGTTTTACCTCGGATAAATACTTTTAAGTCTTGGGTGAAACTGCATATTTACTTTTTACCACATAAGCAATCCCAAACACCCTATAAACATTCAGCTTCTTAACTCTATGCTGTTTAGCACTATTTGATCATATCCATATATATATATTCTAGTTTGTCAAACTTTGTTCAAAAATTAAAAAAGAAAAAAAGAAAAAAAAAAAGTTTGTGAAACACTCTTGATCATGATCTGCCTTTATATGGAAAATGAGAGGATAATGATCGATTTAATTTAATATCTTGAGAAACAGATTCAATTTGCATTCAGTTTAGAGCCCTTTGGCTTAAACCGGTAAAATAGGGAAACTGAAGTGCGGGTATCCTAGTAGTCTAATGTAGATCTTTTACACCAAATTAACATGATAAGACAGTTTTCATACATAAATGCTACTATGTGGTAGTCTTAACTGAATGCTATAATTTGCTTTTTGATGCAATCTTGTGCTAAAGTAATCGAACATTTTGGCAATTTAAGACTTTTGGGCTATGTTTGTCATTTTGCTCTGATTAGCACCTAATGCAACATGCTTGATATAAACTAACTCAGGAGTCTCTGTCATTTGGCAATGATTGTTATATCCTGTAGTTGAGATTCAATGTTCAGCCAACCCATGGTTGATCTCAGTTCTCAGTTACATGTCAACCGACAGTCAGAACCTAAGAATGGCCTATTGAACTATATCATATACTTCCAATATTTGACTTAAACTATGACGCAATTAACAATTTTAGATACATATAAGCCTTTGTGCAATCGCTGCATACTGAATACTTGTATTGTTTGCAAAACCCTCCTATAAATTATGCATAATTAGCATAAAGTCGTGTTATCATTTCTTCTTGTTGGCTAACAAATAATGTACCCGTCTATGAACTAGTTAAATTTTATGTTTACTACATAGTAGCATCCATTTGATGAGGATTAAGAAACATACACAGTTTTGACTTGGACTTTGCAGTAAATAGTCCAAATGTCAAGTCCTTACCTTTGATTCTTCATATTTTTCTTTTTTATAGTTTTATGTTAGAGCATAAATAGTATCATGTGAAATTCCTTGCTTAAGTTCAGGCAGGCTGAGATAATTTCCCTTCCCACTGTTTCTTATTTGTATATTTGTCAAATTGGTCTGGTGGGACTACAAGTCAACACGGGTCGGGTTAAATATGATCACAAAAAAGGCACTACTTCTAAGAATAATCAAAATATTTTGAGTAAAATAATTTTCAAAGTTCAATGCTTAAAAAAACACTTTGGTAACTTTCAGTCCGTTTGACTTACATTTGACCCATTTCCTTTGAAGGTTTTTTTTACGACTCTATCAGTTGACCCATCAGACATAAATATATTCCAAAATGGGTCAAAATTTTCATATGTACTTATTTAGCTGTTAATCTTTATTTACAGGTATTCCAAGGGGTGCCAAGTATGGGCTAATCGTAGGTATCGGTGTACCTGCATTGGTTGCCATCTTTGGGCTCATATGCTACGTTTTTAGCAAGACTAGAAACTATAATCACCGCCAAAGCATTGACCTCTTCTCTATAGCAATAACACCTCAGCCACCTTCAACAACCGGCCTAGACAGGCCCACCATCGAATCTTACCCAAAGATCTTACTGGGAGAGAGCTGTAAATTACCCAATGGTGATGCCACTTGCGCTATATGCCTTTCAGACTACAAGCCTAAAGAGGAAGTGAGATCCATCCCGGAGTGTAATCACTATTTTCATGTGGATTGTATAGACGCATGGCTCAAGTTAAATGCAACGTGTCCCATATGCAGAAACTCACCTGAAACTTCATCGTTGGTTACACCTTGCTCTTCAATGTCCTCAAATTCGTCAGTTACTACAAATTCATCACACACAGCCAATCAGCAATAGAATTTTGATACGTCATTTGTGCATATATCAATGTATAAGAACAAGAATTTTTATGTTGTAGGTGTATTAGAGAAATTGCCCGAGGGCAATAAATTTGATTCAATAGAATTTCAAAGCCTTTTGAAAATAAACATCGTTGAGTATGCACGTTGGAGCAAACTCAAAGTGACCTAAGAATCGATAATGTCAGATCTTGTAACATCATGTGATTTCCCTCACAGCTTAAGACGTAAAGAATGTGTAGAGATCTCATCTTCTAATGGCCTCCACAGTTTTATTTGCCGTTTATTATAAGGGAAGGGGGAATTGCATATATATATATATATACGTCACATAATAATAAATATATATATCAACTAAAATTATAATTACATATATATCCTTCCAAACTTTAAAATTATCATATATATCGAACAAAAATCATAATCGTATATATCCTTCAGCCCAAAAATTATCATATATATCCAAATGATTATTTTAAATATATTTAATAGAAAAAATGTCTAAAAATTATAACTTATATATAAAATAACGATTATTTTTATTTTTTTATTTTTCTTTTACAATTACAAAATATCTTTTTATTGGTTTGAATTTTATTATGTCATTTGATCTATATGTATATAGGAGTTTACGTTTAGATGGAACGATGGATGGTGCAGTTGATATTCGTATTCAAGATTCGTCGATAACAAACACGGTTAAGTAGCCGAACATGATTGCCCTTTCTTTTCTTAAAAAATGGTTTAAGGAAATTTTGTAATTCTTAAAAAAATAATTTAATAAGTATAAATGTATAATCGTTATTTAATGATTATACTCTTATACTTATTAAATTATTATTTTTTATTTGTTATTATTTTTTTAACAATTACAAAATATCCTTAAACCATTTTTTAAGAAAAGAAAGAGCAACCATGTTCGTTATCGACGAATCTTGAATAAGAATATCAACTGCACCATCTATCGTTCCATCTAAACGTAAACTCCTATATATATAGATCAAATGACATAATAAAATTCAAACCAATAAAAAGATATTTTGTAATTGTAAAAAAAATATATATATAAAATAAATAAATAAGGTTATAATCGTCATTTTATATATCAATTATAATTATTAGACATTTTTTTTATTAAATATATATTTAAAATAATCATTTGGACATATATGACAATTTTAAGGCTTTGTAAGGATATATATGCAATTATGAGTTTTGGTTGGATATATATGACAATTTTAAGGCTTTGAAAGCATATATATGCAATTATAAGTTTTGGTTAGATATATATACAATTATGAGGCTTTAGAGGGATATATATGCAATTCCCTCTTATTATTATGTTTTACAAATGGCATAATAATGTTGGTTTGTGCAGGTAGTCATTTATACGGCTAAGAAATACGTGAGCTTATCGGGGGCACACACGTATACACAGAGGATATGTTTATTATATATTTAATATGTATATCGTGTATATATTTATTAAATATAGAGTAAATTACACCGTTCGTCCTTGTGGTTTGCGTTGACCGCATGGTTTCGTCCTTTGACCAAAAAAGTCGCACCGTCCGTTCCTTAAGTGTGAAACGTTATGCGCCGTTCGTCCTTTGACCAAACGACGCAAGTTTGATCAAGAAAACCCATCATGTGACTTGCACACGAGGGTAAATTCGCTATTTCAAGACCATAAGGACGAACGGTGTAGTTTATGTGGATAAGACCACTTTTAAAGTAAAATTACATAATCGTCCAAAGTGGTATATCACCACTTACCACACACACACAAACATAAAACACACATCATCATCATCATCCCATTTCTCTCTCTTTTAACCTAGCCACGACCACCTTAAACCACCACCACCGCCACACCGCCGCCACCGGTTCTCTTTTGTGTTGTAAGCAAAGGTAGGTTAAACGCACGAGTTTTGACTCGTGTTTCTTGGTAACTCGTTGGTAACCTTTCTCTTTTTGTGTAAGCAAGGTGGGTTCATGTTTGTTTCGCTTTTATTCATCTCCGATCTCCTTCTCCTTGCGTTTAAGATGGTGAAGTTAAAAGGAGAACATGAGGATCTATGTTTGTGCTTCCACCAAGGATGAAATACATTATTCTTCCATGGCAAAAAGAGGGGAGGACGTGATTAGAAACCACTTCATAAACAATGGTCTTTGCCAACATTAAAACCTTCAATCAATAACCAAACAAGCCCACTTGCAACAACAAAAAGCATCATCTTTTCCAACTTCGAGCCACTGACCCTTCTTCATCTTGAAATTAGTCAACCCACTTGTACAATTTTTGCACTTTAAAGACATTATAGACACAACCCACTTGCATATCATCAAAAAGCACACACTTTATTAATCACAAGCTAATTTTGAACACAACCCAAATCAGAATTCACTTAATAATCTTTAAAAACCAATAAAAATGATACTTTTAATAGAAAAAGAATATGGTGAAATGGAGTTATGTATTTGTTTAAAAAAAAAGAAATTGAGTTATGTAATAATCATATATGAAGGTCTCTATTTTACTGTGAATCCAAAAGAATCATCAAGAACATACTTTTGATACCAAACCACTCGACTACAATCACGATCTACTTATTCCAACTAACCTGGATCCCCAATCTCCTGGATACACCTTCGATCCCACCACCACGAGACCGCCACCGCTCCCACCGTAATAACGAGCTAAAACTCGCGCGTGTGACCCTACCTTTATCTTTTCATGAATATGAACCGGTGGTGGTGCTATGGTGGGGTTAGGGTGGTGTGTGGTAAAAGAAACGAGGTGGGGGTGGTTTTGGTGCGCGTGATGTAGTAGATCAAAAAGAGGGAGTGGTGGGGAGTCTTTTGGAGAGGCGGTGAGAGAGTGGGTGCGGCATGGAGCGGCGGTGGTGTGTTTTTAAACTTGTTTTCACGGACAATAACTCTTCAAACGACTCCAAAACATTCGGGTCTTCAAAAATTCGAGATGAAATGATGGTGGGTGATGGTGGTTACGTGGTGGCGACGAGGCGTGAGGTGGCCAGTGGTGGAAGGGTGGCGGCCGGTGATGAGGTGAGAGAGAAAGAGATGAATTAGGCTTAGGGTTAGGGTATAAATGAGAGAAATGGTGTTGAAATGTTTTTATTTAGAGTAAATTACACCGTTCGTCCTTATGGTCTTGAAATGACGAATTTACCCTCATGTGCAAGTCACATGATGGGTTTTTAACGGTCAAACTTAACGTCGTTTGGTCAAAGGACGAACGGCGCATAACGTTTCACACTTAAGGACGGACGGTGCAACTTTTTTTGTCAAATGACGAAACCCTGCGGTCAACGCAAACCACAAGGACGAACGGTGTAATTTACTCTTAAATATATAATATGTTTCACAAAATATTTTAAAGATCGTTAGTTTAACCGTTAGACGTTATAAACTAACTAATTAATGTTAAATACAATAGAGGGACTTAGATGCTCGAAAACCAAACTTCGGGACTCCTTTCGTTGCTTGGCCGATTAGAAGGAGAGGAGGGGGGTTGGGTGTCAGCTTTGAAAATTTAAGGAGGTGAGACCGTGAGAGTTCAAACTTAGTGGACAAGTTAATGTGCTATATAAACACACTTTAGGAGGAAAAAAAAAACACACGACACATTTAATAACCTAAGAGCATTAAAAATTGTTTTCACTTTTCCCTTTGTTCCACCATTCGGCAGAAAGCAAATCCATAAAGAGTTTGTTTTTTTCCCATTATACAAAGCAAGAAAACAATATTATAAACCCTTTGTTTGGTTTACAATTTCTCTCACTCAACCAATTCGAACGTATACTCACTTGAGTATTCGATTGGTTTTAAAGCAAGAACAAGTACACGTGGTGTTTTTTTTAATCGTGAAACAAGCACTAGCATCCTAAAGTATCTCGGTGTGTGAGCATTCCAATGGTAAGTTAATCACTTGAAGATTTCAAGAATGCAAGATCACGTAACATTAATCTTTGTTGATTAATTCAAGGTTAGGAACTTTATGTGTTTATTTAATTGTTAATCCATAAACATTAAACTAGATCCTGTGATACTCATAGTAAATGATTTACTTATATATTAAATCTCAACAAGGACATCTCGCTTTGATGTTATGGGTTACACTATAAAAACGCTAGATCCACTACGTAAACACATAATTATTTGTTTTATTAGAAATCATGACAATAACATGCATTCTTTTCATGAAAAATTTATTAAATCTTGATCTTGATTAATGTTAATGGTGATTAATGTTAATGGTTAAAGAGTTAGAAAAACTAATAAGTTAATTGTAATACTGACTTTTGTATTTTTCCGGTCTTAAGACTTACGCTTTTATATTTTTTGATGTATGTGGTCTACTTGGTACCTAGCTTGAAAATCTAGTGGGAGCCTTTTAACTCTTCAATTTAGTAAGACTCCTTCCTTATTATAAAGATTGAGTTCTCGAATTTTATGTGTTATTGCTTTCTTTAATTTATCGCAATATAAGAGTTTGTCCTTCTGCTTCTACCCCTCTTCAATCTGTTTTATTTCCTTATATGTTTCATTGTGAATTGTAATATTTGCAAAAGATTTTTGAAATATTAAAACGGACATATACTTATATCGAAACTTGTTTTAATTAAATCAATTATTTCCCGCGAGTGTATGTGTCAATCGGGTTGGGCTTACATACCGTAATGCTTCATGGCTTTCCACGACGAATTTGCTTGGATAATTGGTTTAATTTGTTTGTTAATATGCTACATTCCTTGTGACGTGTTATGTGCTAAACAGGTTTTATGATATTAAACGGTGTTAAACTATCGAATTTGATTTATCTAAACATGTCTCGCGAGTTTATGTGTCAATCGGGTCATTTATATGCCGTAATGCTTCACGGCTTCCCACGATGAACTTGCTTTACATGTTTAATAAACTTTAAATTATAAAGATTTGCTACTTTATCGATGATGAGTTTTGCTCCAGCTAATGACTTGCAAGGCATAACGCATTTGGTAGGGTAAAACCGTAATTTGCTCTAGCGAGTTCACGTAAGTGAATGGTTTTTGCAAAATCGTTTTGGGTTGATTGACTGTAATTCTATCCACGCATCATACATGTTTCGGCACATGTGGTAATTATTCGAAGAACTTGGGTTTCTACTCATGCAATAGTAGTATATAGTGGTTGGTCATTTTTTAATTGGTTTTACCAATACCGCGATAAAATGAACCTAAAAAGTTATCAAAACCATTTTCTTAACTTGTCTTACAAAGATGTATGCATGCTTCTTTGAACACCTTTTGATACACATTTTATTAAAACTTATGTGAATACCCAATGTGCACATTTAAGTCTATGCCTCCCAGTCTAAGAACACTTGCAATTGGTTTTTACTCTTTGGTCAGACCTCATGTGAATTCCAACCTAATGCAATTTTTCTAATTGGTCAAACCTTTTGTTAATTTTTGCAAGTTCTTACGTTGGTTGACTTAATCGAGTATGATTGGTTAGACCATTCTACCCGAAGCATAAGAGACAAAACATGACATGACATTGCATATTGTTTCTCCAATGCCGTGAGTCTCATAAATCAAAGAATTGCACTTGTAATGCAATTAACGCACGCCACTTACCTCTTGACCCGTTCATTACTAGTTGGTCAGATCTACTGTAATGAGTGAGAGTTCAAATAAGGATGTTAGTCTTTTAGTAATTAATTGGTAGTTAATTTCTTTAGGAATTAATTATCGGAAATAATAAACTTTTGAACTTTTTTAATTTTTTTAATTTTAGATGAACAGTCAAACCGTGAACAATTCGGTTTTCAGGTCTTTCTTTGAGAAAGAAACTTTCTGGTCCCAACTTTCTTGACTAGTACCGTAATCTAAGTATTGTCCTTTCGACTGACTTATTTGGATTTTGGAGCATCCGTTACCCACTGCTCATGTTCATGTTCCTGGACAACAGGCTCCTTCTGCAAGTGCCCTTGTGGCTCACACCCGTTAGGTCAAGGCATCTAAGATGATTGCTTGCCTCATGCTTGTCAGCATGATGCCAGAACTCCAAAAGTCATGGAATACCTAGCTGCTTTTGAAATGCTTCAGGAATTGAAAACTATGTTTTCACAACAAGCAGAATAGGAACTCCTTCAAACAGTGAGAGCTTTCCACGTGTGTAAACATGAAGATGGTGAATCTATTAGCGCTTATGTTTTTAAGATGAAGAGCTACATAGATCAATTGGAACGTCTTGGTCACCCTATATCCACATAACTTGGAGTGAGCTTGATTCTCACCACTCTATCCAAGGAATATGACACTTTCATGTAGAATTTCAATATAAATATGCATGGCATGGGGAAGACTATAAGTATAAACGATTTGCATGCCATACTCAAGTTACATGAGTAGACACTTCCAAAGAAAGATGATACTCCTGCCTTGATGGCTATCAAGGCAGGAAGGATCCAGAAAAAGAACAAACAACAACAAGATACCGCAAAAGGCTGCTAAGGGTAATGTTAGTGCAAATATTACGATATTTAATCTATACAGTCTCGTTTGTTTTGATTGATGACAAACATGTAACTTGTAATACATAACGTAAAATGTACAAGTTACTTGTAATCACACGTTGTCTCAACATACATTCAACACCTCTCGATGTCTCAAGTCCTCGTATAGTTACAACACGAGTTCATACATGTTTGTTATGTGGCATTATGATCAAACCCATTAACAAATCATTTAGAATGTTTAAAATACGTTTAGAGTCACTAAGTATTTTAATAGGTTAACCATTCTATTTCGAACCTCATTTTACATTTTGCATTCACAAGTATTTCATACAAATACTAAAGTTTACTTACACTTGACAAAATATATTTTATTTTGACAAGCACTTTTTTACAAAAGGTAACTAGACATTTTATTAACTAGTTACATAATACATTTTATAAGTTTACCTTGATAAACTTTTTAATCTAAAAATGGAAATACATGTTACATCATGTCATGCATCATCTTTGAAATCCTTGGAAGATCACTTGAATGTTTTGGTTAGATTGACACCCAATATATCAAATGTGATCTTAGTAAGATTTGGTAATATCTTGCAAAGATTTGAAGAAAGATTTTTAGATTTTATGTCGCACCCACGGTACCAAATTGTATAAAGGACGGAACCCTTTTAAGGGTCCGTGGTCCGTGGAAGCTCCTCATCCACTTTGGCTATAAATAAAGCCAATTGTTTTCCCATTTCTTCACCACTTCAAAGCACATCTTCTCCACCTTCTTGCATACATTTAGATCAATCATTAACAATGTAGTAACACACATTAAACACCCTAATGATCATGATCATAATGCTTAACATTCATCTTTGTTGTAAGCATACTCTTTGATCAACCAAAGAAATCTTGGAGATCTAGCCATCCCCACTCACCACAAGTTGAAGATCTATCACAAGAAGTTTAGGGAACTTGTGATCTTCATCATGAAGGCTTCCTATCAATGGAAGTTTATTTAGAAGTAGTTATTCATATCCATTAGACATTTGTGTCATGGATCATTAGTGTAAACTTCATTGCATCATAACAACACTTTCACCAAACTAGATTAGATGGTTTATGTGTTTGTGCCATAAAACACAAGGTTTATTATGTTGGGCAATAAAACATATTGGGAGTGGTTGTACCCTTGTAAAAAAACTCGACATCTAGCTTAGTGTCGGAAATATTGTATAGGCGACGTTAGGTTGGTTCTACTCGAACTAGAACCCGGTATTTAGCTTTGTACCTAAAAGTGTAGCGGCGATTGTAAGGTTTTCTCCACGAGAATGGAGCTTGTTGATTTAGTGAAGTAACTCTCGAGGTTGGGTACTCGGGAGTGGAGTAGGGCGGAAAGGAGATCCGTGACCGAACCACTATAAATCCTCGAGTTCGGTTTGCACTTTCCTTTCTTTATCTCTTTACTTTTATACTTGCACTATACTATTGTTTGTGATGTGGTTTGATGTTCATGATTGTGTGACAACTTGGTTTACCATGCTCTATATTAGTCACAAACAATAATTGGTACTTTCATATTATAACAAGCTTCATAGCGATTTGATACTAAAGATCTAAAGTTTTTAAGCCAGTAACGTATTCACCCCCCACGTTTCCACAATTGGTATCGAGCCACGTAGCTCGTATTTTCAAAACAAATGGTTTTAAAAATAGAGTACGATCCATGTATCAAATTACCATTGAAGCAAAAATAATATGAAAAATGCTTTGCTTGTTATACTTAGAAATTTTGTTGTTATATGTAACTTTGTATACAAGCTCAAGGTTTTCTTGAAAAGTAAAATAAAAAAAAGTTTGTTGAAAGAACTAGTAAGTATTGTATTATGTGCTCATAGAAAATTTACGAAGAAATATGATTTTAAAGGGTGTTTGGGATAACTATAAATCTAGTTGAAAAATCACCTCCGTAAATGTTTAAGATAAGTTACATAAGTAGATATGTTGTTAAATATGTGTATTATATGTTTACTATGAAATCTAGTAAGTCGCACACGCTTTCTATGTCAAATACTAGTTTTGGTGAATCATCTAGAGGACCACGGCACCAAATCTTATAAAGGCGGATCCTTTATTTGGTTCCGTGGAACTGTCACATACAATATGCGCTTTTTGGGCAACTTCAAAAATCATAACTAATTAACCGTAAGTCCGTCAGGTGAACCACCTATCATTTTAAAAGGAATTGAGTCTACTTTCATTTAAAAATACTCTCGTGGCCTGAGTCTAATTTTAAATAAGTGAAATAGACCAAATACTACAGTATGTCTAAAATATTGAGTTTCGCTTTAACATAAAAACTCAAAATTTTGAATCAAGCAATTTAAGTTGGTATTCTTAGAACTTTGATACAACTTCCTTTGAAACTAAATAATTTGGTAATATGTTTAAAAGAAACTAATCAAGCTTGGTATACATCGTCATATTTAAACGCAAAATGACGAAAAGTGTCTTTCTTGTTATGCTAAATGACCACTTGTTTATGTTGTTTGCATATATGTTGCTTGCTTATTTTTCAAATTGTTGTTTACACTTGTTTGTTTGCATAATATAAGTGTCAATCTTGCCATGTTATTTATTAAACTTGTTTGACGATTTCTTGTTTATGCACAATAGGTTATTTGCTAGATTTTGTGCACTAAGTTGGAAAATTATTTTACCATCGCTTGTAGAATTAGATCACTTGTTTGCATAGGTTACTAACATCTCGCATAACTTATGAAATGTCATAACTCACTTAGCAATGAGTACTAAGTAAATTAGTCAAGTACTTTGAAAAGGAAGGTGTTAAGAGAGTGTTTGGTACAAGGACAAAACAATGTTGTATGATGTAATTTATTTGTTTTACTTTGTAGGATGATAATATGACTTAAAACAATGTTGTATGCTAACCGGTTTATGCGGTGGATAGCACAAGTGTGTTATCAAATTTTACCCATTTTCACTTTTATGTGAAAATCGTTAGCCTGGTCAAAGTCTATGCTCCACTATATTTGTATATGTGTTATCGACTTTTCTTAACTAGACGTAATTAATGTCACATGTTTTAAGCAAAATTTGGGTTTGAAACTCCCGACACCTAAAAATGGAGTCTCAATGAATTTTTCGGTGTCCTGGGATCGACGGCACCAAAATGTTGGTACCGCTCTGTTATGTATTTTGCACCGCCATACACCTGCAGGCGGACAGTGGCACCAATTTAAGGGTTTCGCTGTGTAAAGAAATGGTGCCGTGAATCCTACAGGTAAGTTATTGAATTTTACTAAATCCCTTAATCTAATTTACCAAACTTCGTTTCTAGGATAGTTGTTAATGCATATCTTTCATACCTCGCTCAACACATACTCAATGGATTAACTTAGGATGTTTGACATGATTTTAGACACTTCTATCTCATTAGAAACTACCATCTTTGTATGGATTAACATCAAATCCATGAATCCTTAGTTCCATAAATCAACACATTCAAGATGATCATTTCCACCTTCATCATTACTTTTCCTCAAGCTTAGCATTTCTTAAAGCAAAATCAAAATGACTAAATCCTTAACCTCAAATAAGCCACTTAAGAAAACTACTAGGATTAGCATTCGATCTTGTTGCTTCATTAACTTGAGCTCTTCATCCTCGGACTCATTACCTCTCAACATCTCATCACCCATTCAAGATGTGAACTTTCTAAACTTGATTACTCCAACTCCACCACCAAAATCACCCACCATCATCCAAAACAACTTCACTACAAAGTCTCCAAAGCTTGTACCTATCAAACTTTGTGCAACACCACCAACATCTCTCACCCGTTATGCGGATGACTTAGATGACTTACCGAGACTAATAAACTGGACTCATTATTTGCAAAGATATCATACACAAGTCTAACATATGACTATAGATATTGTTTTGTATCTACATGTATTGCCTCACCGGTTAACATGAAAATAATGTGTCATCCTTCAAGACGATAAGTATTTACATCGAGTCATAACTCACACATATGTTAAATAAATATTATCAAGTCTTGTTATCCTTGAGTTCAATCTAAGCTTTATAATCTCAACAAATTAGGATTGACAACTTAAGTATTTCATCCAAATATTCAAGTATATGCGACTTACGATTGTAGTCATTAAAAGTCATATCCAAAAATCAACACCCAAGTATTTTAACAACACATGTTGAAACACTTATCCAAAACAAACAACCCACGGTGCCACTTATCCTCTTTGACACCTACAATCCTCTTCCATCTTTTGGCACCATTAACCGTATTGCTCATGAACTTCCAAGAGTATACTTTAAATCAAACGTGCCTTTCAAGGTGAACCTATACCTCAACCCCTAAGCTTCATAAACATAACCAAAACTTCAAGCACTTCACCCACTAGTTGTAGCAACCAATGAACCATAAGAATTAGTATCCGTAATTTTTGTGTTCAACATCTATGGACAAATATTCAACCTAAGTACTCCCATAGCA
>CM040240.1:221979790-222179790 GCA_022545495.1 Chrysanthemum lavandulifolium | reverse complement strand
TTTATAAACTTTTTATAAATTTTTATAAACTTTTTTTTGTAAATTTTTTTAAATATTTTATAATTTTATTTTAAAAAATTTATAAACTTTTATAAACCTTTTATAAATTTTATAAATTTTTATAAATTTTTGATAATTTTTATAAAGTTTTTATAAACTTTTAAATACAATATTTATGAAATTTATATTAAAAATAAAAAATATATTTATAAATTTCATCAACCAAACACGCGAAGGTATTTTAAATTATGTAATTTTAAATTCTCAAGAATTTAAATTTTCTAGAATTTAAAATTCTGAAATTTCAAATTCCCCAACCAAACGCCCCCTAAAAGAATTTTAAATACTACATGTTTAGGTCGCAATTGATAGCTTGCGATTAGTATCGTTTTATTTTATTTGTGATTAATAAACATGACGTATAATATTCATTTAAAAGTTGAAACGATTTTGATTTGATTGACTGCGACACTAAAACTATCCAAGTTACTTTATAAGTTTTATAATTTTTTTACATCCACAAAATATATTTGAATTCGGCTATTACAAATATAAGTAGGCGATTGAGGGTTGGGTGGTAATTCGGGTCGTGTCTGGGTTGACGGGATCAGATTAACGGGTTGGCAGCTCAAATATCTCAACCCAAACGGACATGTTTAGTTGATCATGTCGAGAAGTTCAAACATAACTTGAACACATTTATTAAACAAGTTAATCATGTCAGCCCGTTTATGATTTGAATATAAAATTAATAAGACATATTAAATATAATAACATGTATGCTATAAACCTTTTAACTTTTAAGCAACACGATAAATACTTTAACATAAATATATATTATTATAAAATATTTCAAAATCCGATGATATGTCACAAAATAAAGACGCAAAATAGTTGTTTCTTACTATAATGAAACTGTAGTATAACTTCCAATAACTTCTAATGCTTAATAGTTTAAATTGTATTTTTAAACGGGTTGCCAGGTTGGAATCTCGTTGATAATCTCAACCCAGGCCTAACTTATTTATTAAACAAATAAGTCGTATTGACCTATTTACAATCTAAACTTGTTTAAGTTCAAACCTTACCTATGATTTTTTATGTTTATCTCAAATCGTGTTTCGTGTCATGTCAGGAATTATCATCTTCAAAAAGTGGTTATGATGTTATGATTGTGTTATCAAATACTCCTAATCAGTAATCTGTTTATCAACACGACAAAAAGTAATAGTGAGCAGCACTAAATTACCTTTTGGTGCCATTACTCACTCCATACTTTTACCTCTTTAGACTAAAATATATACTTGACCAAGTAAACCGAATTTAACTAAAGTATGCATTAAATATGACAAAATATGTTGTAAATTCAATGGTAAAATACAAAAATTAGTTTCAAGTGTTAATAGCAAATACTCACTGCATCTAAAATAATTGTTTTACAGAAAAAAAAAAACGCACGATGAAAAAAAACGCATGATCATTCTATTTGTTTCTCTATTCATCAAACGAACTTTGGCACTGATGGGTATTGTTGACGCCAGTTTATACAAAGCATCATGTATCTCTCAGTTTTTCAAGCTTCATCTTTTAAAAAGTGTTTATAGAAGCTAGTTTTTTTGCTGGAAAATCTTGGCATTCCGTGTATGCTTTTCTCATATCATCTTTAACTTGTTTTGCTTTGCTAAACTGCTCAGCTAACTCGATAATCGTTCCTGACGAATGGTATCCCTATCAATTAGTTTCTGAATATCGGCTTTTATTTCATCGACGGTATGTGGAAGTGAACAAACCATAAATTTTGTAGAGAGAAATTGTGTTTTTGGTATCGAGTATGTTTTAGATACAGAAAGTTGTATATAAAATGGTTAAAATGAGGTACTATTTATAGTAGGGGTGAGCAAAACCGACCGACTCCCGAATCCCGTCCCGATCCCGAGTCCCGAATCATGTCCCGAAACCGAACCGATCTCAAACGGGTCAGGACTCGGTGTGTTTTTTCCATTTAGTCGGGATTCGGGCTTGTCGGGACGGGCCGAAAACCAAAAAACAACAAACAAAACCGATCAAACCGACCGATCCCGTCCGACCGTCCCAAAACCGAACCGAGCTTAATCGGTCGGGACTCGGTTGTGTTTGCCGGCTTGCCGGATTCGGGCTTGTAGGGATTCGGTCGGGACGGGTCGGGAGCGGCCGATCTCACCCTAATTTATAGCGTGTGAGAGAGAAAAATTTTAAAAACAAAAAACAAAAACTAGCCGTTTTCTTTCTCTTTCAATTCATGCTCGAGAGTTAATACACGAACCAACTCGCGCAACCTGTATGATGGTGCCCCAACTGGCGGCAATAGTTACGTCGAAGTGGCACACTAAACTAATGCACCATAACCAGCCCTCTGACCTAACCATTGCTTACGAATAATTAACAAGTGAAAAGTAATGACGAAGCCATTCTTATAAAAATCATTCAACTTTAATAAAGAAAGCAATTTAAACGAATACGTTGGGCATCAGTTTTAACTTTAAGCATATGACCCATTTTCTGATAAATTAATTTAACCTCTAACATGTTTAGTTAACAAACTAATTAAATTTGAAAAAGTAAACCGAGTCCTAATCAAATCTACTATTTATATAAAATAAAACAGAAAGATAATAAAGTATTGGACGCATCCACCAACTCAATTTCCTAGCATCTAACATTATTTAACAAATCTGCAATGCAATATTATTTCGAATGATTAAGACTGATTTACAGTTCATAAACATAATCTCATAATGTACCTAACTTGACATTTTAGGACAAGAATAGGACGTGTAATAATCAAATGATTAAAATTTTAACTTTTGCATGATTCGACAGAAGGTTGAAACCTATCAACAACTTTGTCAACAGTTTGTCTTTCAAAGTATTTCCAAGAATGTTACCTTTACCAAACAGAAAACGAGAGGTCAAACTGGTTTATTATCATTACCAGCCACCTGTATATCTTGAAACTGATATTGCCGCATATATTAACATTCCAAAGGTTGAAATAAGGCGACATTTCATCAAGTTAATTGAGCTGAAACTCAACCCGACCATGTTTAAGTTGAAGTTTTTTCAAGTTCTGGTACCAAGATGGAGTTTAAAACCTTCTCTGTATAACTGAACCAGCTAAAGCATATAAAAACTAGATTTGACAATGTTAAAAAGCTCGAGTCTGCAGCAGGCTACCAAAACTAAGTTTAAGCTTAGCCTAAGGTCTTCAAGTCAGAACCAAGATTGTCTCAGCTTGCTCGTGACTATAATCACATGTGATACTTTGTACCAGCAACATAAACAGGGTCAAAGTAAATTTTTAAACATGAAAGTGAAGATTACATGCCAACAACCATAGCAAGTCTGAGCCAAAATCTGGTTCAGTTCTTAACTTAACAGGAGACAGAAAAGTTCTTAGTTTCAGAATGCAAGATAACTTACCTATAAAACAAGCCAAACAAAAGCCGTTAAAACATGAGTATGCACGGCTTAATTTAGGAAGATTCAGTTGCAAGCAATGGTCCACATATCTTGACATGATCAGTCCGTTCGTCGACGTTTCTTAAGGTTATCGAAGACTTGGTGGATATCATTAGATGTGATTGGCTTTGATGCATCATAATTTTGCTGTTCATAACATAAAAAAAAAAAAAGATAAATTAATGGCCTTAATGTAAAATATAAGAAACTCAATATATAACAGTAAATGCAACTTAAACATTAAGCACAACTGCAATGCGAATGATTAGAAAGAATGACTTTTGCAACAAATCATGTTTGACTTGTTCTTGCAGACGAAAACATAAAAATGTCAACAAAAACTATAGAGTTAACGTGACTTTAGTGACTTTAAACATATTATAACATGTAGATATAAAAAAAAAATCCATCATACTTGCCATTTGTTTTGTTATAAACTGCTTGCTCTGGGACAAAAAGTTTTCTTTTGCATATTTCCACGACAAACAGTTCACTTACAATCAAAAGCCCAACAGGTTACAAGTGTTTTAAAGCTTTTTAAGTTCTTATTCTAGATTAATCAAATAGAATACGAGAGAAAAAGTCCTTGTAACAAAAAGCAGCACAATGAATGTCAGTTATCAAATTTGTTGCAAGTGTTTTAAGGTTCTTTTAATTTCTCTAGATTATTACTTGATGTAATTGGGAAGAAAAAAAATGACTTTGGCAAGCTAACCTCTAAGACCAAACTGCAAAGCAATTTAGTTTTAGATACCATCGTATTCAATCGTTATATGATCTAATAGAACTAGCGACACTCTGCAATATTAGCCTTACAGTAAAGGCAACTTACCAGGAATGAACGAATCTCATCTTTCATGTCAGCAATGCCTGAAAGTATTTCTATCTTCTCCGCATGTCCAAGATTGCTGAGAAAATTCAACTCAGCCCCTTCTTGTTGCTGCATTTTCTCATCCCTCTTCTGTTTAGCCATTCTCTCATACTCAGCAATAGAATCATCCTTATCAAGCAAGTAACTGATTCCCTTTTTAGCATAAAAGTCTGAACACTTAGCACATCCACAGAGTGCCTCCCTCCAATTCTTTGCAAGAAACATTGGTTGACTTTTTTCAGAGGCTAACTCAGTGGCCGACAAGTCAACACCAAGAAGACATGTAACGGATTTTTCACCAAGAACCACATCCTTATCATCATGTGGGCTTTTGGAGTTACCATCAGGTACAGCAGCAGGGTCTGCATCACGAATCTCTGAAGTACCATCTTGAGCATTGAAGATGATCCAGAAGCAGAAGGTGCAGACACCACATCTTTTCTTTGGAAGGAGTTGCAGCCACATCTTTTTCTTTGGAAGGAGTTGCAGCGTGTTCCTTATCTGACGCCCAAATGGTTGGAGGGTAAAGGTGCAGAAAGGAACAAATGGGGGAGCACTTGTGGCAGATAAGATCTTCATACAGAGGTTCGCCTTCCTCATCTACTGGGAACTTTACCTAATATTACAATGACAAAACAGATCGTTATAATAAACGAATTTCCTTCAAGATTATAAATTATTTTTAGTTTAACATAATTATAACACGATATAGTTTTCTTGATGTCTTTAGTAAGTATCAATTACTACAAAGACTCGGCAACAAGATTATGACAATACATAAGAGTTGATGTGTATTATAATTAATAATACTAACCTCGTTAGTGGACTCATGACCAAGATGCTTCTCGTGAAACCAATCCTCACATATGCAACACTGGATCATCTCTACTTGCTCCTCAGCATCTGGATCAGGATAAGGCGGCCACATGTACAGTATTTCCCTTGAAATTCTGGTTATAAGCGTTTTCTTCATTTTCAGAATCTTTGCTTGGTAAGAGTTTGCAGTAGCCTGCTCGAATTTTGAATTGCCACAATCACACTTGAACTTTCTCTTAGTCCAGAGTTCTATGATCTGATACAGGACCGGAAAATTTTGGCCAAAACAAAAAGGATCAGATGCATAAAGCAATCTCTAGCAAATTGCAGTCTAAACAGCAAACCCTCAACAAATTTAGCATATAATGCCATAATAGAACATAACTAAGCACAAGTGCTATAAATGATAAACCCAACCCAAATGGTCAAAAAGCATGCATGATACACCTCTTCTTGAACCAAATAAACTGGCTAAGCCATACCCTTTGCAAGACTTTCCATACAAGAAAAAATTACTACCGGTCGTATTAGCATTTCAATTACACGTATCTACTTGATCCTATATGAAGTATACACAGGTTGAGTGTTACGGTGACTGGTAAGCAATCATTTCTCTATTGTTAACACCTTATCCCATTTTTTCTTTCTTTATGTTTTTGGATTGGTAACAGAAATTACATGGTTCTTTTCTTAGATATGTTTGTCTTCCACCAATCATTGCCATCAACTTCTCATCGGGATGACTTGGAGAACCAATTGACCATGACTTGTGTTTTAAAAGACAATTCATATGTAAGTAAGATATCTTATATTAAATCATTGAGCATACAGATCAAGTTGGCTGCAGAACTCCAAAATTTCATGAATGACAATCAACTAAAAGGCATTGCACAAATGCAGTGTGAAAGTTGTTTAACTCGCTAAGGCTCAAAATATCTATAGGTCGCCAACTTATTTGTATGCAAACCGCCAAACATAGTGGTAAAATGTACAGCATAAGAAATCAAATAACAGACACATTTATCAAATATAGATAATAAAAGAAAAAGACAAACCTCATGCCCATCATGGCAAGACAAACTACACGCAGTGCAAACACCACCATTTCCATCAGGAACGCATGTTAAGCACGAGAAAATTGCCTGCCTCTTCATATAACCTTTGGCATAGGTGCACTCCTTTCCCTCATCACCACCCAGAACTAAATCCGCTTCCTATAAAGAGGGATCAGAGAACAAAAAGTATGTCAAACACCATTAATAACTTGTATTCAAAATAACAAACAGTATTGACCATCATGATTAGTCATTTCATCAAATATACTGCTGCAATGGAATAATTGGTCCTTAAGTTCTTAGATAAGACTATAAGGGTACAAGACTGTAAAAATACAGTGTACAAATTCTTATATCTATTTATCAACTAGAGGGCAACTAAATCATGGACTTGTATAGTGCTATTTGTTGCTCTAGTTTTACATATAGAACATGGGTTCAGGCGCTAGTTCATCTTGTAAATAGTAAGTAGCTCACTAAGGTTTCCCTAATACTAAAATCAGGTCAGTTGCATGACTTATGAAGTGTGTTCAGCTTTCTAACACAACTTTTGGCCTAGAAAAACCAACTTGATGCGTATTAGGTTTATCTTCCTTCAAATACAGTAACTTTACTACATGAGAAAAGGATGTCAAAATATCATGTGCATTCCCTCAGTTTCAGTGGTTTCACCAAGGAGTCCTTGTCCTAAAGTAAAACACATACACAACGCAGGAGTGATGTGTAGTCTCAAAGAACCAAATATATGGTTTAAAACCATCCGATATTCTACCTTTTGCTAAGTTTTTGCCAACAGACTGTGATATTCAAACAAAACTACCACTATGAATAGTTGATAGCTGAAGCAAATGTTTTTAACTCGGTAAAAACATTCAAAACCTACTAATTACTAACATGAAAGCTTCATTGCTTGACGTGAGACGTGTCATTCTAAACAAACTTGCAACTTCTTAGCTATATCCATGATATTCCATCAAAGTCAATTTCATACATATCATATATATCCCCCAGCTAATACAAAAAGTAAAACACTAAGGCAAACCTAGAACCTCAATTCTTAGCTGTCATTTGAAACCGAAAAAAAACGAGCATACGACTTGAACAGCATATACTAACCTCCCTAAAACAGCAACATTGATCACACATAAAGCATTACCCAATTCCCCACTAAAGTGTGGTGTACGCAGGAGATATGATGTAGACCAGTCAATCAGTCATACCCCTACCTAAGGGTCAATACCTACTGCTTACAAAGCAACAAGCATATGGCTGAAAACTAACAGACGATTCTAATATCTTACCTTATTTTTTCAAACTTTATCTATAATATTACAAACATGAAACATGACAAACAAACAACTATGGCTAGCTATGAGCTACGATAACTTTAATATGGAAATTGTGCTAATTTACACATGTCATTTCAAACAGATTTGCAGCTCTTCAGCTGTAGTTAGGTGGTGTTTGTTTCGGCTAATATTGGCGGCTTATAGCTTATTTGGTTTTGGGCTTGTGTTTCATAAGCTCACTTTTGTGGCTTATTTTGAAACCTTTCGACATATAAGCTTATCATGTCATAAAAGCTTATATAAGCAGAAAAGTTTCAAAATAAGCCATTAAAAAGTGAGCTTATGAAACATAAGCCCAAAACAAATAAGCCATAAGCTGGCTATATAAGCCTAAACAAACACCCTTAGTACCCCAAATGCAAAATTAGTCACACACACACACAAAATCACTTTTTTCCTGCACCAATTCGTGTGATATTACCCGCAAACAATCAATTACTCATAAAGTTGCATCATATTCTAGTTACGCAAAATCCGATAACGCTAGTCATGTAAGGTAGATTTTATATACCTAATTTTCATCGTATATTAATTTGTTAGGGCCTCAGTTTGAATTTTCGCCCCGAAATTAACTAACAAACAAAATCATATAAATCAAGCCAATAACATACTAAATCCTTTAAAAAAAATTATATAAAAAGCAGCAACTTACAAGCTCCTGATGCTCGACCTCTTCAAGGTACTCATTCAACGACACCGTTTGCTCAGTTTCATTCTCATCATCAAACACATCAGCCATATCTCTCTCTATTATTCCACAACTCACTTAATTAAACAATTGAATTAAAAAACCCTAGGTAATAAAATTGAAATTAAGCAGCTTACTGGTTGAGTAGTAAAGGAATCTAGCGTTAGCGTTTGGGATTGGTATAGCGTGTTTGGATGGATTAGTAAAATGAAATGATTTTTGGATTTGAAGGAATAAAGGAAGAGTGTGTTTGTTACTTTTGGGGATAAGAATGAAATAAGAGCTAGGGCTTGGAATAAAAAGGGGGTAAAATTATGACTAGTTTTCCCGCCATCGATTCTCAAAATCTTTTCGACTTTTGGAACGTATTTTTAAACTTTTTTGTGCGTAAGAGATGTTGTGTGAGAAACGTAAAAGAATTGCTTAATTTTATCTAAAAGGACTTGCAAGCGTGAGAACACCAGTAAACGCGTGGTAGTCATGCTATCTTATCTTACGTATTTTGTAAAATCTATATATATGAAATATGATATAAATATATAATTTCATATTTTGTGCCGCTTTATTTCACGTCTTATAAATGCAAAAGCTTCGTTTTGACCGCAAAAGCGTGAGGCATGATCATGTCGCCACGTCACGCATCGCGCTATTTATAACCTATGTTATGTATGAATTGCGGGGACATATCAATATCAAACATGATTGATTACAAAAAAAAAAAATGAATTTTTACATAATAGAGTTAACTAATTAATACTAGATCGGGTGCATTATGTTTTTTTAAAAAAAATTAATACTACATCGTAAAAATTCATGAGGTTTTCGAAAACCTGCGAGAACCCTAATTTCGTCCTAGCCGATGTGTTATAAACTACTCCGTAATAAATTGTTGTGACAGCATTTTTAGACATGTAATTAAACATGTTAGAAAGGGCTGGCCTAAGGGGTTTTTCGAGGTTAACGAAAACTAGTGAATAGTGAACGCAATTTTACTAAACTCGTTCGTTTTTATTGAAAAATGCACCTTTTTGTTAATTTTTCCTTTCAGTTGCAGTTAAAAAAGATTTGTGATCTTGGTCACTTTTAGCATTGGTTCCGTCCCTAGATCTAACGCGTCGTTTTTCTGCATTGACACCTAAGTGTATACGCATGTTACTTGCAAATAGCTTTGAAGTATCAACGTCTACATTCTTAAGAAAGATAAGATTTTACCTAGTTTAAGTATGTCTCATGATGGGCTTCAAAACCCCCGTTGATAAGTTGGCAAATAAGGTCGGAAATCACAATTGCCAAAAAGAATTTTAAATACTACATGTATAGGTTGCGATTAGTATCGTTTTATTTTATTTGCTATTAATAAACATGATGTATAATATTCATTTAAAAGTTGAAACGATTTCGATCTGATTGACTCTGACACCAAAACTATCCAAGTTACTTTATAAGTTTTACAGTTTTTTTTTACATTCACAAAATATATTATAATTCAACTATTACAAATATAAGTAGGCGATTAAGGGTTGGTGGTAATTAGGGGTGTCAAAAGGGTTATCGGGTCAGGTTTGAGGCTTATCAGGTCGGGTCTATCGGGTTTTGAAAAAATAAAAACTAACCCGCAACCCGACCCTAAAAGGTATCGGGTCTATCGGGTTGCGGGTTATCTGGTTGGCTCTATCGGGTTACTTGTTAATTTCATCCCACAATTTTTTCATTTTTTAAAATACCGTTAAAACATAAAATTAACTTAAATATTTGACTAACAGGCTACTATATTTCATTTGGCTCAATATAAAATGAAAAAAACAAAGTAATTACAAGTGGGGATTAAATTGTTTGGGCAGTAGGCGTCTCATACTCTCATGTAGTAGTAAAAAGTGAAAATTACTGTACTACCCAAAATGATAATACCGTGTCTGCACTTACCCATCTTTCTTCTCAATATCAAAAATACCCATCCATGTCGGGTATATATTTTCACTATATACACGACATGGACGTGTATGGCCACAAATGATTCTTGCAAATAAATTTGTAGCATGTTGGGTACAAAAGGACGTCTATACACGACATGCCTTTTTTTTATTCTTACCAATCTCATCTAGTGTGAAAAACATACATGACATGGTGAAAACATACGACATGGGTCAATCTTTAGGGGCATGTCGGTACCATTCAATAAAATACGACATGGGTCAATACTTGGACAAAGTTTAGGGGCATGTCGGTACCATTCAAGAAAATACACGATATGGGAAAAAGACAAAGGCCATGTCGTGTATAGAGGATGGAAATACACGACACACATATTTTGCATTCTCATTTCAAGCCCTAGACAATGTCGTGTAATATAATACCCTATACACGACATGTTTTAGGGTTTTCTACGACACATGTTTTGTTTTAGGGTCATGATGAATTACAATAGAATTTCTATATCTATAGACTTAGAAACACATATCTATATCTCACACATAAAATCTTTTCAATATAATGGTTAATGTATTTTCACTTGTGTAGTATACAAATCCTTTAAACATTAAATTTTTTCATAGTTTTTTTAAAATGATGGGAAAAAAGTACGTACTTAAATATATGTGAATGGTTAGATATATGGTTTTTAATTTATCTTGTGTTTAGAACTAAAAAGTACGTACTTGAAAACATTCGGAAGCATTTACAAAATTGTAAAAGAGTTCATATGAAAGTCATTGATTAGTCATGTCAATGTCATATTTCGTGTTAAATTGTGGCGACAACGACATTGTCGGTGAGTTGTCATATCAATGTTCGTACTTAAAATGTCGTATTTGTATAAAATTGTAAGCATACACGACATTGTCAGTGATTTGTCAAATCAATGTTAGTTCTTAAAAATGTCATATTTCGTGTAAATTTGAAAGCATATACGACATTGTCAGTGAGTTGTCATATCGACATTGTCATTTATAACCTACCTTATAGCCTACCTTAGAATTGAAATAAACATAGATTTATTACTTCTCTCTAGGGTAGCCATGAATTCAAATATTAAGAAGTTCAAGTGTGTATTACATTTTGATGATCAGCATCGAGGTGTAATTATGTATAATGATATGACGTACTCAGGGTTACTTGGTTTGGTGGTGAAGAAATTCAAGTTAGATCCAAATCTTCCGATTTATTTGTCTTGTAAGTTGCCTTCATTTGACTATCGTATTGATATTACTGAAGATGACGAGGTAATGTTTTTCGTTGAATGTGCTTCTACTGCTTATGATGGAGTGGCACAGATGTTTGTTGTTCAACCCAACAAATAAGAAGATTGTGTTTATGTTTTTATCTTATGTGGTTTGTCTTTCAAGTATTGGTTTCTGTTATAAACGAAAAGTTGGAGCTTCCCAGCAACCTTTGCGATGTCATACATAACATCTATATCATAATCATTTTCAATTGGTTTTAGACCGTTCAACGTTTTGTTTTCTGGCAATGCGTAATATAGACTGTTGACCCTCGTTGGTATTTTTCTCTTTAGATAAGTAACCATATCCTGAAAATCAATTTCTGGAACATTGATATTCATGTTTGAACCATCTTGATATGTTACTGGGTTAAGTGTAAACTTTCCGTTGAAGTTGATAGTGAAGTTGAATGTAGGCGTACTAGATGTTGACATTTGATGAATGAAAGAAGTAACAATTGAATTTGAGTAATGAAACCACCACAAAGTAGTGGTTATATATATATATGATTAAAGGTGCTTAGTCATTTCTTTGTCAGAATAGGTGAATGAGTTATCACGTCATTTTTTTTTATGATTAAAGCTGAAAAGTCAAATATTCTGTGTTATCAAATCAACAATGTAAATGATTATGTTTTGGTGATCATCCATTTGTACTTTCTGAAATAAGGTGGTTGTGGAAATACATATTAGCATAACATAAACATGACATATGTTACAAAATCAAACCAATGTAAGAAAACAACATAAAAAATGTACTACTTAGTTTACAAACCAAATAAATTAAACCAACTATTATTCGATGACCGAGTGTTTTGATCATTTAAATCTCGAGAGGCGTATGGTTGGGAGTCGTATTGGTCATAACACGGATACGGGTTTTGATGATCATTTTGTTCATGACTTGGTTGACCTTGGTCATATGGGTCTCATTGTGTAAAACATTTGATCATATGGTTGTGGTGAGTATGTGGTTTGTTCGAACAGTTGCGTTGGGTATGAGTCATAATTAGGGAAGCGTGATCAAGTGTTTGAGTCGGGTATGAGTTGGCCGTAGGTGTATTTTCGGGTTGCTCGTTAACCGACTTTTTTTCTTTGGGTATTCTTTCCGCTTTATTGGTTTGGAAGACAAATGGTTTTTTGCATTGCCCACGTTTGTGGCCTGCTTCACCACACCTACCACAATGTTTAACTTGTGGTTCCTCACCCTGAGATCGTATACGGTCAGTATTTTTTGGCCGACCAGGTTGTGGGTTGTCCATTCGTGGAGGAGTGATGGGTTGTATATACCCTGGATAATCCCATTCGTGAAACTCTCCTACAAAATTAACCGACTCTGCGTACGTCGCCTGGTATATTGGTTTTTTAAACCAATGTTGAACAAATTGCACACAATCCGTTTGATTCAAAAACCTAGTAACAATCAATAACGTGACCACAAGGTATCTTGGGAAAGTCGCCATTTGCGGCATTCACATGACATGTTCTCTAAGTTCACTTCACGATTGTATCGCCCATCATAAACACGGAACCGACTTTGATTAACCCCATATACACTCCAAGTTGCGCTTTTTATTTTCCTTTTATCCACCTTATGGGCACCCAACTGTGATTTCATACTTCATTTTATTTGCATGAACACAAAGACGTGAATAAGTTTCTTTGTAGTAAACAAAACCATTTAAAAATATATTTTCTTTTGGAAGATAAATACTGCGACTTGTCGCCGTTTATAATACCAATCTTGCACCATTGATCGATATTGCTCATCAACATTGTGATTGGAAGCTTCCTTGATTTTACAAGACAAGCATTAACGGACTCAACGCTGTTTGATGTACAATAATTGTAACGATTGCGTGGGCAATACGCCTGGACCATCTTTGCACATCCGCTTCAAGTAACTTGTTGTACGCCTCGGGCTCAATAGCACTGTAGAATTTGCATCGACTATCAAATTCTTGTGTGTATACGCTTTGCATATGCTCCAATATAGCCCCTTTGTTTTTTTTTCTTTTTAACGAAATGTTCATCAAAAGATGACGACAACAAATACCATGAAACGCCAATGGGTATTCATTGCGTCGCTAACGCAATGGCGGGATGCCTATCGATATTATAACCAAACTCGGTTATCACCTATGCATTCTTTAAGTACGGAAAACCACCATGACCAACATTCACCGGTCTCCCTCTCGCATATACCGTAAGCAATTGGCACAATTTGGTTGTTTCCATCCATGCCTCGCTAACAAGTTTGTACCTTTGTATACACCCTTTAAATGAGCCCGTCGACTATAAGCGGAGGCGGAGATGTTGCACGAACGCTGAATCTACAAAAATAATTGTAAACACACGTTACAATAAATTTACAATTATTATTTCATGTTTATTTATTTAAAAAAATATGCATGTGATAGTTGTAAATACTTACTGAAACACCAATGGAAACGAATAACATCTCGAAAACTCCTGTTTCGTTTGTCTTGATACGTGTGATAGTGCCTGGGTTTTTTTTTTTCTAGATTGTGACAATAGTACGGTAACATTTCAAAAGATTCCGTCGGTGAACCCCGTATCATTTGTAACCCATAATCCTTTCCTCTCCATGCTTGTTGATAAGATATATTTATTTTATACTGCGCCAAGATGTCTTTTTGTATATCTTTCGGTTTCAAATCACGGTTATTGTCTTTTAATTTATCTCTAAAAATGTGACCAATAACCTTTTTATTTGCATTTCGATGGTTAGGATATGTTTGAGTTTTGGGACACGTGTGAGTATCTATCATACCTGTAACTCGAAACACATTTGTTTTTTCCACACGTTTAGCGCAAATTCTCCAGTTGCATTCTTTAAAATGATAGCACTTACAAGAAAACCTATCTGGTTCCGACCTAGGTAACCTTCTTGTATACATTTCAACCTAATTGCAACGTCTAACTTTTCTCTTGTGTGAAAAAAACTTTCCGACATAAACGTCAGCATCGCTATTATATTGATTTGAAATTATTGGTTTCGGTGGTAAATAGGTGGTTCGGAACATCGTGCATCAATGAAAAATATTCTTCCAGTCATGGTTAACTGGTTTTGGTTTATCATCTACACCAACAAAACAATCATTTTGTTCATCGTCTGCATCATCATCTGACCCGAATGCAAATGATGATCCTGGTTTTTTGAAATTTGGCTCATCTTTATACCCGGAATCATTATTTTCATAATCAATTGCTTCAAATTTTTGAGATGGGCCATCATTTAAAAAAGACACATTGTTTTGAAAAGCAGATGACCCGGTGTTTTCGTTAGGTGTTTCTAAAAAATTGTAAAACGTTCGATTTTCTTGGGTTGACCTAAAATATGTAGTTTCTTCCAAATGTGTTGTTTTAGCCACATAAAGATGAGACATTCCTCTATTCGCATAAGTGTAATCAGCAAAAAAAGTTACCTCGTCGTCGTCAGTGATATCCATTCGAAAATCAAATGACGGTGCTTAAATTTAAAATTAAGTTGAATATTGGGATCCAACTTGAATTTAGAACGCACAAACTCAACTAACCATGAGTATGTGATATTAGTGTACATGACCACACCTCGTTGGGTATTATCAAAATGTAATAAGCAGTTGAATTTATGAATTTCAAGTCATGGCGATGTATTTATGAATTTGCTATGTTTGGATATACATTTCGGTTTGTATATATTATACATACAATGTGTGTAAATTTTACCCGAAATATGACACGGATGGGACAACTCTATGACAACGATTTGACTACTCCATGACTATTTCTTTCGTGTAAATTTTTACCGAAATATGACATGATGGGACAACTCTATGACAACGATTTGACTACTCCATGACTATTTCTTGTGCGTGTAAATTTTACCCGAAATATGACACGATGGGACAACTCTATGACAACGATTTGACTACTCCATGACTATTTCTTGTCGTGTAATTTTTACCCGAAATATGACACAGATGGGACAACTCTATGACAACGATTTGACTACTCCATGACTATTTCTTGTACGTGTAATTTTTTACCCGAAATATGACACAGATGGGAAATGATTTGACAACTCAATGACTCTATTTAAGTCTTACATTGTCAATCTATTTGCTTAACAAAAATCATTCAGTAATTTATCTCTTTACATTCTAAATAAAATGTCAGACAACATACCATTCGACCTTCAAGTTGATATCATGAATAGACTTCCAGTTAAGTCTTTACTGCAGTTTCGTAGTGTCTCAAAGAGATGGAGGTCTTCCATAGACTTTTCCAACTTCATCCGTAGCTACGGCTTTCGTGAAACAGATGTGTGTTGTTTTAATTTAACATATATGCAAGGTAATGTAGGTTTTATGTTTTCAGTTAATGGAAGTTTAGCTTTCACGCACCTAGATACAACTCTTCATCTTCCAACTCTTAAGCCAATTGCTACTTCTGAAGGTGTCTGGTGCTTTTCATATGGTTCAAACATGATGGTCGTTATTTGGAACCCATCAATAAAACGATCTATAGGGGTATTAGTCCCTAGCTTCTTGAATCAACCTGATTCACCAAAAATGGTCATCGGTTTTGGTGTACGTCCTGACAATTTAGACCTAACAATTTTAAAAATTAATTACCCGTTATACGGTGATGGGCCATAGTGCGTGTCAAGATATACCTTGAGTTCGAGACTGGAACCATATTGAAAATGACCTTTTGCCTCGAGAAGGATTAGACTAAAAGGTCCGCCAAGCAAGAGTGGGTGGTAAAATTCTTGGCTTGGTTATGAAAAATTTCTTTTCAATGATGGTATTTGGTACAAACGCTATATGGTAGTTTCATTTGATTTGGTTAGTCACCAATTTACCGACGTAGGCATACCGGAAGAGATAAGACGCATGGTTGGGCCTCCATTCCGTATATCCCAGCTACGGAACTCTATTGTAATTTCAGGAAGTTTCTTAGCAGATGGGTACAAAGTTTTGTGTGCATGGGTGTTAGAAATTGATGGTGCTATTGTATCATCGTGTACAGTGCTATTCACCTTTCCATACCCAATAGAGAATGTGGTAAAATTAGTTGGGTTTACTAAGGATGATGATCCAATTATTGAAGCTAAGATCGACCAAGAGATAGCTCACTCGCTACAAGTGTACGAGCGAGCTTCTGAATTGTGGCAAGACATGGGTATTGAAGCGAATGGTGGTTCATTTTTCATTGGCCCATATAAAGAATCACTAATTCTTCTTAATGAACCAAATCATACCATTGTCGTTTAGTTCGTGTCTTTACCGTTATCAATGTTTGTTTCTGTACTCTTTTTTTAACTAATCAATGTTCTACATTTTTAGCAATGTCATATTCAGCAACATGATTCTATAATGGTCAAGTATATAAAAAGTGACATAGTTAATTATTGCTCTACAATAGTTAATGAATTATTGGTCTATAAATTGTCAGCTATATAAAGCCAATTCTAGTGGTAGCATGTGTTGACAATTCCATGACATCAACGTGTATGTGTAATTTATTACACGATATATGACAAGGATTTGACAGTTCGTATTCTGTAAACTGACATATATTTGACAATTCATTGACATTAACGTGTATGTGTAATTTATTACGCGATATATGACAAGGATTTGACAGTTCATTTTTTGTACACTGACATAGATTTGACAATTCATTGACATTAACGTGTATGTGTAATTTATTACGCGATATATGACAAGAATATTTTCTTTATCCCGACATGATTTGACAACACCATAAAAAATTTACCTATAAAACCTCATTTACTTCTATTTTTCTAAACACATATCAACATTATTGACATTTCTACTCTCTGCAAAGAAGGTTACTCTCCACAATATGTCTCGACAAAACAATACCGGAAACACCAAACGATACAACAACTCACCATTCGTTCCACCATCCCAAAGAAGGGACACAACATATGCACCCCAACATAACGTTGGGGGTTCTTCAACCTCTTCCAACAACCGGACTAGGATAATACCTGGTCCTGCTGGTATTCTTCAAGCGGCTATTCTCCGCAAAAATTCAGACATTAGGGAAGGTGGCCCCGAATATTGTGTAGTGCCAACACAAGAATATGTAAGGAAAATAAATGAGGATGTCAAGGAGGATGATCATTTTACCCGTGGGCCATGGCTAAGCGCGATTCATAAGCTTCATAATGATGAAGATGTCATCGTAACTGGTTGTCTTGGCGATATAAAAAACTATTGTGTGAAAGGGAAGCTTGAACTTGTTGTAGGTGTAATCAAGACTTGTACACCTAACGCGCTAGGTGAGCTAACAGTGACACTAAAAGATCCAACAGGGACAATGTCTGGTACAATTCATCACAAAGTCCTTACAGAAGAGGCAGGTTACAAAAAGTCTATCAAAGTCGGAGCTGTGTTGGTACTTCGTAATGTTTCGGTGTTTACCCCAAAATCAACACCCCCTTCTCTTAACATTACATTGAGGAACATGGTTGCTGTTTTCGACAAGGATACAGTTTTTATTGGATGAATCTTTGCATATTCATCTCCTACTTTTAGGTAATGTTATCTATGTAATGTTTATCTAACTCAACGTCATCTATATGTAATGTTGATTTACTTGAATAAAAGTTTGAATTAACATCAAATATAAGTTAAACATATAATATAAAAATATATACAACTTCCATTAAAAATCACTCTCAATCATATCCACAAGAACTAGTCTCCTCGCAACGACAATCGTAAAACATCTTAGAGATACTATATCTAATAGTCTTGAAAAAGCCTTCAACATCATAACTCCATTGTGGTGGAAACTTACCAGTAACAAACTCATGCATGAGCCAACAAGTGATGACTCCACAATCGTGAGTGTTAGTTTGGTGTGGGATCGGATATTGTTGGTTGTTGTAACGGAATTTGAAATTGTAGTGCGGACGTCCGGTTCTTGTGAAATGTCCTACCTCTTCTAAACATTTGTTAACAACTCCGGTCCATTCTAGAACATACTCTCGTAAATAATCACTACGCTCCGTGCTAGGCAAAGAGTCGTGAACCGAAGGTGGATGACACTAGATCAATAAGCTTTGTGACCCAATGATTCCTCTCGCATTCATCGGCATCACCACTGCGTCGAAAATGTATTCAAATATATCTGATTAAATAAACTAGTAAAGCGTAATTTATGAGAAAAATTAATTATAGGTTGAAACACATTTACTTACCCATGTTACTTGATCCCATGAAGGGTACGGTGCATGCTACCATCTAATGTTCCCATAATCGAAGGAGCTATCGAAAGCATGGGTACTCTACCACCATTATATGTGGGGTAAGTGGATGATGTCCATGATGACGATACTGTCCATGGCGCGCCATCTTGCCTTCTTCTTATTAATAGCTCAACCCAACAATTCATTTCTTTGAGTCAAGAGATTAAACAAAATCATTTTACGTTCTTCAAACTAATATAATCTAAACTTTTTAAAAACATAACACTATACTTACGTCGTCGATGACCAACCAATTTGACCGGTACTCACGGATCGGTGTCGTTCTTGTATAATTCCGAAGTAGTTGTTGAAAGAAGCTAAGCTCGCTACCCAACCCTTTGGATGGCGGTCAAGGTATATCGGGATGGGTTTAATAGAAATTCCTCCAACTAACATAACGCCACGCCTCACCGAAAAAACAAACGATAAAATACAATATCAAACATTGTTAATTAGCAACTTCATGTTAATAAATTTTAAGGGTCCAATATACCTTATTAGGGTCAACATTATAAACTGCAACTGGTCCAACACGACGACTACCAAAACAGGCAACACCACCAGCATACTCTTTATACTCATGAACCGCTTGTTCTTCCAAATTAAATGCTAGAATGTTCGAGGTACTCTTTTTTTGCGTCTTCTTAGCGGCACGTTTCTTAGGCAAGATTGTGATTGTCCCCTGTTCGGTGTAAGGATATTGCAGACATTTACCCGGACGACAATCCCTCTTTGGTCGCTCGATCGCATCCTTAAAAAAAATAAACAATAAAAAATTTAAAAATCAATATAACTACTAATAACAATATTAACCATGAAATATTTTATGTAATTAATAGGTTACATGGACGTCGACACCTACGTCATAGGCGTGAGATGGACCTGCCTCATAATCAACAGGCGTGGCAAAAGAGCCAAACCCAAGTGGCGTACGGGTAGCCGTATGTCCGGTGGAGGGAAGCCATGATGGACCAGTAGACTTTAACGGCGGTGTAGGTACATGAACACCGTCAAAGAACGAGTCATTCGGTGGATCGCCAAATGGACGGTCGGCATTTGGTATTCCCTGAATGAAAAATTATAATGTAGAGTTGGTTATTTTCAAACATATTTAAATATAAAAAAGATAAAAGCACGTAAACCTACTTAGGTGTTTTGAATAACAATAAATAAATTAACGTAAGCTACTTACCCCAAAATCGCCACCAAAAAATCGTGGATCAAGTTGTTTGAACTTCAAGTCATGTTCTTGTAACTTCGCCTCAAGTGCCTTCATCTGCTGTATAATTTCCGGTGCAATAGAATCGTAAATAGGTTCGTTTAGTGGAGGCTTTTTCGATGGAATTGAGGTCGAATTCCCAGAAAATATGCTCTACTTTGAGCCCACCACTCGATATTTTGCTCATAGTCATCGGCATAAGCCTCATCAAAGGTGGGTTTACCTTTAAAAACATGGACAATATACACAACATTAATAAAACCAACAAGAAATTATAATCATATTGTAAGAAACTAAGGTCATATTTCAAACTCACATTCAATTGGTCATCCAAAACCGGTCTATAGACTCTCTATATACCACGTTTCTATAGCTCCACGCAATTGATCGGGGATACAACTGATTATGACAAAAAAACCTTGGGGTCGCACCATGAGGGAAACACTCCAATATCCACGTCTGTAAAAGGCAAATTTGTTTTAAATTTGTTAACGATATACATATACATGAACTTTGTAAATTTATATATCACATACCTTGAAGGCCCATATAAAGCCATTCAAATTGTACTTAGGAAGTTTAGTAGGATCCCTCCCCTCGGCAAAGTGCTTTGCCCGCGCTTATTGTTGATCCTTAAGATAATTGTACAAGGTTGGCCATACGTAAGACCCCACGGAACACATTCCATGCATCTATATCCTCCACTAACCTAAATACAAAATCGTCGACTACATTCCTAAGCTCGGTCCCTTTAACACCAACACTAACACGGCTATCAAACAAAGACCAACAACATCTTCGTCGCTCAAACGGCTCAACAACTCAATGTCTAGCGCACGGAACACATCACCAACTTTTATTTTTGAAGAATCGGTTGTGAAGGAACACTCGTCTCCTAAAGGAATAGGTCCAACTTCATAATCCTTTCTAAAATCTGTTCCAAATCTTAGACCAGTAACTAGACAGAATTCCTCCCTACCAAACTGAACCTCAACCTCACCCACCCGATTAATATCACGTACACGATATCTCAGAGGAACAATATTTGTATCTCCCTCTACACATGGCACTTGGTGGCATATGAAATAATGTACTAACACGCCAGACTCTTGCATTTTTGGCAAATCTAACAACCAACCAAAACATGTATCTCTAAATAATGTTTCCCTACGGGTGTTCACAATCATACTTTTAATAGCACTAATCACGGATAACCTACTCCTACATGTAATTTGGGCAGGATAATCCTAAAATAAATAAACATATATTAATACACATGTACGTAACAAATAAAAAAAAAATACAAGTGTAAAGGAAAAAAATTGCGAAATACCCGGTGACCTTCCATATTCACAGCCATATCCACCACCACACAGCACCACCACTGCACCACCAACACTTTTTTTATAACCGCCACTAAACCACCAAACTCACAAACTACTTCAACGTCACCACTACAAAACCACCAAACTCACGCACCACAATGTAACCACCACAATGTTACCACCACCATACCATGATGAACAAGATGTCGTGTATATTGGTGATGAAGAAGATGTATATTCTTTCAAGATAAAGTGAAGAAGATGTCGTGTATATTGTTCCTCATATATGTGATGAAGAAGATGTAGTTTGAATGAACTTGCAATAACAATGATACACGACATCGTGTATATATTCAAGCTTTGAATGAAGTCCATTGAATCATTAAATCAACTTTTAATTTGCAAGAACATTATTGCAAGAACATTGAATCATCAAATCAACCTTTTAATATTTGCTCTTTCCCAATGCTAAGAGATAACCCTAGATAACCCTAAACCCTCTATACCCTTTAACGTTTGCATGCTTTTTTTCCATCTCGTGTATTTTGATGCATAATAATACTCGACATGTCCTCTATACACGACATGAGCATGTGTATCTCCCATCTCGTGTATTTTCTTGAATGGTACCCTAAACTTTGTCCAATTATTGACCATGTCGTGTATTTTATTGCATGGTACCTAAACTTTGTCCAATTATTTGACCATGTCGTGTATGTTATTGAATGGTACCCGACATGCCCCTAAACATTGTCCAAAGATTGACCCATGTCGTGTATGTTTTCACCATGTCGTGTATGTTTTTCACACTAGATGAGATTGGTAAGAATAAAAAAAAGGCATGTCGTGTATAGACGTCCTTTTGTACCCGACATGCTACAAATTTATTTGCAAGAATCATTTGTGGCCATACACGTCCATGTCGTGTATATAGTGAAAATATATACCCGACATGGATGGGTATTTTTGATATTGAGAAGAAAGATGGGTAAGTGCAGACACGGTATTATGATTTTGGGTAGTACAGTAATTTTCACAAGTTGGACCTGAATCAACCCGACCCTACAAGGCTTTATCGGGTTCGGGTCGGATCGGCCCATTTGACACCCCTAGTGGTAATTTGGGTCGTGTCCGGGTTAACGGGTTTGCAGCTCAAATATCTCGACCCAAACGGACATGTTTAGTTGATCATGTCGAGAAGTTCAATCATAACCTAAACACATTTATTAAATAAGTTAGTCGTGTCAGCCCGTTTATGATTTGAATATAAAATTAATGAGACATATTAAATATAATAACATGTATGCTATAAACTTTTTAAGCAACACGATAAATACTTTAACATAATTATATACTATTATAAAATATTTCAAAATCCGATGACATGTCATAAAATAAAGACGCAAAATAATTGTTTCTTACTATAATAAAACTATACATATAACTTCTAATGCTTACTAGTTTAAATTGTATTTTTAAACGGGTTGTCAGGTTGGAATTAGATTGATAATTTCAGCCCAAGCCTAACTTATTTATTAAACAAATCAGTCGTGTTGACCTATTTACAATTTAAACTTGTTTAAGTTGAAACCTTAATCATGATTTTATGTGTTTGTCTCAAGTCGTGTTTCGTGTCATGTCAGGAATTATCATCTTCAAATAGAGGTTATGATTAAGTACTCCTAATTTGTTTATCAACACGACAAAACTAAATTTACCTTTTGGTGCCACTAATTACTCCATACTTTTACCTCTTTAGACTAAAATATATACTTGACCAAGTAAACCGAATTTAACTAAAGTATGCAGTAAATATGACAAAATATGTTGTAAATTCAATGGTAAAATACAAAAAATAGTTTTAAGTGTTAATAGCAAATACCCACCGCCTCTAAAATAAATGTTTTACGAAAAAAAATAATAATAATAAAAAAAACACGCACGATAAAAAAAAGCGCACAATCATTCTATTTGTTTTCTCTATTCATTTAACGAACTTTTTCACTGATGTTATCTAGTATTGTTGACGCCAGTTTATACAAAGCATCATGTATCTCCCACATTTTCCAAGCTTCGTCTTTTAAAAAAGTGTTGATCGAAGTTAGGTTTTCTGGCGGAAAATCTTTGCATTCCATGTATGCTTTTCTCATATCATCTTTAACTTGTTCTGCTTTGCTAAACTGCTCAGCTAACTCGATAATCGCTTCTTGATGAATGGTATCCCTAAAAAAAAAAGTTTAATACTACATCGTAAAAATTCATGAGGTTCTCGGGAACCTGCGAGAACCCTTGGTTTCGTCCCTGCTGATGTGTTATAAACTTCTCTGTAATAAATTGTTGTGACATCATTTTTAGACATGTAATTAAACATGTTAGCAGGGCTGGCCTAAGGGGTTTTTCGAGGTTAACGGAAACTAGATGGATGTTTGTCGTCTGGTTTAAGTTTTTCGCTAAAATTTTCGGTTTATCTAGAAATGAATCTTGTCCTGAAATTTCATGTCACATAAATGCATATTTTTTTAAGTTAGTCAACTGATATGTTAAAAGAAGTGCACGTCTTCTTAATTTGTATACTAGTTTTAATGAAATCGTGTTTTTATTGTCCTTTTAGTGTGAAGTAAATTTTAAGCTTGCCGGTACTTACTCATATCGATTACAATTTATTTAAAAAAAAGTTTCATTGGTTGTAGTATTTATCTATGGAATACGACCATGAGTTGGCATATTAGTGGGCGGTCTGGTAAACATGTTATGATCAAGTTAACACATTTTTAGGGTGCGTTTAGTTCATGGGTTTTGGAATGAAGTATAGGAATGAGAATGTTAAAATAATGTTTGGTTGAGAAATATGAATTTTAAGATTGGGATTGAAACCCACAAATAAGGGTTTTCTCATACCAACCTATAATGATAGGTTTAAAAATCTATTCCCATTCTGATTATAATATACTATCAAACTTATACTAATAAAATAATGATTCCTAATTGCAAACAAAACGCACCAATCCAACTTGTTTATCTATGACCTAAATTTTTTTTAAACGAGTTAACCAGGTCATGAACAAACATATATAAAGTCAACGTAAATTGGTTATTTTTTTGTTTTTTTTTCCTAGCTACACCAACATGTTCTCATATTAGACCTGTAATGTTGTGGTTTTTAGTTCTCGTGCCACAACGAAAGGGTATAGAATGAATAGAAACAAAAAGTCCAAAATACAACTTTTTTTTAGTCTTTTTGTGCAGTTATAAACATGTAAACTTTTTAAATAAACATTATATAAGGAGCATTACCAGAAGCGACTATCGAAAATGGACATTTCAAGCAAAATATGGTTCGCTCGTCGCATCCTTTGCTCGCCTACCTCAAGATTGTGACACGCAAACATTGTTTGTCATCTAGATGGTGACATGTGACAATAGCAAGCAAATTAGTTTGGTTGCCCTTTGCTTTTGCTCGCTACATCTTATTTAAAAAATGGAATTGACGAGCAAATGTTGTTTGCTCGCCCATGTTTTGCTCGCCTTGCATGGGTGTGTGTGGACGATATTGGCTGCTGAGCAAAGCGTTTGCTCGCCGGTTTCGCAATGCTCGTTGAGTCCCAACATTAACAAGCAAAGCAAAATGTTATTTATCGAATGAGAAGTCGTTTCTACTACTAATAATTACTAGTAAAATTATTAATTCATCAAAAAAATTCTTAGATAGAAACAAAACTCTTTTAGAAAGACGTGTTCATAATGTGTGTAGGTGTCATCTTAAGGTTTATATGTGTGTAGGTGTCATTTTTTTTTATTTATCAAAAAATCTTTGTTATGCACTTGTCATGGAAGAGATCTTAATCGTTATTTTATGTGTGTATGGATGTGAGTGAGTGAGAAATGATAAATGGGCCTCTTTTAAAAGACAATGAGAAAATCATGGAAGAGTGTGAAAAAGGAATACAATGATGATAATAAAATAGAGTTGTGAGCAAAGAAAAAATGCAAAAAGATATCGATTACATTTGGTATGTCAAAAAGGACGAGCAAAAGGGAGGCCGAGCAAACCAAATGCTAGTCAAAACACAAATAGTGACGAGCAAAAGATGTAGGGCAAGCGATTTGGTTTGCTGGCTATGTCCATTTTCGTAAAAAAGATTAATACTAATGGTATTTGTAATTTGGTTTGAAAAGTGTAGGTGTTGGCAATTGATTTGTTATAAACCGGTTGAATACTTGAATGAGACTGGTTTTTCTCTATATTACTATTACTATAATATACTAAAAGGCGAGAATAACTTTGCAAAACATTTCAGATTAATCGCAAACTTCGCTAACTCGCAAAAAAATTTCGGATGCTGATGTCGTTCTGCAGTAAGTTCTTTAACATTAATAATCTTTCGCAACTTGGCAAAAACAACCCCGAGGTTTAAATGTCGTTGTAAAGTAAGTCCTTTAGCAATCCCATTGCATCGCACGGTTTTCCAACACTCGTTATATATATAACTTAACTGCAATGTCGGTGGGGTATAAAATGGTTTTCTTCGTCACGTGTAGTGCAAATGCCACTTTCCTGATAATAAAGAAGTGTTGTTGGGCCTCTGTTTGCGTCATGGCCTGTTTTTGGGTCCAGCGGCCCCTTTTTTTCTCCAGTTGGGTGTATGGGTTAAAGGTTAGCACCGACCTAATTGTTATATACCTTCGAGGTATAAACCGACTTTCTTTCCAGAATCATCACACGCACACACATCACCGCCTTTCTTTCTTATTATTATATATACTATAGGGCAGGACATGTGGTCTTTGCATGACACGTGTCCCGCATTAAATGCCAACTTTCGCAAGTTGGCAAAAATAGCCCCTGAGGTTTAAGTGTCGTCGCAAAGTAAGTCCTTCACAAGTTGGCAAAAATAGTCCCTAAGGTTTAAGTGTCGCTGCAAAGTAAGTCCTTTATAGCAATTTGGCAAAAATAATCCCTATCCAAATTCACGTCTACAAAAGCAATCCCGCTGCATCGCGTGGGTTTCATCACTCGTTCTTATCAAAAAACCGACCGCTCTTTGTTTATAAAAAACCCATAAGCAAAGTTACTGTGGATGATGCAGGTTTTCGGTGGATTACGGATGAGGAAAATATGAGTTTTGGCTCTACACGAACTTTTGCAAATCAAGTTAATCACAATAGGGGTTTCAGTTATGAGATTTATTGCACGGCTGTTTAATGGTTCCCGTGATTTCAGAAATTAAAAGATTGCGGTCTCAAAGGGAATCTTTTATTTTCTTGCGCGGTTGGGTTTCCGATCAGTGATAAGTCAGACCTGTGGTTTTCGATGCCAAGGTAGTGTATTCAAAGTCGTTGTATTGGTGAAAGTTGTGATGTTGGTAGTGTTTCTTTTGTTCATGAGTTTGCTTATTTTAGTCGATTTATTTTGGCGTTTCAGGTTTTTCAAGTTTGGCGTGAGCTTTCCAAGATCTTAATAATGGTATGGGGTCTTGAAGATGGTGGTTTAGTACACTATTGGTGCAACAGAAAATACGAGGGCGGAAGAGGGGCGACGCGCACTTTAGCAGGCGTTCAAGGTTTTTTAGTCCGACTATGATTAGATGATTAAAGGTATGGATACAACTTTGCATATACCTTAGTTTGGTTTAATGTTTCACTAGACTCCACTTTAGGATTTGTGGTAAAGTTCTAATAGTTCTTAGCACTTCTTGGATTACAACTAACAGAGATATCGGCTTATCCGTATATGATTAATCTAAAAAAGGATAGATTTTTACAAAAATGGATGAGCAACATGATGACAACTGGCTGTTCTCTCATTGGTAAATTCTCTGTTTGAGATTAATCATTTTTTAATATTTTATTTATTTATCAAATGAACATTTTTTGAGCGTACACCAAGTGGTAATACCTTTATAAAGGGATTATTACCAAGAAGCGTAGTACTACACCTTGCACAAATGAATCTTTCAAGTAATGGATAGTTTAGAGACAAATCATACAAAACAAACCTCTTTAAGACCCATATGGTTTATTTTGGCGCATAGTAGTATGCTTGATTAGTTGATTCAAGACCTGATTGGAGTGTTATGTTGTTCTCATTGGCATCTTTACACCAATTCATCCGCATGATTGTTGAACGGGTTTTAGGCACATTAAAAAGCAAATGACAAGTGCGGAGCATCTCATTAGTTTAAAATAATAGTCGCAAACAAAAGAAGAAAATTTTACTTGACTTCAAATAATTCTCGCTGTCTCGCCCACAGGTTAGTTGAACTCCATATAAATTCTTGGTTAAAGCTACCCATAGTATTAAAAGTAGGAGGAAATGAACATTATTATTCGCCTTTTGTCTGCTACAACCGTCTATCTTCTAATCTTGATTGTTTCTTTCCTATAGATTTTTTAGCATATATTGGTGCTGAAGTAGGATTTCAAATACACCAAAAAGGATAGATTTTTAAAAATTGATGGTGAAAACCGTTCTTGATATGTGTACTATTTACGTTCTTGATATGTGTACTATTTAAAAATCTCAATGATTACATAATTTAATCGATACGATTGAACACCTTAGAAATATAATGAATCTCATCATTAAAGTTAGCAACTTTTATATGTAATCATTGAACTTACTGTTATGTTCATGTATGTATTTATTTACTTATTTTTTTTTTAATTGTGTTTAAATACAGGATTTGAACATGGATGTATGGTGGTGTTGGCGGTTGTCGAATAAAACCTCTATAGTGGGAATCCAACCTCAGCAGATGTTGCTACAGAGGAATGTTAACCGCCCGTAACATGTAAGATTCCTGCCGTAAACGTTGTCACTACAATACGATAAATAGGCCATATAATAATATCGCATTCCTGAATGATGTAATCTGCAAATGTTGTTAGAGTTTATTTGCTTGTATTTTTATTATTCTTAAATAATTGGTGCAACTTAAATTAGTGCCACTCTATATTGCAGTGACCAGTTTGGATGTATTTCCAAACATCTCCTTTTAAGCAAAACATTATGTTTTTACATTTGGTTGATTGTTGTGGTTTGTGCGGGTGTGTAGAGACCAAGTGGCAAGTTGTCTATTATAGAGTGGATGGAGGAGGTGTTGAAACCACTGCAAGCAAAAGATGGTGGAAAAGGTGTTTTTCAGGCAACCTGTATGGAGGTTTATCTTACTCTATTGCATTCATGTAAAGTCACTCGAAGTAGTTTAAAAGTTCCACCTTCAGAAATTGGATATATACCACAAAGTAGGGCTGAGCGTCGGTCATAAACCGACCGGAACCGAACCGAGGACCGAAAACCGTAAAAAACGTGAACCGAAACCGAACCGAATGTTGTCGGTTCGGTTTTGCTTCGCTCGGTTCGGTTTTGTCGCCTAGGTGTATTTTGGCATGTTTTTGTCGGTTTGGGCCGAACCGGACCGAATCGAACCGAACCGACCAAACCGAAGCATAAACTCGAATTGAAACCGAACCGACGGGTCATCGGTCGGTTTGGTTTATGTTTCGTCGGTCCGGTTCTGTTTTGAACCTTTGGTGCTCAGCCCTACCAGAAAGTACTATAATACATTCCTTTGACAAGATCTATATGCATACAATGTATTTTATCTGAAATAAAAAAATATTTATTTTTAATAATGACGTGGGAAGAAATCTAATTAGTATTTTCTGAAAGGTTTAAAAAGAATGATAATGTTAGCGCAAAAAAAAAATGATGAGGTCAACCCATCTGCGTTAGGGTCGCTAAGGTGATTTGGAACTTCCTATAACGCATTTGACTTTAACAAATCCTGAAATTTCTCTTAAATAAGCAAGTTTGAAGTGACATTAGTACATCTTCAAATCAAACTTTCCTGAATTTTATAGCTAGGCTGAATTAAATTGCAGGTCATTAGCACAGCCATTACGTGCTCAATATGTCTACCGGCTGTATGAGTCAAGATAGGAGTTGATGTTGAAATTAAGCTTTTGTGACCCAACCAACAAGTATATGCATCGGCGTGTGTTTTAATATCCCGATTTTATGGCTTGGCCGACTCAAATCGAGGTCATTAGCGCCGACACGTTGCTCAATATGTGGACCCGGTAGTATGAATCAAGATAGGACTTGATGTTGAAATTAAGATTTTCCGACCCACGCAACAAGTATATGTTCAAATCAAGATAGGACTTGATGTTGAAACTAGGATTTTGGGTGTACATTTGTTTACGATTATTCGAAACTAGAATGTGTTTTGAATATCCTGTTTGAAGTTGCTTATTGGTTATTACAAAAACTTAAATTTATAAACAGGATATGCAATTGAGAAGCCGCTCTATATTTTTATAGTAGACCAATTGTGTATCTTGACGGGTTTTTTTTTTTGTCGCACAACCAATTTTAAGATCCATCAACAATTGTATTAACAAGAAGCAATAATGTTGAGAAAGAGGTCAAGCCTTCCTGAGAATGACCCACACAATCCCTTTGAACAGAAAATTCAACTATCTTAGTAGCAGTATTACATGAGTGCTAATATATCTACTAAATGAAAGACTTTCATACTATAAAAGCTAAAAAAAAAAAAAATAATAATAAAAATAAATTAACAGTCAATGTGTTTTAAAAAAAAAAACACTGCTAAAGATATTTAAACAACCCAAAAAAATTAACAAAATGTCCGAACTTAGTGCAACGTATCTAAGGTCTCAAAAAAAAAATTAAAAAAACTCCGCCGCAACGCGACGGGGGTTTCCATCTCGTTTTAGTAAAATCGAACATTTTTAATGTAACAAAAAGCAACTTAGCAACACGTGTTGATTTGGGCCGTAATATGGACCAAAAAGTATACATGGGCCGGTATATATGAATATACAAGAAATGCGTAGTTATGGGCCAAACAATTTGTGTAAACTCAAACTTTCATTATTTGATATTTTTTATGATTTTAATTTGAACATTGTTACTCCTTCGGTCTTTCTTTATTTGTTTTATATAATATTTAATGAAAAGTATACCAATAAAAATATATTTAAAACTCAATTCATTTATATATTTTGCATCAAGTATTATATAACACAAATAAAAGTATTTATAGTCAAAGTTGAATAAAAAAGATTTTAAAAGGTCAAACTGAACATTTATTTTGAGACGGAAGATATATATGATCTTAAATTATATTCCTAATTTATCACCGTAACCACAATATGTATGACATGTTGAATTCACTCAATATTACTTATCATCTCAACTACACATTTATTCATTTTAAAGATCCAAAAAAAAAAAAAAAAAAGGAAAGAACTCCCAACGCCATCTTTCACGGGTTATAGGCCTCAATACCGCTTCCGGTGTTTGGGAGGTTAAGACAGACAATTTTACCTCACCCAGGTAGAGGCTGCCTGGGTCTAACAGGTAGAAAAGACTCAGGCGCTTTTCAGAGGAGTGAGGATCAAGAGTTATGAAAATTTTTCCTCTTTTTTTTAAAGATCCAAGAGTTATGAAAATTTTTAGGCATAAACATTAAAATTAAATATCATTTTCCTCTTTTTTTTACTCATATGATTCAGTTTAGTAATCTTAATGACAAATTTCAGTTCCAATCTATTCTGCGAAATAACACCTCATGTAAGTCTCATATTAAAAATGATTATATTTGACCTTATTATTTTCCCTATCGTTTATATGTCTTTATCGTTGATTTATAATTCAAACACCCAATATGATATTTATGATTTATTGAAACAAACATCATGGTCACACACTCACATGATCAAAACAAGTAATTTGAACCCGTCGCGATGCGACGGGATGTTTTGATACATTATTTTGTGAACTAATGCCCCACCTCATATGACTGTAGATAAAAAATTATACGAAACAAAAACAATATATAATTGAGCTTCAAATCAATTTGGTCATTGTTACTTTAAGACATCTGACGGCAGCCTACAACCTAACCGGCCATGGACCTAAATGTTAGATGTAAAACGTGTAAAGGGATAAGTCCCAATGAGTTGGCAAATTGATTGTTGATTAGCTATAGTTAAGGGTGATGACATTTACCCAAAATAGATTAGTCTCTCTCATTATATATTCATGTATTTTGTACAAGAGATAATCAATCAATAAAAGACAATATTATATCTATCATGGTATCGACTAAAGCTGGCCGTTGACTAAAATTGATTGTTGATTAGCTATATTCACGTTAATCGATTGTTAAACGGCTTTATTCTGGGTCCCTAATGTTGACCGCCGGTGCAATAAGATTACCTGGGTCGAACCACCGAGCCGTTGTACCAACGACTAAAATCGATCGTTGGTGCGGTTTGTTATGGTCACTAAAGTTATGCTTTTATTATGTTATGTATAATAAGACTTGCCTAGAGTTATGCTTTTATTATGTTACTGGAATATCAGTCTGCATGTCTGTTCGGTGTCCTCCGCTCAAACTGCGAGGGAGTGTTAGATGTAAAACGTGTAAAGGGATAAGTCCCAATGAGTTGGCAAATTGATTGTTGATTAGCTATAGTTAAGGGTGATGACATTTACCCAAAAAGATTAGTCTCTCTCATTATATATTCATGTATTTTGTACAAGAGATAATCAATCAATAAAAGACAATATTCTCTCTATCACTAAACACAAAGTCTTTATTCCTATTTGTATCGTTCTTAAGGAAGCTGCCTTTGTTCGTTTGAGCAGCTATAGCTTCTCGACCGCATCATTTGTTCCATGAGAAAGCCTACCAATCACAAAGAACATGTGAACACAAAATATTGTAGGACATTTTGCTCCCTAAATAATCTTATACATCAAGTTAAAATACCTTTTGGGGTCTCTTTTTAGTAAAGAGCCATTCGATACTGTACCGACATTTTCCAATCTATGTTCACCCATGACTTGTTTGTAACGAATAAATAAATAGGGGAGTTACAAAGATGCAACATAGACAATCGGCAACCTCAGAACTAACCTGTGCGGGCAGATGTTGATGCAGAGCCTTTAGCAGCGCGTTTTTGTGAAGGCAACACCTGCAGCATCAGTGTCTGATCCCGACCAGTTGTTACTGGAATATCAGTCTGCATGTCTGGTTTGCCTACACCAAGAGTAAGATAAAAAAAACTTAATAGAAAGTGATGCTAGTGTAAAAGTGATTTCCAAACAACTGGATCACATGATGGAACACCTGGCAGCAAACGAATCCTAATTCGTAATCCCATACCTATCCAAGTAACAACTTTGGTAACTAAAGTAAGCCTCCTTAAATTAGGTATACGAAGCTGATAAAAGCATAAAGGAACATGACTAACGTTGTTGTGCCAACATTGATGAACTTGATGATCCATCATCTGCTGTTGAGGCACATCCTCGCGAGAAATCAGTACCTATAATGATAAAGACATAAAATGATGAAGAAACTGATAACTGATTTTGCTTTAAAAACTGTGAATTCGAATGTCTTAATATTTGAACCAACCTTCATACATGTGATTAAACTGAGATCCCCCTCCAATGCTTTAGTGAGTGGCTGCAATTAGTAAATTGCATTCGTCACACCACTCTATGTGTGCGCCTGTTTGGAAGCTTTTCATTAACTTAAACAAACATATGGCCCATAACAGCCACCCATTCGACCCATGTGACTTGTTTTGAGCACTAATGAAAAATTGTTCTTAAGCACCTGATAGTTACCCATTTTACCCATATGGACCTATACATCTAGAAACCCACCTATATAGTCTAAAGAAAAGAAACACATTCATCCAAACCAACACCAGAAATTGTATACTTAACGATGGCAATAAACGAATAATTTTTAATGTTGATATCTATAGTTGAATGATATGAAAAGCTGGAAAGAGGGAGTATTAAGAAAGAGTAAAAAGGTCATACCATCCCGATTGTCTGGAGCAGGTTCTATCTCCCACTCATTGTATTTTTCCTCTGCCATCTTCTGTGTATATAACATGTATGCTTTTGACATATCTAACCCATTAGAATTGAGAAGTTTTTCGATCTTTTTCTATAGTAACCATGAGAACACATCTATGCACATTATTTGCGCCGTCGTGAAGGTGATGAATCACATGAGAATCGGTCACACCAGCAACGCCAATATGGACGGATCTTTCCTCGCTTTAAAAACTAAGAGACGATCCACATAGCTGTTTAACAACCCGATCATTAACCACTGGTTCTCCAAAACCTGCAATTAAAAAAAGATCAAAAGCAACAGAAGCACCCAAACCGCTGCACAAACTACGTCTGGTGGCATCTTGTCTCTCAGAGGTGCGACACAAATTTAAGTTTTGAGTAACGTTTGGTAATTAAGTATCACGTAAAAGATGTTTAATGTTATCTGAATGGTTATTCCAATACAACAATACAGTCAACAATGTCACGAAAAATAGCAGTGAATGCAGCAACCTTATGATTAATTTATATGTACCTCTTCAGTTAGTCCTCGTATGAGTTCATTCTTTAACATGGTTCTGAAACCAATAAGATCCCCACGCGAAATAAATCTAAATGAATCACGCAAACAGAAGATTTCATAAGCGTGTAACCGAAGGTTCAAATGCTAAATATGGCTTTAAGAATCTACAAAGATGTACAAACATTGAAGCTTTATTAAAATTTTGGTGGTTGCTAATGCTCATTAAAAATGTTTTTGCCTCTGCGTTTCTTTAGTTTTTCCAATTATCATATTTGATCAAATTGCTTCTGGTTCATTCTCGTGACCAAGTAATATGACAATATGATAATTGGAAAAACTTTCAAAGTAATATGACAATTTGATCAAATATGCTAATGCTAATGCTTCATCCCGTATAAACCCTTATGCCCTCTCCAAATCACAAAGGCCAAAAAGGTGATTTTGCTTAATCTCAACAATAATTCATATATAATCAGATTATTCGTTATACAAAAATTTAGAGCCACTATGTTGAAGCAAAAGTACTGTGTAAAGGGACATATATTAAAGATCATCAATAACATATGTGCGCACCTTTTGCAATCGGAGCTTTTTCCAAAAACTTGACCGTTGTATTCCTGTCTGGGATAACAAATTGGCAACCATAAATTTTAAAGTAAGCAAAACATCACTACTCAACTCCCTTAGTCATATTATTAATAGAATTTATCATCCTTTTTAATAGAAACAGTAATATACGAAAATGATAATTAAAACCATACCATTCGAATTAACAAACGTCCCGTGTATATGAAGTTAATTATCTTCATCCTCAGTCGAATACTACATCATTACAAAGATATAAGATTAGTAACAATAAACATTTAGCAAAAAGGTAAACAACAACTTATCTCATAAAAACCCATTGAAAGCAATCCTTAACCAACTATTAAAAGGTTTTCGAAAATCTTGAAATTTTTAAACAAATAAGTAATCAAAATGTATACAAATTGATTGCTATTATAGTTGTAGGATGTTGTTGTTGGTGCTAAAAAGTAATCAAAATGTATACAAACGTTTGTGAAATCAAAATTTTTAAACAAATAAGTAATCAAAATTCTAAAATTAGTACATTTTTTTCTTGTTTATTTATCATAATTTCGCTTATTTTTATAAAACGATTTTGAACTTATTTTGGAGACTTGTATTACATATATGTTTTATTATGATATGATAAACTTATAAAGTTCGACAAGCCTCAAAATAAGTTCGAAATCGAGCTTATAAAAATAAGTTCGAATTTCATGAAATTTGAGCTTATTTTTATAAGTTCCAATTTTGTTGGAAAATTTAGTGACTCATTGGGATTACACACCTCAGAATGGGTTAGGAGTGACGGAGTGTACTGGCATAAGGTCCATGAACACCCGACTCTTATAATGGTTTGTAGACGCAGAATAAGTAGAAAGATCTCGCATGGTTTCCATCGATAAGCAGTGTTTCAATCGATAAAGAAGAGTTTCCAATCAAGCAACAGTATCCATCAACAGCGCTATGAAAATCTTGATGAAAGATCGCTTATAACGGCTTTGACCTATTCAAGTGGTAGCTTCAATCGCTTAATGACCACGCTTAATTGGTCATGTAACCACTAACTATTATAATGGGGATAATTATGGGCTATTAACGGCCGATTAATACTCATAATTCCATTTGATTAGCTTAGAGTAAACTCCTATAAATAGGAGATCCGATTATGCACGAAGGACACACGTAAAACGATTAACGCTTATAAGCGAAAGGGTTATTGAATCAGCGCCTAATTCTATAATCGCATTTGGTCTTATCCTAAGTAGATATTCGTAACCCTGCACAGGGTCGAATAGTTTACTTTGGAAAGTTAATTATCACACGATTCCAAGTGATATCCAAGAACCACCCAGTGGTATTTGTTTATGCCGACCGTTGTTTGTTTCTCACGATTTGATTATCTAACTCGCTCGGGAGCTACCACTCCAACAATCAAAGTAAACTATTTTGTGATAATCAATGGTCGCTGCCGCAATGAAACACATGGCTTCAAACTTTGCCAAGCTTGACAAGTTTGAAGGGTGGACTTTAGAGTGGCATAAGAAGATGCACTGCTGGCATCAAGCACGAGTGTGGTGTATGTGCTAACTACACATATTCGAATGATGGAGATGATGCTACCGTGGAGCGGATCAGAGGAGGAGCAAATGGGAGAATGATGACAACATCCGCAGAGGTCTAATTCTCAATGGTATGTCTAATTCTCTGCTTGATATTTATCGAACTTTGAATCTTCCAAAGAACGTAGGATTCCTTGGATGCCAAATATATGGTCGAGGATGCATCAAGTAAGAAGTTTCTTGTAAGTAATTTCACAAATTACAAAATGACCGATTCAAGACCACCATGGAATAATACAATGAACTTCTTGGAATACTTGGAAGGTTTACACAACACAATATGCACATGGATGAGGCTATTCAAGTCTCTTGTGTTATTGATAAACTTCCTCCTTCTTGGAAAGATTTCAAGCATACCTTGAAACATAAGAAGAGGAACTAACTCTAGTTGAGTTACCATCCGCGCATTGAGGAATCTCAAGGTGCGTAATAATGACAAGCCAAAGAGTAGCAATGTCATTGGTGCATCTGTTGTCAATATGGTGGAACATAACAATTCCACCGTGTACAATGACAACAAAGGCAAGCGAAATATCATGATAACACAAGGCGGATCCTAACAAGAAGGCAACACCTACTTGTTGAAAATGTGGCAAGACCGGTCACATTAAAAGGGACCGCAAAGGTGTTAAAGTTGGTGGTAAAACCAATGGATCGTGCACTAATGGTTCGTGGAATGGTGGTTCACCAACTCCTTGAAAGGTCGAATATGTTTAATAAGTCTTTTCGCATTTATTATGTTACATATGTATCTCGAATCTTTTATGCGCAGGATGATGATGTTGCGTGGCGGGTCGACTCGAGCAACAGTTCATGTGTAAAGATAAAAGTGGTTCAAGAGTTATGAGTCACTAAATGATGGTTCTATTCTTCACATGGGAAATGAGTCAACATGACCTTGGTGCATGGTCGTGGTTGTGTAGATCTTAGGTTTAGTTCAGAAAGATTGTAACTTTGTTTGATGTTATTCATGTTCCCGATATCGTGAAGAACTTGGTTTCAAGTAGTATTTTGAATAATCATGGTTATAAACAAGTTATCGAGTCGATAAATTTGTGCTTTCTAAGCATGGTGTTTTATTGGTTTTGGTTATTTATGCAATCAAATGTTCAGCTTAATATTTCTTCCGACGGTGTTAATTCAAAGATTTGTGACCACCACCGACACTAACTCTACCCTATGGCATGCAAGACTGGCCATGTACATTATAAAAGAATGCAAGATATGTCTAGGGATGGTTTAATCCCAAAGATTTGACATGGACACCGAAAAGTGTAAAACTTGCATGTTGACCAAGATAACCAATAAACCTTTTAGGGTGTTAGTCGTGAGACTAAGGTCTGAGCTTATACACGATGACTGCATGGATTTGCATGCCACTCCTTCTTTGGGGAATAAGAAGTATTTTGTGACATTTATTGATGATGCTTCTAGATTTTGTTATGTCTATCTTACATACCAAGGATGAAGCATTAGATAAATTCAAAGTGTTTAAAATCAAGTCAATTACAACTGGGTCCTCGATCAAAAGATTAAGGACCGATAGGGAGGTGAGTACATGGATACTCAGTATTTTCATTCATTGGTATAATCCATGAAACAATCGCCCTTATAATCCTCAAAGAAATGGTATTTCGAAAGGAAAACAGGTGTCAAGGAGATGGTTAATTCATGTTGTCCTATTCTAGACTAAGTCAAGGGTTACGGGTGAAGCTATGTTAACAAACTTGCTATTTATTTAATAGGGTTCCCAACAAAGGAACAAGGTTACCCCTTATGAACTCGGACTAAAAGGAAACCCAACCTCGAATTATCTTAAGGTTTGGGGTTGTAGGTCATTGTAAGACTCCACGATCCAAAGATGAAAACTTTGGGTGAAAGAGGAATCGATCGCATCTTTGTTGGATATCTTGAGCATTCCAAGGCTTTTAGGTTCTATGTTATTGAACCTAATGAATATATTTCAATTAACTCAATAATTGAATCAGGGATGCGACTTTGATGAGAATAGATTCTCATCGGCCCCAGACCAAGTCGAGGATTCCTAATGGAACTCATGACTTTGGTGTATCGGAGGTCCCCGATGATGAACCATCGGTGGTCCCCGATGAGGTTGTGGTTCAACAACCCGAACTCGTGCTCGTGAAGAGAAAAAGGGTCGACTCCAAAGTCATTTGAAATGAGTTTCAACTATACTTGGTTGAAAGAATGCGGATGAGGTCTCGACCAATACCCTATTGCTTCATTGTCGAGGATGATCCCAAGACATTTGAAGAAGCAAAGAAGTCCCGTGATATTGCTTTCGGAAAGAAGCAATCAATGATTAGATGGATTCCATCATGGGCAACAACACTGGGTGTTGGTTGATCTACCACCGGTTGCAAACCTTTGGGTTGCAAATGGATTTTCAAAAGGAAAATGAAAGTAGATGGAACTATTGAAAAGTTCAAGGCTAGACTAGTCATTCGTGGCTTTAAACAAAAGTCGGGGATAGACTACTTTGATACATATGCTCTTGTGGCTCAGTGTCAACACCATAAGATCGCCGATTGCTTTGGCATCTATTCACAACCGGTTATTCATCGATGGATGTGAAGACGACTTTCTTGAATGGTGAATTGGATGAGGAGGTTTATATGAACCAACCTCATGGCTTCATCATGCCGAGCAATGAAAACAAGTGTGTAAACCGATTAAGTCTCTTTATGGACTAAAGCAGCACCTAAGCAATGGCATCAAAATTTTGATGAAGTGGTTTTGTCTAGTGGTTATGTTCTTAACCAAGTCGACAAATGCGTATATAGCAAATTTGATGAATGCCGTAAAGGAGTCATCATTTGTCTATATGTTGATGACATGTTGATCTTTGGCACCGACTAAAATCAGTTGACCGACAAAGGAATTTTGTCATCAAGGTTCTCCATGAAGGACATGGGGAGGTCGATGTTATCCTTGGTATAAGGATTAAACATGAAAGTAAAAGAATTTCTATCTCTCGGCCTCATTATATTGAGAAAGTGTCGAGGAAATTCAATTACTTTGATTGTACTCCGTTGAGTACACCTATGGATACTTGAGAAGTCGATGCCTAATCATGGCAAGGTCAGTATCTCAACTTGAGTATTCTAGGTAATTGGTCGCTCGATGTATGCCATGACTTGTACAAGGCATGATATTGGTTTTGGCATGGGAAAATTGAGCGGTATACTAGTAATCCTAGTGCTCATCAACGGCAAGCAGTTCGTGAGGGTATCGAAGTATTCAAGAGAACTATGGATTATAGTCTCTCATATAATGGTTACCCTTCGTTGGAAGGTTACACCGATGCAAGTTGGATCAAGAATAATCAAGACAATTCGCTCACCGGGGTCGGGTATTCCTACTTGGTGGAGGTGCAATTTCTTGGGCATCCAAGAAGCAAACTTGTATCACCGCTCAACAATGGAATCGAATTTGTGGCTCTAGCATTACCGGTAAAGAAGCTAAATGGTTGAAAAACTTGCTTCTCGAGATTCCATTGTGGCCTAAACCTATAGCACCTATTTCTATCCGGTGTGATAGTGCAGCTACATTGGCTAAGGCTTATAGCCAAATGTACAATGGTAAGTCTAGACACTTAGGTGTCGATATATCATGATTCGTGAGCTTATCATGAATGGGGTGGTATCTATAGAGTTTGTTAGATCTCAATGTAACTTAGTCGATCACTTGACGAAGGGTCCGCTAGAGACTTGGTTATAAAGCTCGCTAAAGGGACGGGTTTAAGTCCAACTTAGTCATCGAATGTTAGGACACCCAACTCCCTCCCGAGGAAACTTGGGAGCCGAGTTCAATGTGGAAAGTCGAATATTCTGCGGACCTGGAGCACATGTTTTATTTACATCCCAAGGTTGTGCTTTAACCGCCGAAAGGAGGATGAAGTCTTTACTTCTCAATGGTTAATTTTCTTTGAAAAAGTGCTTGGCATGAGCATGAATAAAGAGGAACCACCTATGTAAATGTTGAAGTTTTGCCGCTTGTGAAGCTTTGGACTTTAGCTTTTACAACATTTATGAATTTGGATATGGACACATGGTTTGTATAGTGTCGGGAGCTTTTAAGTGTTTGAAAGCTGTGTGTATTTTATCTTCGTGTATTCAAATGGATCAGGGTTCAATTCTTAGAACACCCCGATTCTCGAATATTTGAATGTGTAATTTACTAAGATGGAAATTCAATCCTCGTGACATTTTCGCTTATGCACATGTTTTGCTTGATGTTTATTTTTATGCAAAGGAAGTGAACTAAATTTGGGAGGATTGTTGGAAAATTTAGTGCACTCATGGGATTAGTTCACACCTTGTAATGGGTTAGGAGTGCAGAGCGCACACCATACGTCCATGAACACCTCGACTCTTATAGTGGTTTGTATTGGTAGTGCTAGTAGAAAAATCGCTTGTGGAAAGTATCGCTTGTGGTTTCCATCGATAAGCGATGTTTCAATCGACAAGCGATGTTTCCATCGAAGCAAAGTATCCATCGCTAGCGCTATGAAAGTCTTGATGAAAGTATCGTTGTAACGACTTTGACCTATTCAAGCCATAGCTTAACCTGCTTAATGACCACGCTTAATTGGTCATGTAACCACTAACTATTATAATGGGGATAATTATGAGGCTATTAATGGGCCGATTAATACTCATAATTCCATTTGATTAGCTTAGAGTAAACTCCTATAAATAGGAGATCCGATTATGCATGAAGGACACACGTAAAAACGATTAACACTTATAAGCGAAAGGGTTATTGAATTGTGCCTAATTCTATAACCGCATTTGGTCTTATCCCAAGTAGTTATTCGTAAACCCGCATTGGGTCGAATAGTTTACTTTGAAAAGTGATCACACGATTCCAAGTGATATCCCAGAACCACCTCAGCCAGTATTTGTTTCACGACCGTTGTTTGTTCTGTGATTCGATTATCTAACCCTCGCTCCTGAGCTACCACTCCAACAATTTTATGGCTTATTTTGAGACTTGTTTACTTTTTATAAGTTTATCATATCATAATAAACTTATATGTTAAGCCACAAAATCGGAAATTTTCAAAAATAAAGTTTCAACCCGGTTTATGATAAATAAAGCTTTATGGGTCTTTATCAAAAAGCCACTTTGTTTTTGGTGAAGGATATGATAAAAAGGCGTGGTGGATTCGTGTCATAAGAAAAAGATAATTGGTAGTAGATTCGTGTGGAAGGCTTGCCACGTATATGATAACAAATTTTTTTTTTGAGCAAATATATGATAACAAACCAAGGCCCTTAATAACACAATGACAGCATATTAGGCTTTAATACCGGGCCACCTTCAACAATATTCTAATGAACCCGGATTGGGGTGTTGATCGGTTCGGTCATCGGGTTGTTTGGTTAGTTCGGTTCGGTTAATTCGGTTTAAAAAAAATTTAGGTCAATCCGAGAACCGAACCAAACCAAATTCAAATTCGGTTTTGGTTTGGTTCGGTTGAATTTATCGGTTCTATTATTGGGTTGACCCAAATAACCGTAATTTCAGATTTAAAAAAATAATAATAATTACATAGATATTTAGCAAAAATTATACTTCAAGCATAAAAGGGTTTATTATATTATGATAACCTTTAATAAGATTTATTTATATATAAATATACATAAAATATATAAATATATATATAAATATAAAAATATATATATATATTTATATGAATTCGGTTTTGGTTTAAATCGCTAAACCCATAACTGAAACCGAGAACCGAATTAGTAGTTCGGTTCGGTTTTAGAAAATTCGGTTCGGTTCGGTTTTGGTTTTCGGTTTATTCGGTCTTTACGGTTTTTTCGCTCACCCCTAAACCCGGAAGAATAAAAAAACATAGTTTGTATGTCCCTTGTGCTATAGTATTTAGGAAAATGATTTGCATGCCTAAAGATATACCTAAAGATATGCCTAACTATAAAATGATGACAAATGACAAAATTAATGGTGGAGATTATGAAAGAGAAAATATATATTCAACATGTCACATTATGAATTATTTAGACATAAATTTAATCACATAAGTTAGGTCTCCCTATCATTACTCTAGTATTTATATTGAATTATATTCCTAATTCATCATTCTAACCACTATATACTACGTATATGACATGTTGAATTCACTTAATATTACTTATCCTCTCAACTATACATTTATTCCATTTGTAAAGATCCAAGAGTTATGAAAAAATTTAGGCATAAACATTAAGATTAAATATCAATTTATTTTTATTTTTACTCATATGATTCAGTTAATAATCTTAATGACAAATTTCAGTTCCAATCTATTCTGCTAAATAACACCTCATATAAGTCTCATATATAAAATGATTCTATTTGACCTTATTATTTTCCCTATCGTTTATATGTCTTTATCGTTGAGATTTATAATTAAAACACCCAATATGATATTTATGATTTATTGAAACAAACAACATGGTCACACACTCACATGATCAAAATGGACATTTTGGACAAATAATTAAACATAATTGACAATTTGTTTGTTTATTTTTGGAAATCTCACTTTATGTTTTACTTAATTGTTTTTTAGACAATCATTTGGATCAATGGGCCTAAATAGTCTAAAAACTTCAAATCAGTGACGTCGTCTTTGACTTGTTTTCAACAACTATTATATTTTTACCGCATAATGTCGGCATGTCACTGTCCATATATTAAAAAAGTTTATATTTTGTTTCCTTAGTTACTAGTTGAAGACTAAGAGGTGATTTAATACCATTTATAAGACAAAGATCCTCGAGTTAGAGAAGATACTGATTTAGCCGCAAGAATATAGTTTATTGATTGATCTAATTACCAAATCGAAGTTTTTTCGATTTGAGCCATCGGATCAAATCCAACGACTCACATCGCCTCAACTCGAGCCAAGAACTCGGCGATCACATCCCTTTATTTTTAGATATACATATCAAAGTATAACAACAACAACAATATCCAACTCGTCAGTCGACGTATGAAAAGATGAGATGTTGATATATGTAATCTTGTCGACTCTCTTATTGTTTGTAATCGATTTAGGCGAGATTAAACAGCGATTAATCGTATTGCCATTTTTGATAAATTTTGAGTATTTCTGGTAAGTTTGGGTATTTCGGACGAGTTTTGGGTATTCTCGGAAATTTTTTTCTTAAAAACACATCTTTTAATAGATATAAGATTAAACTACAAAAAATATCCATAAACTTTTTGATTTTTGCGAGAAATGTCTTCCAAAAAAAAAATTGGGAGAAATGTCCCTAATGTTTCATTTTTTTTGCGAGTTTTGCCCTTGAACCGTTACTGTAGTTGCAAATTCACGTTTTTGGCTAACGATCGTTAACTTTTTTCTGTTAGTCGTCGTGTGAAATGACTATTTTACCCTCATTTTCTTCAATAATCTCACTCCGCCCCTTTTGCCTTCTGTCCCGCAACTATGCAAAATGACTTAGTTACCCTCCAATCCTTGAGGGACAAAATTCGCGATAAAACTTTCATATCAAACTGCATCATTTGGGGTTGTTTGTTCACCTAATAACTGACACAATCATAAACACATTGTCTATTCTTCTAACACATACAAACATAAACCCTAATTTTTTTAACATGGATGGTGGTCGTATTGGAAGCGGGAATGAGGTTGTGGTAAATAAAAACATATGGAGGGGGAGGCCTAGATAATACGGTCCGCTACCAGCGCCTTCAATTGCATCCCTAACCCGAGTACACCCACGCCACAACAGAAGAGGGGAAGCCCTGTTGGTAGTGGAAGTATGCAACGATTATTGGATGTTGGTAAGTTTTTGTTGTTTAGTTCCTTTATGTGTTTAAAATTGGCTTAGTTTGATTTTGGTAATTGTAACATAGGTTGGAAGTATTCATGGGCCAGTATTGACTGTGAGTGTTGCCAATAAAGTGAGTGTTCGGTGTATGTAAATGCTTGTTCAGTGTTTGTTGGTGATGCACTGGTTATGCTTGTTCAGTGTTGCCTTCAAGTAGTTTTGATTGTCAGTGAGGCTAGTATTGACTGTAAGTGATGCGAAAAAGTAGTATTGATTGAGTTTGTAATTTTTGTTTCATAGTACTTTCAAGTCATTTTTGTTGGTAGTGCACTGATAATCATTAGTTATCTAGTGTAATGCCTTCAAGTAACTTATTTTTTCATTAGTATATCTAGTCTTGTTGAGCATTAAGTGAATGGTTAACAATATTGTGTAGTTGCTTGTGTTAAGTGATCACATCTAGTCTTGGTGAATGGTTAACAAGTATAGTCTTGTTTCATGTTTCATTTTGTATAAGATCACATCTATTCTTGTTGACTATCTTTATAGATGACAAGAAATATGTGGATAATGTTTGTGATGGTCTGGAAAACAGGATTCCAAAACTTGAACATGTGTTATACAAGGCAAAAATCCTGAAAGGTTAATTTTTTCAACCTCTTATGATGTAATGTAAATACTATTATTTGAGTTTGTATTACACTTTGAGTATCTTGAATAATCTTTGCAGATGTCATATACAAGGTTGGGCTTAAACTGATTGAATGTTTGGTGGATGATGAAGAAGTATGGTATAACCTGGGCAATAACTTTAATGATGAATTATTGGATCAGATTAAAGCAAGATATGGGTCATACAAAACCATCACAGAGGAAAATGTAGATGAATTTCTTGATGAGCAGTTTAAGAGGACAAAGATTGAAATGATAGGTAAAAGTATTCAACCTTTTAAAAGGATGTTTGAAAAATCAAATAAATCTTATTTATTTTATTTTTCCTATCTTTATAGATGAGAAGGGAAAGAAAAAAGGGACTACAAAGCTTATTAATGAGTTGTTTATCAGCATAAAGAAGGAAACGCTATAAAGTAAACATATTCAAGCTCTTAAAGGGGTGTTTGGAAGTGAATATTACAGCTTGTAGATTTTATTGATTTAAATACTATTCATGGAAGTGAATATTGCATCTTGTTTTACAGTTTGCCTTTTGTTGTATAATCTTTGCACTTTGGATTTTGGTACTTTCAACACTGATTTGGAAGCTGATGATAAACAGAGGAAGGAAAGGCCAGATGAGGGTACGAGTGAGCAGAGGAAGGTAAGGCCTCTGAGTGTAATCGGTTGCGTCCTTGGTTTAAGAGCAAAGTTGAAATAACCAGCTCCGAAAAGAGGTTCTAAGTGTTGTTCATTGCATTCCAAAAAGAGAAACTAAATGCATGATAATGATCCTTTTTTTTTTTTTATTATTATTATTATTTTTGTGCAAAGGTGAATTATATTAATACTTCCAAATATTACATCATAAGATAACTATGATTTGGACAAACCCCAAATCAATACATTCGAAACTATTATCATCCGATATCTGATAAGCTATCCAATCTCATACAGACAAAGTAATACTCATACAACATTGCAGACTTATTTTCTTCAGAACTCTGCACTAAATTCAGATAACCAGCCATCAATTCACCTTTATAAAGCACCTACCATCTAGCTACAATCCATCACTCTATTCTATTATGCCACTCAACCTGCCACTACATTAGCCAAAATAGAAATAGAGGATGGCATCACTAGGAACCCATAACCCATCCATGGGGAGCTCGGCCAAAGCAACCTACATTTCCCTCTCAAAAGAAGGCTTCAGTTGCTTGGGAACACACACCCTCCATGATGACCACCATTTCCTCATGTGGGAATGCAAAGTATGGACCATGAAGTGTCATCTTTCACCACTCTCAATTCCATACTACTTGCACTCCCCTCCAATATCATTTACCCTTTACAAAAGGAAGCCTTACTTTATGGTACATCCATACTGAGATAGACCTCCTACAGCAGCCAAACTTAGCTTTCTAGTTTCCTCCAAAGGCCAAACCAGAAGAGACTAAGAGGCTATAGTAGGTACAGTCACATAGTTAGGACTCCAAGATACAAGGTAATTCTCAATTGTAATGATATGAAAATATATGTATCCATTAATTCCATCATGGAAGCTAAACCTTAGATTATTCATTCAGCATCTTTTATGCAGCAAGATTGTATCCCAAGAATTCCATTACTCAAGAAGCCAATACTGCATTCTGCATTAATGCAGTTTTTATGCAGTCTGAAGGGAGATAAAGACTACATATAATACCAATATATCTTTACTGCCAGTCTTCATTAAATTTCTTCCAAAAGAGCACAATCATCTCTCTTAATATCCTTGTTTTGTGTTGTCCTTGGTTTGTAATACGGTATTTTAAGACATTTTTAGTTAAGCTATGTAGGACGTGTTTATGTAATTGTTTTGGTTAATCTTTTAAGACATCCTTTTGCTTGTAAGATAGTTTAGGGGGTATTTGAATTTATCCATTTTGACTTTTAAAAGTAAACATATACCAAATACGTGTTGTGATCATGGAATAAACACTCTATCCATTCCAAAAACATTACAACAACAATATGGTTACTAATTTTTCTTCTGTTTGAATATGCGGTATATGGATTGTTTGTATTTACCATTGTTGACTTTTAAAAGTCAACATTTACCAAAACCTATCCATTCACTGTTCATAATTAATTCACCAATCTAATTTGCGTTCTCAATGCACACTTTTATTTCACTGGCTTAAGTTCTGAAACACACCTCCAGTTTATCACTACACGCACTCCCCCAAATACACACACTTTTAAGATAAGCTCAAATTCATCATTTCCTTAACCATAAACATGTCTCATTGTGATAATGACCTCGTGGTTTTCTGTAACTCCTTTGTGCTGACATAAATTATGCTTGGCTATTACCAGAAAAAGATTCATCAAGACATGCAACAAGCACACGATTTAGAGAACAAGTCCCAAAAGATTATTCATAGGGTCGATCGTAGGGGGAGCTGATTGTTCAACTTTGAAACTTTTCACGTTCGAGAAATGCAATGGACAATACGAAAAATCTTAGGAGACTTCAGACTATTGATTTGCATGGGGCGAGGGTGTTGATGAGATGGTCAGTCAAATTCACGACAAGATTCGCAAGAAGATTGAGTTTGTTATAAGGCAAAGGTTTACGTTAGGGGGTATGTTGATGGAGGTTGGGTTGGGTTTTTTGTCTATGATGAACGTAGGTACTAAGTAAGGGTAGTGGACTTAGGGTTATTTTTTTGTTGTTGTTGTTGTTTACCCCATCTTAAAATTGTAAACAAATGGTTATAGTTAATGAATGAAATGGGTCGTTTGATACAGATTTTCATTGTAGAATGTATTTAAATACGAATTGGCCTCATGAATGGTACCTATCTCCTTCTGTTTTGCTGCTATATCCAGTATATGGGTTGTTTGGATTTACCCATGTTGACTTTTAAAAGTCAACAAATATCACCAACAACCAAAATATTACCATTGTATCTGCTGCAGGTTATCATTTGTGTTTGTACAAAGTTTTTATCCTAAAAACTTAGTAGATTAACTTTAAAAAGTCAAACAATCTTAACAACGGTTAGTTATATTTGGATCTGCATTTTGCATTTGCAATTCAGTTGTGTGTGAATCAATTTTGACTTTTAAAATTCAATAGATACCAAAAAATGAACTTGACAATTTTGCATCTTTGCTTATACAGTTTGCATGTTGTTTATGGAGTGTTTGAATTTACCCATTTTGCTAACTAAAGAGGTACTTGCATTGTCATAACATAACAAATACAATATACCAGTTAAGTTACATATATTATCAAATAGAACATAGCATGAATAGGTGGTAGATCACTTGTTCAATGACTTCCAGGTGATTCGCTTGGTGTATGACATGCATGTTGTTCACTTGGTCTTTGCCTTGCAGGTGGTTCACTTGGCCTTTAACTTGAAGGTGGTTCACTTGGTATTTGACTTGCAAGTGGTTCACTTTCTTCATCACTAATGTCACTGGGTTAACGAGGCCTACAATCATGAATTTCATTAGGTCTTGTTATAGTCTCACTTCCAATCCATATACTCACTGAACCACCCCTTTTAGTAGATGCAACAACATGTAGGCCCACTATACCACCACCTCTACCAGTTGTTCCTATTGACCAATAAGATTTTTCTCATGCTCCTCCTCCAACTGTTGTTCTCGCCTAATTATGTCCTCCCACTCTTGTTTAGCCCTTGCTTCTTCTTTTAGTGTTTGTATCAATGCTTCTTTGTCTAATCTCATTTGATGTTCCTATTGATCAATAAGATATCCACCAGCCTGCCACTCTTGTTCAACCCGTTCTTCTTCTACTAACAATTTGATTATTTATTCTTCGTCTAACATTCCCCTACCACCTAAACCACTCCCATTTCCATAAACTGTATCCTTGTGGTAAACCTTAACTAAGTTTTTTAAGTGTAATGTTAAGATAATGGTCTGATGATTTAGGAGAAAACACCGAAATGTTATGAAGAATCAGCGCACTCGCCACACCCCAAATTACCTATTTTGCAATGAATGGAATTTCGGGGTCAATCGTCATAGCATCACAGCATATTATATTGAACGATCTAAAGTGTCGCTTGGAAAACACATCGCTTGATTTAATAAAACATTCGTAGTTTATAAAGTATAGGTCCCAAATGAAAATCATCATGTGCGGAAATAAGTTTGATACAAGTCAAACGATGTTTTAAAGTGCATAAATTTCATGTGAGACGCTCGTCACCACGACTCTACGATAAGCCCACATGCATGCCATGAAGTGTATGCCTTAGATACCGAGATAAAACATGCTAAAAGTGTCAACACAAAGGTCGAGTGAGTTCATAGAGTTTGTGTTGCCATGAAGAAAACCTTTAAAGAATGTTCATGCAAAGAAAGGCATTGAAAATCCACTCGGCCCAAGTTCCGCCCATACAAAACTTGCAACTAGTGTGTTTACAACCCATTGCCAAAATATGTATAGTTTATGTTCAAGCGCATGATGTCAAATGAATTCACATAATAGTATATTACTTAATGTATCCATATTCAATTGATATAACACATATGAGTGTTGATTCAAATAGTTCCACGACCATTAGTTCATGATTGTACAAAGTCCGCTAGTTCAAGATTGTACCAAGACCGCGAGTTCAACATTATACCAAGACCGCGAGTTCAATGATTATACCAAGAGCGCTAGTTCAATGATTATACCAAGACCGCTAGTTCAATGATTATGATATAGGAATTCTAAGTATGGCAATACTGTTACTTCGTATGACTAAACATTCAGTTCAGATAAACACATAGTTTACAAATAGACATGAATGTCATAAAAGTTGATGAGCATGTATCTCCCCCAAAAGTAGTATAAAAACAATTGAAAATGGGGCTATGGAACTCACCTAATGCAATGATTATGATGACAAAAGTGGATACACTGAAATGAGGTGCAACTCTCTAGCTGCAACCTATTATGAATGATATGTTCTAATGTAAGTCATGAAACAATGTCGTGCATGAAAACTCATATGATATCCATACCACTTGTGCATTTTTGAAAATAAAGTTTATCGTCGAAATATATGTTTATGACATCTCGTCGTGTTATAAAATACTTTACAAGTACTTACGTTGAAACAACATCCTACGATAGTCGTTTAGTGATTTATCAAGAAATTATAGTTTTTCGTCGTAAAACAATACACTTTGACAATTCCTGAAAGAGACTAAATGGCCTCGAAAAGCTAGTCGTAAAATAGTGAATATCGAGTGTTAGGAAACAAACTCAATGGTTTTGGAAAGTTTGTAGCATTATCTCAAAGTATTAGCTTTTAAATGTTTATCATGGGGGTCTCGATCATGGAGAAAAACATAGGTAAAGTAGGGTACTTGTACCAAAAATATTGTTTAAGGGTAGTTTTCGGCAAAGTTTGAGTGACCGTATTTTATTCGTTACAAATCCGTTTGACGAACGGTTGAACATTTTGGAAAATAGGCTAGGTGAAATCACTTTTACTAGAAGACATCGTTTTCTAAAAAGTATTCTATCGATGTTAAATACGACTCTCAACATGGTCACTAGCGACAACTAGTTTTGCTATTAGAAAATATATATATGTAAGTGTTCTACTTGTGAAAATAGTTACGTCAACCTTATTTAAACGCGTGTAATTTAGTCGTTATAAGTCCGTTTTCTACGTTTTATATATCCTTAGCTTCGTGTTAATGTATACTAATATATTTTTGATAAATCGACTCATTTAGATAACGCTTAAAACTCATTTTGACCCTTACAATTTCTGGACAGCATGTCTTTTTTCCGAAAATATAGTTTTCGTCGTTAAACTTGAAAATAACATAACTTCTTCGTTATAAACCGCTTTAACCTCGCTCAAGCGACCACGCTGCTTTTAATGTATAATTTCGAATATCTAGCCCAAAATATTTTATAACTCGTCGAAATTTCCAGATTTCACAAAAACCAAGACCCTATTTTATAGTTGTCTAAAATGATTTTCCTTGCGTAATACTTGTTCTAACCACTTCAAATCAACACCAAATCTATTCTAAACCTACCATACACCTTCTTAGGGTGTCATGGGTTCCTAAAAATCATCAAAAATAATATGTTTCAAGGGATTAATTATAGGATGATATATACTAATTATAAGTACTAAAAATAACAAAAGTGGTATAGATATACATGTAACTTGCATGTTTTCTTGCAAAAATGATGAAATAACATAAATATGAATATGAAAGAGTTATGAAGATCATGAAATGCTTACTTGAATGATTTAAGAGTTTTTGAGCTATATCCTTAATTAATTTTTAGGTTTTTATTTCAAAACCTTGAAATAGATTACTAAATGAGTTTGATAAACACTTGATCATGTAAAATATTTGATTCCTTCTTGGTTTCTTGAGATGGCCGAATTTTTGGAGAGAAAAAGGAGAGTGTTTCATTCACTTTTCACCTTCAAATGTGTGTTAGTATGTGTTATGTGTAAATATCTAACAATATATGTGTAGGTGTAATTTGTAGTATCAAAAACCAAATTGACAACTATTGGTGACTAGGGGGTAAGGTGGCCGGTTATGGGTAGAAATGGGGAGGGTTGGATGAGTTTGATGACTAAATGTATTTTATGTGTAAGTGTAGTATGTATTTTGTAAGTATTATAAGGTATTTAGTGTAGCGTTAACTAAAAATAGATTTTAACGGGACAAAATAAAATGTATTGAAGTCATAAAAATTATAAAAATACATCTCTCACAAGTATTGAGTGAATAAATATTTATCGAGTTGAATTTACGAAAACCGTCGTAAATATATATACATAATAATTTACTAGAAGACATGCAGAACGCGGCGCATGGTCCCCGTGACCGCTTTTATGTCGAACAAATGTTTTCATGTGACCTTTAAGACAACAAAGTGAATTCCAAGATTTTTTTCAACTTTTTTTTTCAACCATTACATAATAATTCAAATACATTTAAGAACATTATAAATAAAACTTCAAATAAAATGACTAAACTACTAATCCATCAACCCATTTACCATAACTTTTAGGGATAAAACTACAGGCCCTGTATATTTGAATAAGCCCATTAGTGGTTTAGATTTTCGGATAGTCCAATTACTAATCCATCAAAACATTTACTGCATGATGATGATGGATTGAATGGATTGTTACAACTCACAAGTTAATGTGTTTTATGAATATTAAAGTTGTCACAATTAAAGACATTTAATTTACATTTCAATGTTGGGTTGTTAATTTCAATTTCCTATTAAAGAAATGTTTTTTGTCTTAAAATTTTTAAGACTTCTTTATTTAGAAAGTCCCAAACCCTTTATAAAGTAGTATAGATATACAAAATAAATTCAAAACATCGGGTAAACTGATAATATAATTTTTATAGTCTTAATATGAGTATAAAAATATATTAGGATAATTTTTGGAAGTGTTGAATCAATTATTCAAAATAAAGGATTACGCGATAGCGTTTATTTAATAGGAAAATAAACGTTAAATGAAATATGCAAAATCATGCATGAACTAATATGATGATGACGTTACTAATGATATGTAGACTAAATCTAGTCTATATGAAATGTCCTCAATGATTTTTCATGAATATGCAATTAAACCATCAAGGTTACGCCAGATTGATACTCAGAACCTGGTTTACGAAAAATGATGAATAGTGAATCATGAATAGTGATTTTTCTCCGGAATGAATAGTGTTTCGTGAATAGTAAAATTTTGAAATACGTTCTCTAATATCAAATCGACTTCAAAAAACGATGAATAGTAATCGATGAATAGTAAATTCCCGAGATGAATAGTGAAATTTTCAAAGTTTGTAAAATGACCTGAAATTACGAGCTGTTACAAGCCCCTACAATAATATCCTTTCCATAACCCTCCTCGTTTAATGATTTTGTGATGTATTGAACCAAATATTGAACATGAGAAATCTTTGAGAGTTACTGTAAGATCGGCAAGGACATTTAGAGTACCCGACTTGATTATTGCAACAACTTGATCAACTTTCATTATTGATAAAGCACTTGATATCACCTAGACATCCAATCACAACCCCCCATTAGCATTCACAAACTCAACCGCGCTAAGCCATGGCCCAAGTGTAAAATCCTCATCTTCACCCACATCCTCAACAACTTTCCTAATATACTCTTGTGTCAAAATTACACACTCCTACCCACCTTCGCTAATATCTGCTTGTTTACGACGCTTCGCCAATTGAACAATACCAACAGGACCGGGTATTATCCTAACAGACTTTTAAGGGCTGTGTGATGAAACTAGTTTCTTCAAAGTGGGGGTTATGTGACGGCTTTGGTGATGGTTGTTGAAGGGACAAAGGGGGTTGTTGAAGTTATCGGATTTGTCCATTTTGTTTTGAAGAAGTATAATCAAATATGTGTGAATTTGTGTTTCAGAACCTATGTGTGTGAATTTGGGGTTGTAAATACTGAAATGGTGTTTGAGAATTTTGGTTGTGTTTGGCAGGAAAGAAGGCAAAGGGGTGGAGTGAGATTATTGAAGAAAAGGAGGGTAAAATAGTCATTTCACATGGCCACTAACGGAAAAGGTTAACGAGCGTTATCAAAAAACGTGAATTTGCAACTACAGTAGCGATTCAAGGGCAAACTCGCAAAAGAATGAAACGTTAGGGACATTTCTCGCAATTTTTACGGAGGATATTTCTCGCAAAGATCGAAAAGTTTAGGGACATTTTTTTGTAGTTTACTCTAGATATAAACAACGACTATAGGTGATTAAAACTAGAGTACGACAAGTTTTGAGAATTTTCGGCAAGATTTGCAAGTTTCCGGCAAGTTTGTCCGTCGTTAATCACGGTTGATCAATTTGTTTAACCGATTTACACTAATCGAAAAAGTTGATGGTCCAGTAGCGCTTAAACAACTATTAATCGACCGATTTCATTGCAACGCCGCTTTTTATCATACGGTGTGAACAAAGTATTTGATGATACACGTTAGAAAAGAGAGTACAAATCACTTTTCTTAATTAATTATGTGTTTACAAATTTTATACTAGTAATGTATATTTAATGACTAAAGAGACTTAGTTTATAAGTTTGGTGGTATCTTTAGCCGACAACCATGTGCATAAAAGTTTGCAAATTATTAGTTAAAACAGCACAAAATTTTACAAGCCCAACCCAAAAACTCACAAGCAATTCATCTTATCATATTGTTCAAAAAAAAAAAAAAAAAAAATTCATCTTATCATCTATTTATATATTTTTTTGGTTAAAAATAACCCGTATATATTATTTTTTTGTGTCACGTTAGTCTTTTAGATATGCCCACATTAACTTATGCTTCAGTTTACTCGTATGGTAACTTGATGTAAGTATGTAAGTTCAACGATCAACATTGTCGAGTTGAAACTACCACAAACATAAATACTGAAAATCGTTGTCAAATCGAGGTAATTACTAATTAGAGCTAAACTACTCGTATTAAGAGCAATCGGTACCGTAACATCCACTCACACATGTCAGTTTAGCACTTCAGCGCCACATCATCAAATCCTCACACATCAAAATACTCATTTTCATGTAACTTAAACCAAAACACCTTTTTTAAGACCTACCATACCCTATTAAAACATAATATTCAAAAAAAGAAAAAGAAAAAAGCCAAATGGCGAGCGTGAGTTTTTTGGCGTAACAACTCACGCAACTCATATTGGGTATGGTAACATGCAACTGGCGGCACCAGTTTGGGTGCCACATCAGACTGGCACGGGTTGGGTGCCACCCAACCCTCTAAATAATTATGTTTATATGTTATGTATTTTAGGAAGAGAATCTAAATTAAAATGAAGAAGACGAGAAATAATTTTAGCAAAACATTTATATATCGTTGTTTTCTGTGTAACATTTTTTTCTTTTCTTATATTTAATCATAAATTGTGGTATTTTGTGAAGAAAAAAAAGAAAGATTATCCTGGTATTTGTGTATGTGTTTAACTAATTATTATATACTAGTTGACACTGCAAGACAAATGGCGTGGCATGATAAATATAGTTATATAATAAATGAATTGCTAACCCAACTCTCCTCGCAATTCCTCTACCCGCTAATAATTCATTTCACAACACTCAAATGTATATGTGTTAGTTGTATGTGTTTGTTTGGGTTTCGTGTATCTTTCCCGTGACATCATTATTCAGCATATAAAAACCTTCACAATCTCTTACCCACAAACACTTTCTCAAAAGTAAATGATTTTGTAAACAAAGTTTGTATTGATTGAAATAAAGGTTAAAGTATAAAAATTAATCAAAATAAAATAAACCTACTAAAATGTAAAACTAAAACTCATAAAAATATATCAAAATGGATGTTGAATTAAAAGACAAAATTTTAAAAATATAGTGAAATTAGATCATAAAAAATTAAACGAATTAAAAGATATTTAAATTTAAAAATAAAGGAATTAATTAGTTAAGGTATACGTATTACCCCATTATCGAGCCTCCTTATTTTAGTTTATTAGAGCCCTCCTCATTATTTTTAGTTAGAAAAACACACGTCAATTAAACGATTGGGCTCCTTATCTTAATTTTCGTGAAACAAGACAACTTAAACGCTTATATAAGAAGATAGATACTAAAACACAGGACCCAAGTTTTGCAATTCACACATTTAATGCAAAGTTTGTCAAATTAGGCCATGAAATTTCGAGATGCTCAGTGTCAGCAGCAGCAGTAAGTCCTTTAACATTAATAATCTTTGCAACTTGGCAAAACAACCCCAGATTTAAACGTCGTTGCAGCAGCCCTTAAGAATCCCCACAGATCGCGCGGCTTTTCCAACACTCGTGACTTACCAAACAAAGAAAGAAAGCATAAGCGTGAAAAGAAAAAACACAAACAAAACTACAAACCAATCACCATTCACCACTACTGCACTACAGATTCTCACTTTAACATATTACATACTTTAAAGTTTAAACAACAAATGATCACCAAACTCAAAACATAACAACTTCACTATGAACACCAAAACCATAACACAAACACTTTTATTATTCTTCCTAGCTCAATCCATCTCAGCACAGATGACTGCAGTCCAATGTTCTGCAGCCCGACCGGGCCTCAAGTCCGGTTCCTTTTCGCCTAGTAGACCGACAGCTTTCTAAGTGTGGATTCCCTGGTTTTGATCTGTCATGTAACAAAAAGAATCAAACTGTACTTAAACTTCCATCTAACCGATCTTACGTTGTGAAACATATTTCCTATGGCTCGCAGGTTTTTATCTAGCTAAGCTTTTTTTTGGTTCTGGTTTGATATATTATGTAGTGTGAGATATCATGTGAATTAGTGTTGTAGTATATTATAAGGTGATCACCTAGATTTATATGCTAGTAAATCAGCAAATAACGAAACCGCATAAATTTAGCTAGGAAAGTTATTTGTTAAGGTGGTTAAAGTGGTTGCTAATATGTTAAGCAACCTAAACTCGAAAACTAGATCAATCCTGATCATGGTAATATCTTTAAACTCGAGATACAAACATAAACTAGGAAACTAAATGTTTCATAGTTGATGATAAACAGTTTTGTTTTGATGATTGAAGTTGTTATTATTGCTTTTTATGTATTTCTCCGGATTTGAACTTACCATATATAGATAAACTAGTATACTAAATAAATGGAGTACTAATTAGTAGAATAAGTTTGTTCGGTAATTGAAGTGGTTATTAATTTGTTATGCAGTTCATCATGTTTGAATCGAGTTGCATTGTTTATGTGATTTAACTCTAAGTGGTTGTTAGTTATGTGATTTGAACTTACTATATAATGATAAATAAACTAGTATACTAAATAAATGGAGTACTAATTAGTAGAATAATTTTTTTGGGTAATTGAAGTGGTTATTAATTTGTTATGCAGCTCATCATGTTTGAATTCGAGTTGCATTGTTTATGTGATTTAACTGGTTGTTAGTTATGTGATGTAAGTGGTTGTTAGTATACTAAAGAAATCTTAATTAATGTTTGACAGATGATTGACATCAAGCCTAACTTCATGGGCCTGAAAAGCTCACGGTGACCACATTGACCAACACGCTTGATTTCAGTATTTCAGATGCCTACACTTTTACAACTGTTCAACACATATGTCAGCGTTAACATCTCAGACGGTACCTATGCTACCATTTCCTTGTTTAGGAAGTGCGAATCATTCAGTGTTTGCTTTGAAAACATCATGGATTCCGCTAGTGGATATACCAGCGAGCTGTAAGGATTTTAGGACTATTTCGGTACCAGTTAGGAGGTATGGTGATATAAGGAAGGAATTGACATTAATGTGGTTTAGGCCTTTTTGTAAATCTTGTGAAGAGGATGGTAAAACTTGTGGATTCAAGAGTGATGATGGAGAGACTAGTTGCATTGGTTCTTCTAAAAACGGTTAGTTTTTTTCTATGTGAATATGCATTTACCTTTTCAACTTGGGTTCTTAGAGGGTGTTTGGAATTTGTTTACTTAAGTGATTATCCATTTATATGGTCATTTTTTACTGCAGATAAATAGTTTTAAGTCTCTGTATGGAACTGATTAAACGTTTAGACGGACATTTTACCTCAGATAAATACTTTAATGTCTTGATGAAACTGCATATCTACTTTTTAACACATAAGCAATCCCAAACACCCTATAAACATTCAGCTTAACTCTATGCTGTTTAGCACTATTTGATCATATCCATATATATATTCTAGTTTGTCAAACTTTGTTCAAAAATTAAAAAGAAAAAAAAAAAAAAAAGTTTGTGAAACACTCTTGATCATGATCTGCCTTTATATGGAAATTGAGAGGATAATAGTCAATTTGACTTAATATTTTGATAAATAGATTCAATCTGCATTCAGTTTAAAGCCCTTTGGTTTAAACCGGTTAAAAAGGAAACTGAAGCGCGGGTATCCTACTAGTCTAATGTAGATCTTTTACACCAAATTAACATGATAAGACAGTTTTCATAATACGTACTATGTGGTAGTCTTAACTGAATGCTATAATTTGCTTTTGATGCAATCTTGTGCTAAAGTAATCAAACATTATGGCAATTTAAAACTTTTGGGCTATGTTTGTCATTTTGCTCTGATTAGCACCTAATGCAACATGCTTGATATAAAATAACTCAGGATTGTCTGTCAGTTAGTAATGATTCTTTCGTCCAGTAGTTGAGATGCAATGTTCAGCCAACCAACGATTACTCTCGCTCCTCAGATACCTGTCAACCGACAGTCAGAACCTAAGAATGGCCTATTGAACTATATCATATATAGGGTTCCAATATTTGACTTAAACTATGACGGCAATTAACAATTTTAGATACATATAAGCCTTGGTGCAATTGTGCGCATACTGAATAATTGTATTGTTTGCATAACGCTCCTATGGATGACGCATAAAGTCCTGTTATCATTTCTTCTTGTTGGCTAACAAATAATGTACCCGTCTATGAACTAGTTAAATTTTATGTTTACTACATAGTAGCATCCATTTGATGAGGATTAAGAAACATACACAGTTTTGACTTTGACTTTGACTTTTCAATAAATAGTCCAAATGTCAAGTTCTTTACCACCTTTTAATCTTCATATTTTTCATTTTTATAGTTTGAAGTTAGAGCATAAACAATATCATGTGAAAAGCCTTGCTTAAGTTCAGGCAGGCTAAGATAATTTCCCTTTCCACTGTTTCTTATTTGTAAAATTTTCAAATCGGGCGGGTGGGACTACAAGTCAACACAGGTCGGGTTTATATGATCACAAAAAAGGCACTACTTCTAAGAATAATCAAACTATTTTGAGTAAAATATTTTTCAAAGTTCAATGCTTAAAAAAACACTTTCATAATTTTCAATCCGTTTGACTCAAGACACATTTGACCCATTTCCTTTGAAGGTTTTTTTTACAACTCGTGACCCATTAAACATAAAGATATTCCGAAACGGGTCAAAATTTTCATATGTACTTATTTAGCTGTTAATCTTTTCTTACAGGTATTCCAAGGGGTGCCAAGTATGGGCTAATCGTAGGTATCGGTGTACCTGCATTGGTTGCCATCTTTGGGCTCATATGCTACGTTTTTAGCAAGACTAGAAACTATAATCACCGCCAAAACATTGACCTCTTCTATAGCAATAACACCTCAGCCACCTTCAACAACCGCCTAGACAGGCCCACCATCGAATCTTACCCAAAGATCTTACTGGGAGAGAGCTGTAAATTACCCAATGGTGATGCCACTTGCGCTTATATGCCTTTCAGACTACAAGCCTAAAGAGGAAGTGAGATCCATCCCGGAGTGTAATCACTATTTTCATGTGGATTGTATAGACGCATGGCTCAAGTTAAATGCAACGTGTCCCATATGCAGAAACTCACCTGAAACTTCATCGTTGGTTACACCTTGCTCTTCAATGTCCTCAAATTCGTCAGTTACTACAAATTCATCACACACAGCCAATCAGCAATAGAATTTTGATACGTCATTTGTGCATATATCAATGTATAAGAACAAGAATTTTTATGTTGTAGGTGATTAGAGAAATTGCCCGAGGGCAATAAATTTGATTCAATAGAATTTCAAAGCCTTTTGAAAATAAACATCGTTGAGTATGCACGTTTGAGCAAACTCAAAGTGACCTAAGAATCGATAATGTCAGATCTTGTAACATCATGTGATTTCCCTCACAGCTTAAGACGTAAAGAATGTGTAGAGATCTCATCTTCTAATCGCCTCCACAACAAAAAGAGTTTTATATGCCGTTTATTATTAGGGGAGGGGAATTGCATATATATATATATATATATATCATGAAATTTCATATCAAGATATATATCTAACTAAAATTATAATTACATATATATCCTTCCAGTTTAAAATCGTATATATCGAATAAAATCATATCGCGTATATATCCTTCGGCCCAAAATCGTTATATATCCAAATGATTATTTTAAATATATTTAATAGAAAAATGTCTAAAAATTATAATCGATATATAAAATAGCGATTATTTTATTTTTTATTTTTCTTTACAATTACATAAAATTTTTATTGGTTTGAATTTATTATGTCATTTGATCTATATGTATATAGAGTTTACGTTTAGATGGAGCGATGGATGGTGCATTGATATTTCATTCAAGATTCGTCGATAACAAACACGTTAAGTAGTCGAACATGATTGTTCTTTCTTTTCTTAAAAATGGTTTAAGGAAATTTTGTAATTTAAAAATAATTTAATAAGTATAATGATAATCGTTATTTAATATATCAATTAATTGATATATTAAATAACGATTATACTCTTTATACTTATTAAATTATTATTTTTATTTGTTATTATTTTTTAACAATTACAAAATATCCTTAAACCATTTTTTAAGAAAAGAAAGAGCAACCATGTTCATATCGATTTAATCTTGAATAAGAATATCAACCGCACCATCTATCGCTCCATCTAAACGTAAACTCCTATATATATAGATCAAATGACATAATAAAATTCAAACCAATAAAAAGATATTTTGTAATTGTAAAAAAATATATATAAAATAAATAAATAAGGTTATAATCGTCATTTTATATATCAATTATAATTATTAGACATTTTTTATTAAATATATATTTAAAATAATCATTTGGACATATATGACAATTTTAAGGCTTTGTAAGGATATATATGCAATTATGAGTTTTGGTTGATATATATGACAATTTTAAGGCTTTGAAAGATATATATGCAATTATAAGTTTTGTTAGATATATATACAATTACGGCGCTTTAGGATATATATGCAATTCCTCTTATTATTATGTTTTACAAATGGCATAATAATGTTGGTTTGTGTGTAGTCATTTATACGCTAAGAAACACGCGAATTTATCTGGCACACACGATATATACAGAGGATATGTTTATTATATATTTAATATGTATATCGTATATATTTATTAAATATAGAGTAAATTACAACTGCTCGTCTCTGTGGTTTCGTTGACCGCATGGTTTCGCCCTTTGACCAAAAAGTCGCACCGTCCGGCCCTAAGTGTGAAGCGTTATGCGCTGCTCGTCCTTTGACCAAACGACGTTAAGTTTGATCAAGAAAACCCATCATGTGACTTGCACACGAGGGTAAATTCGCTATTTCAAGACCATAAGGACGAACGGTGTAGTTTATGTGGATAAGACCACTTTTAAAGTAAAATTACATAATCGTCCAAAGTGGTATATCACCACTTACCACACACACACAAACATAAAAACACATCATCATCATCATCACCATTTCTCTCTCTTTAACCTAGTCACGACCACCTTAAACCACCACCACCGCCACACCGCCGCCACCGGTTCTCTTTTGTGTTGTAAGCAAAGGTAGTTAAACGCACGAGTTTTGACTCGTGTTTCTTGGTAACTCGCTGGTAACCTTGCTTCTTTTTGTCAGTAAGCAAAGCGGTTCATGTTTGTTTGCTTTTATTCATCTCCCGATCTCCTTCTCCTTGCGCTTAAGATGGTGAAGTTAAAAGGAGAACATGAGGATCCGTGTTTGTGCTTCCACCAAGGGATGAAATACATTATTCTTCCATGGCAAAAGAGGGAGGACGGATTAGAAACCACTTCATAAACAATGGTCTTTGCCAACATTAAAACCTTCAATCAATAACCAAACAAGCCCACTTGCAACAACAAAAAGCATCATCTTTTCCAACTTCGAGCCACTGACCCTTCTTCATCTTGAAATTAGTCAACCCACTTGTACAATTTTTGCACTTTAAAGACATTATAGACACAACCCACTTGCATATCATCAAAAAGCACACACTTTATTAATCACAAGCTAATTTTGAACACAACCCAAATCAGAATTCACTTAATAATCTTTAAAAACCAATAAAAATGATACTTTTAATAGAAAAGAATATGGTGAAATGGAGTTATGTATTTGTTTAAAAAAAGAAATTGAGTTATGTAATAATCATATATGAAGGTCTCTATTTTCTTTGTGAATCCAAAAGAATCATCAAGAACATACTTTTGATACCAAACCATCGACTACAATCACGATCTACTTATTCCAACTAACCTGCATCCCCAATCTCCGGATACACCTTCGATCCCACCACCACGAGACCGCCACCGCTCCCACCGTAATAACGAGCTAAAACTCGCGCGTGTGACCCTACCTTTATCTTTTCATGAATATGAACCTGGTGGTGCTATGGTGGGGTTGGGGTATGTGGTAAAAGAAACGAGGGTGGGGTGGTTTTGGTGCGCGTGATGTAGTAGATCAAAAGAGGGAGTGGTGGGGAGTCTTTGGAGAGCGGCGAGAGTGGGTGCCATGGAGAAGCGGTGGTGTGTTTTTAAACTTGTTTTCACGGACAATAACTCTTCAAACGACTCCAAAACATTCGGTCTTCAAAATTCGAGATGAAATGACATGGTGATGGTGGTTACGTGGTGGCGACGAGGCGTGAAAAGTGGTGGAAGGGTGGCGGCGGTGATGAGTGAGAGAAAGAGATGAATTAGGCTTAGGGTTGGGGTATAAATGAGAGAAATGGTGTTGAAATGTTTTTATTTAGAGTAAATTACACCGTCGTCCTTATGGTCTTGAAATGACGATTTACCCTCATGCGCAAGTCACATGATGGGTTTTAACGGTCAAACTTAACGTCGTTTGGTCAAAGGACGAACGCGCATAACGCTTCACACTTAAGGACCGACGGTGCAACTTTTTTTGTCAAATGACGAAACCTCGCGGTCAACGCAAACCACAAGGACGAACGTGTAATTTACTCTTAAATATATAATATGTTTCACAAAATATTTTAAAGATCGTTAGTTTAACCGTTAGACGTTATAAACTAACTAATTAATGTTAAATACAATAGAGGACTTAGATGCTCGAAACCAAACTCCGGGACTCCTTTCGCTGCTTGGCCGATTAGAAGGAGAGGAGGGGTCAGTGTCACTTTGAAAATTTAAGGAGGTGAGACCGTGAGAGTTCAAACTTAGTGACAAGTTAATGTGCTATATAAACACACTTTAGAGGAAAAAACACACACACATTTAATAACCTAAGAGCATTAAAATTGTTTTCACTTTTCCCTTTGTTCCACCATTCTACAGTAAAGCAAATCCATAAAGAGTTTGTTTTTTTCCCATTATACAAAGCAAGAAAACAATATTATAAACCCTTTGTTTGGTTTACAATTTCTCTCACTCAACCAATTCGAACGTATACTCACTTGAGTATTCGATTGGTTTTAAAGCAAGAACAAGTACACGTGGTGTTTTTTTTTAATCGTGAAACAAGCACTAGCATCCTAACGTATCTCGGTGTGTGAGCATTCCGATGGTAAGTTAATCACTTGAAGATTTCAAGAATGCAAGATCACGTAACATTAATCTTTGTTGATTAATTCAAGGTTAGGAACTTTATGTGTTTATTTAATTGTTAATCCATAAACATTAAACTAGATCCTGCATACTCATAGTAAATGATTTACTTATATATTAAATCTCAACAGTGACATCTCGTTTGATGTTATGGGTTACACTATAAAAAACGCTAGATCCACTACGTAAACACATAATTATTTGTTTTATTAGAAATCATGACAATAACATGCATTCTTTTCATGAAAAATTTATTAAATCTTGATCTTGATTAATGTTAATGGTGATTAATGTTAATGGTTAAAGAGTTAGAAAAACTAATAAGTTAATTGTAATACTTGACTTTTGTATTTTTCCGGTCTTAAGACTTACGCTTTTATATTTTTTGATGTATGTGGTCTACTTGGTACCTAGCTTGAAAATCTAGTGGGAGCCTTTTAACTCTTCAATTTAGTAAGACTCTTCCTTATTATAAAGATTGAGTTCTCGAATTTTATGTGTTATTGCTTTCTTTAATTTATCGCAATATAAGAGTTTGTCCTTCGCTTCTACCCTCTTCAACTGCTTTTATTTCCTTATATGTTTCATTGTGAATTGTAATATTTGCAAAAGATTTTGAAATATTAAAACGGACATATACTTATATCGAAACTTGTTTTAATTAAATCAATTATTTCCCGCGAGTGTATGTGTCAATCGGGTTGGGCTTACATACCGTAATGCTTCATGGCTTTCCACGACGAATTTGCTTGGATAATTGGTTTAATTTGTTTGTTAATATGCTACATTCCTTGTGACGTGTTATGTGCTAAAACAGGGTTTTATGATATTAAACGGGTGTTAAACTATCGAAATTTGATTTATCTAAACATGTCTCGCGAGTTTATGTGTCAATCGGGTTGGGCTTATATGCCGTAATGCTTCACGGCTTCCCACGATGAACTTGCTTTACATGTTTAATAAACTTTAAATTATAAAGATTTGCTACTTTATCGATGATGAGTTTTGCTCCAGCTAATGACTTGCAAGGCATAACGCATTTGGTAGGGTAAAACCGTAATTTGCTCTAGCGAGTTCACGTAAGTGAATGGTTTTGCAAAATCGCTTTGGGTTGATTGACGTAATTTATCCACGCATCATACATGTTTTAAGACATGTGGTAATTATTCAAGAACTGGGTTTCTACTCATGCAATAGTAGTATATAGTGGTTGGTCATTTTTTAATTGGTTTTACCAATACCGCGATAAAATGAACCTAAAAAGTTATCAAAACCATTTTCTTAACTTGTCTTACAAAGATGTATGCATGCTTCTTTGAACACCTTTTGATACACATTTTATTAAAACTTATGTGAATACCCAATGTGCACATTTAAGTCTATGCCGCCCAGTCTAAGAACACTTGCAATTGGTTTTACCTTTGGTCGACCTCATGTGAATTCCAACCTAATGCAATTTTCTAATTGGTCAAACCTTTGTTAATTTTGCAAGTTCTTACGCTGGTTGACTTAATCGAGTATGATTGGTTAGACCATTCTACCCAAGCATAAGAGACAAACATGACATTGCAGATTGTTTCTCCATGCCGTGAGTCTCATAAATCAAAGAATTGCACTTGTAATGCAATTAACGACGCCACTTACCTCTTGCCCGCTCATTACTAGTTGGTCGGATCATCAGATGAGTGAGAGTTCAAATAAGGATATTAGTCTTTAGTAATTAATTGGTAGTTAATTTCTTTAGAATTAATTATCGGAAATATTAAACTTTTGAACTTTTTAATTTTTAATTTTAGATGAACAACAAACCGTGAACAATTCGGTTTTGTGTCTTTCTTTGAGAAAGAAACTTTCGGTCCCAACTTTCTTGACTAGTACCGTAATCTAAGTATTGTCCTTTCGACCGACTTATTTGGATTTTGAGCATCCGCTACCCAACGCTCATGTTCATGTTCCTCGACAACAGCTCCTTCGCAGTGCCCTTGCTCACACCCTGCTAGGTCAAGGCATCTAAGATGATTGCTTGCTCATGCTTGTCGCCGATGATGCGTAACCCAAAAGTCATGGAATACCTTCGCTTTTGAAATGCTTCAGAATTGAAAACTATGTTTTACAACAAGCGAATAGAACTCCTTCAAGCAAGGAGAGCTTTCACGTGTGTAAACATGAAGATGGTGAATCTATTAGCGCTTATGTTTTAAGATGAAGAGCTACATAGATCAATTGAACGCCTTGGTCACCCCATATCCACATAACTTGGGTGAGCTTGATTCTCACCACTCTATCCAAGGAATATGACACTTTCATGTAGAATTTCAATATAAATATGCATGGCATGGGAAGACTATAAGTATAAACGATTTGCATGCCATACTCAAGTTACATGAGTAGACACTTCCAAAGAAAGATGATACTCCCGCCGATGGCTATCAGGGCGTGAAGGATCCGAAAAGAACAAACAACAACAAGATACCGCAAAAGGCTGCTAAGGGTAAGAATAAAGGTAATGACAAGCTAAGCTTGCTTATGCTCCCAAAGTTGGGCTAAGCCATCTTATGCTCCTAAACCCACGATTCATCCACCAAAGAAAGATAACTCGCAAAAGACGCGATCTCACCACCAATGTGGTAAAGTAGGCCATCGAGGAGGAATTATCCCGACTACCTTGCCGAGATATGAGGAAGAAGAAGCAAGCTAACATTGCTAGTACTTCGTATCTCCATAATAGAACTTTATGCTTTCTTAATAAATCTTTGGTTTATGACACTGTTTAGGTACCCACATCCGTAGTACAACTTAGGGTCTTAGGGAGTAAGAGTCGAGCCGAAGCTTTGAATCACATACATGGGAATGGTCATTGCAGCAATTGTCAAAGCAATTGAAAGTTTTGATTTACATTTTCCTAATGGTTTAGTTATTGTTTTAGACAATTGTCATTTTGCACCTTCTATTACCAAGAGTGTTATTTCAGTTTCTATTACCATCACGAAGAATAGCATGAAATTCCACAATTCATAAAAACATTAACAAATCCATTGTCTTCTAAACGAGAACTAAAATAACACCCCTGGTAATAAAAGGTGCAACTGACAATTGTCTAAAACTATAAATAAACCATCAGGAAGATGTAAATCAAAACTTCCAATTGCTTCGACAACTGCACGGTGACCTTTTCCCACGTACAGATTCAAAGCTCCTGGCTTCAGCTTCTTACTTCCCCTGAGACCCTGAGTTGTATTACAGATGTGGGTACCACAACCAGTGTCATAAACGCAAGATATATTAGGAAAAACATAAAGTTCTACTGTGAAGATATGTGAAGTACTAGCACTATTAGCTTGCTTCTTCTTTCTCAATAACTCGGCAAGGTAGTCAAGATAATTCCTCCTCCAATGACCTACTTCATCACATTGGTGGAAGATCGCGTCTTGGGAGGTTATCTTTCTTCGTGGAGGGGAATCTTAGGTTTAGGAGCATAAGATGGCTTAGCCTAATTTTGGGAGCATAAGCAAGCTTAGCCTCACAAGACTTTGATTCTTACCTCAGCACCTTTTGCGTTTCTTGTTGATGTGTTTCTTTTATAGTATCCTTCCCGCCTTGAAAGCCATCACAGCAGGAGTATCATCATTCTTTGGAAGCATCTTCTCCTGTAACTTGATCATGGCATGCAACTCGTGTATAGTTATAGTCTTCCTTGTGCCATGCATATTCATATTGAAATTCTACACAAAAGTGTCATACTCCTGGATAGAGAGTAGAGTCAAGCTCACTCTAAGTCAGTGTGGACACAAGGTGACTAAAACGCTCCAAATGATCTATGTAGCTCTTCATCTTAAGAACAAAAGCGCTAACATATTGACCCTCTTTATGTTTGCACGTGTAGAAAGCTCTCATGGTTTGAAGGAGTTCCTGTTATGCTTGTTGTGAAACATATTTCTCAATTCCTGAAACATTTCAAAATATGAATGTGTTCCAGGTCATTTTGGAGTTTTGGCGTCATGCTGACAAGCATGAGGCAAGCGATCTCCTTAGATGCCTTAACCAAACAAGTGTGAGCAGCAAGGGCATCTACAACAGGAGTCTGTTGTCCAGGAGCAGGAACAGGAGCAGAGGGTAAAGGATGCTCCAAATAAGTCAACTTATCTTTGACCGTAAGGACAATCCTCAGATTACCGTACCAGTCAAGAAAGTTGGGACCAAAAAGTTTCTCTTTCTCAAAGAAAGATTTGAAAACCAAATTGTTCACAGTTTGACTGTTCATCTACAATGAAAAACAAACTTCAAAAGTTTAGTATTTTCGATACTAAAAGACTAAGATCCTTACTTGAACTCTTACTCATTACAGAAGGTCTGACCAACTAGTAATAAATGAGGCAAGAGGTAAACGGTGTGCGTTAATTGCATTACAAGTGCAACTCTTAGATTTATGAGACTCATGGCATTGGAGAAACAATATGCAATGTCATGTCATGTTTTATCTTATCTTATGCCTCGGCCCTCGGGTAGAAAGGTCTTGTGGAAACCTGAGAGGGGGGGAGGGGGTGAATACGTTTCTATTTAAAACTTAAAAATTTTGTATCAAATTAATTGATCAGGCTTGACATAATATGTAAAGTGTCAAATATAGTCTATGACTATATGAATACTTAGTAAGCATAAAATAAGACAAGTACACAACACAATTGTAAACATCAAGCACAAAGACAATCAAAAATATAAAGTAAGAATAAAAGTAAAGCGATAAGTAAAAAGGATATGTAAATAAACACGATGATTTATAGTGGTTCGGCCGCGAAGCTCCTCTTCACCCTACTCCACTCCCTGAGTACCCAACTCGAGAGTTACTTCACTAGATCAACAATCTTCATTATCGGCGGAGAAAACCTTACACAACGTTGCTTATACTTTATCCGGTACAAAGCTAGATACCGGGTTCTTAACACAAACGGAATAATCAATATGACGTCGCTTACACTTTATCAGGTACAAAGCTAAATATCGAGTCCTTCTTCGGGTACAACCAAACCCGTTATGTTTTGTGGCCCAGCATAACAAACCTTGTGTTTTATGGCACATACACATAAACCATCTAATGATACAAGATGATGATCCAAGACAATGTGTCTAATGGATATAAATGACTAATCTAAATGAACTTTTATTGATGAGAAGCCTTCAAATGGATGAAGATGATAAGATCACCAATCTTGTATATCTTTATATATATGTACATGTAATGGCTGGAAATGCCAAGGTATTCTAAGACTTGCTTTGGTGGATCATCATGGAAGTATGCTTATAACAAGATGAAGGTTAAAAGCATTTTAATCAAAGGTTTTATATTGTGAATGATTGATGTTAATGGTGGATCTAATGGTTACTGATGTGCTAAAAACTAGTTAAAATGGAGTGTTTAAGTGTGTGGAAATGGGTGTGCAAAGGTTGGTATTTATAGGCAAAAGAACAAATAATGTTTATGTCCCCAACGATCCATTTGAAAAGGATCCGGATGCCTAACCCAAAGAGATCCGCGGGGTCATGGAATATGGGTCATGTGATGTTATGCATGATGCAATAGACATCTTGGGTCATGTGTTATTGACTTTGGGTCATGGGTCATGGACTGTGGATCATGGGTCATGGTTTTTACCCATTGTGATGTCATGCATGATGTAATGAGCATGGGTCATGGGTTATGACTTATGGGTTATGGGTAGTCCAACTCTATTTACTAACATATTTATTTATCTAGTTTGAACTTAACTATATATTTATAAAAGTGTAAGTAACAAGTATTACTTATAAGTGTTTTATAAAATGGTTTTGACTTTATGTAAACTATTTTACTAGATGTGTTTAATGGTTTATTAGGGTTTGATCATAACACAATATAACAAACATGTACGAACTTGTGTTGTAGCATACAAGGACTTGAGACGCCGAGAGGTGTTGAAAGTATGTTGAGACAAAATATGATTACGAGTAACTTGTACATTTTATGTTATGTATTACAAGATACATGGGTTGTCATCAACAAAACAAACGAGATCAGATAGATTAAATATCGTAATATTTGCACTAATTGGTCCGACCAATCACACTTGATTAAGTCAACCAATGTAATATTTTGCAAAATTAACAAAAGTCCGACCAATTAGATAAAATTGCCTTGGAATTTCGAATTACTGAGTAAAACCCAATTGCAATTGTTCTTGGATTGGGTGACATAGACATAAATATGCACATAGGGTTATAAGTTTTAATAAAATGTGTATCAAAAGGTGTTCAAAGAAGCATGCACTAACAAGTTAAGAAAACAATTTTGTTAACCTTTAGGTGCACTATTATCGCAGATTGGTAAAACCAATTAAAGAATGACCAACCACTATATTCTACTATCGCATGAGCTAAAACCCAAGTTTTTGAATATACCACACATGCCTAAATATGTATGGCGCGTGGAAAGAATTTCTACCAATCAATCGAAAAATGATTTTGCAAAACCATTCACCGCAAGAACTCATTGAAGCAAATTACGCTTTATCGTTATGCCTTGCAAGTCATTAGTTGGAGCAAAACTCGTCATCGATAAAGTAGAAAAACGTTATATTTTAAAGTTTATTAAACATGTATAGCAAGTTCTTCATGGGAAGCCGTGAAGCATTACGGTATGTAAGCCCAACCCGATTGACACATAAGCTCGTGAGACATGCTTAGATAAATCAAAATTTGATAGTTTAACGTCCGTTTAATATCATAAAACCGTTTTAGCACATAACACATCACAAGGAATGTAGCATATTAACAGACAAATTAACCAATTGTTCAAGCAAGTTCGTGGTGTGAAGCCGTGAAGCATTACAGTATGTAAGCCCAACCCGATTGACACATTAACTCGTGAGAAAAATTGATTGAATTAAAGCATGCTTAGATAAATCAAATTTCGATTGTTTAATGTCCGTTTAATATCATAAAACCGTTTTAGCACATAACACATCACAAGGAATGTAGTATATTAAGAGAAAAATTAAACCAATTGTTCAAGCAAGTTCGTCGTAGGAAGCCGTGAAGTATTACGGTATGTAAGCCCAACCCGATTGACACATAAACTCGTGAGAAAATTTGATTTAATTAAAACAAGTTTCGATATAAGTATATGTCCATTTTAATATTTTAAAAATCTTTTGCAAATATAGACAATTTCATAAGGAAAACATATAAGTACATAAAATAGACAGAGAGTTAGGTAGAGGTGAAGATATACTTTAATATTGCGATAAATAAAATAAAGCAATAACACATAAGATTCGAGTTCTCAATCCTTATTACAAAGACATGCTTGAGGTAAAGAGGTGAAGACAAGCTCCCACACATGATGACGGAAAAGCCTCTACCATGTGCGCCACATACATCAAACTTAATTGATTGTATGTTAAACTTAATTGATTGCGCCACATACATCAAACATGTAAAAAGTCCGTGTTACAATTAACTATTAATTAGATCTACCATTTCTTATTACTTATTAACCGGTAATATTTAATCAAGATTAAGATCATTAATTAATTACTCATGACAAAAATGCATGTTATTGTCATGATTTTTTAATAAATCAATTAATTATATGTGTTTACGAAGTGGATCTAGCGTTTTTTATAGTGTAACCAATAACATCAAACAAGGTGACTTGTGATGCCACTGTTGTACTTTAATATTACTAGTAAACCATTTACTACGAGTATGCAACGGATGGATCTAGTTTAGACGTGGATTAACAAATAAAATAAACACATAATAACCTTGAATTAATAAAGTAACTTGAACTTGAATTCTTGAAACCGAAGTGATTAAAATATCACCTCTAACGGATGCACAAACCACACATCAAACGAAGCACGTTAGGATGTTAGTGCTTGCTTACGATACAAGCAAACACCACGTGTTCTTGTATGTTGAACCATACGATCCAAATCCTAAGTGGGATGCGTTTGAATCGGCCTTGGAAGAAGAAAGAAACCAAAACCCTAGCTAGGGTTTTGTTCTTGCCGATTCTTGCCGAGCTGGGGAAAGAGTAAACCGAGATATGTGATTCTGTTATGGTTTTGGATCAAAGCCGAGCTAGGCGATGAGAACCAAGAGTATGCAAACTCAATTAGGATTTTGAGTAGGAATGCCGAGACCTAGAGGGGATTAGTTAAGGGTTTGTTCAAGTGGGAATGAGAGGGTTAAAGGTTGTATATATAGTACATAAACTTGTGCTCCAAGTTTAAGCCATAACCTCCTCAACTTTTAATAAAAATTCGACACTCCCCTCCCCTCCTAGAACTCTCTATACGACCGGCCATAGCAAAGGGGGTTCAAGAGTTTGGTTTTCCAACATTCAAGTCCTTCTCTTTTATGTTGAATGTGTTTAAGTTAGTTTATAACGTATAACGGATAAATTAACGACCGTTAAATACATTTCGTGAAACATATTATATATTTAATAAATATACACGACATATATATTAATATACATATATTAATGTCACAATTCTCAATTTCCGGTCATTTCTCACATTTACTATTTCATCGTATATTGTAAACTAGGTTTACAAGTATTAAATTCACGTAACCGTAATGGTTTAACTGTGAATTCATGATCATATCATCGAGGTCATTTCATATAGACTAAGTTTAGTCTACATTTCATTAACATCATTGTCATCATATTAGTTCATGCATGGTTTTGCATTTTACATTAAACGTATAATTTTCATATTAAATAAACGCTATCGCGTAATCATTATTTTGAACATTTGATCCGACACTTCCAAAAATATTCCTAATATATTTTTACACTCATTTTAAGACTATAAAAATTATATTATTAGTTTACCGGTGTTTTAAATTTATTTGGTATATAAATGGTTATATTTATATAATTACGACGGTTTCGTAAATATTACACGATAATTAATATTTCACCAAGTTTTGTAAGAAATGTATTTTATAATTTTATGACTTCAATATATTTTATTTTAACCCGTTAAAATTTATATTTAGCTAACGCTACCTTACAAGCTCAAATATATACCTAATTACTAAACTAAGCTTGCAAAATACACATCTATACTTACACTTATATAATAATATATATATATATATATATATATATATATATATATATATATATATATATATATATACACTCATACCCCTTGTCGATACAAGGGGTGAGTCATCTCAAATCTCACAAATATCTTTCATATACTCATTTATACTTAATTTATTCACATACATAATATCCTTAATCAAAACTCAAAGTCTTCTCTATTCCTTTCTTCTTCACACAACCGGCACCACAAGGAGCAAGAAAAAATTCATCAAAATTTTCAAGACAAAGTTTTAATACACTCTAGTATCACTTGTTGTATAGGTTTTGCAATAAAACCTCAAGTGATTAGGAAAACCCATTGTCCTTTAACCTCATCATATTTCTTGTAAGCATTCATATTCATGTTTTTATTTCACATTCATTGTTATGGTCATATCATTTTATTTGAGAAACATGCAAGTTATGTGATGTTTATACCACTTTTAAGGTTTTAAAGTGTTATATATATATAATCCATCCTATAATTACTCCTTGTTATATATTAGTTTTGGTGATGTCTAGGAACCCATGACACCCTAAGAAGGTGTATGGTAGGATTAGAATAGCTTCGAGTTGTTTTGAATGGGTTAGAATAGGTTTGGCGTGAGAAAAACTCATTTCGACAAGTTTGGAAAAGGTCTGTCCTTATTTTTAAAATCTGGAAAATCCGACAGTAGGTAAAAATTTTGGCCTAGATATTTAGAAAATATACTTTAAAACGAAACCGTGGCGCTTGAACGGATTAAACGGAGTTATAACGAAGAAGTTATGAATTTTTCAATTTGGCGACGAAAAATATAATTTTCGGAATTTCAAAGAAGTTACGTCAAATTTGTACGAGTCAAAAATGAAGCTTAGGCGTTATAAATTATTTCGCTTCTCAAAATATATAAATTACTTTGAAACAAAAGCTTGGAGAACAAACCTTTGGAGAACTAAAGTTTTAGAGAACAAAGTTTGGAGAACCAACATTTGGAGAACAAAAGGTTGGAGAACAAAAAGTTTGGAGAACAAAAGTTTGGAGAACAAAATGGAGAACAAAATTTGGAGAAGTAAAATGGAGTACATTTTCTTATAAAATGATGTCTTCTAGTAAAAGTGAGATCGCCAAGTATATTTTTCAAAATGTCCGACTGTTTGTTTAGCGGAGTTGTAATGAATTAATTATGGTTACTCAAACTTTGCCGAAAAACCATCCTTAAACTATACTTTGGACTAAAAGTACCATACTTAACCTCTATTTTTCTTTATGTTCGAGACCTCTAGGATGGAAATTCATGTACTAAAACTTTGAGATTATCATACAAGCTTCCCAAAACCGTTGAGTTTGTTTCCTAACGCTAGACGTGCACCATTTTACGACTAGCTTTTAGAGGCCGTTTTTGTCACTTTCATGGAAATTTCAATGACATTATTTTACTATTTAAAAGTAATAATTTCACAATAAATCACTAAATGACTATCGAGGATATTGTTTCGACGTAAATACTTGTAAAGTAATTTACAATTTGTCAAGACGTGATAAGATTATTTTTTCGACGATAAACTTTATTTTCAAAAGTGTACAAGTGGTATGGATATCATATGAGTTTGCATGCACGACATTGTTTCATGACTTATATTAGAGCATATCATTCATAATAGGTCACGGTTAGAGTGTTGAGTCTCATTTCGTGCATCCACTCTGTCATCATAACTATTGCAACAGTGAGTAATCACATCCCTTTTACCGCTTTACTATATTTTGGGGCGAAATGCATGAACCATTCTTGAGCTAAACTGATTACTACTTTTATTAACTAGTTTGACTAGAACTTGTGAACTTGAAATCAAATCCTTGAACTTAATTACGAAATTATGACTTGTTGGAACTTATTGAACCGGACGTGTTATGACCTTGTCCCAAAGTCTCCCATGTTCGAGCATCACTATAAAGTCTCCCATGTTGAGCATCACTATAAAGTCTCCCATGTTCGATCATATAAAGTCTCCTATGTTCCCAATATATCTTTGGGAAGAGGCACCAAGATATCTTTGGGAAGAGGCACCCAAGATATCTTTGGGAAGAGGCACCCAACATAACTTTGGGTAGTGGCACCCAAAGATAATTTGGTTTCATCAGAGCATCCTGAATTATTATATACGTGGTACTATATTGTGAACTATTATGACCGCTTATACTTGACTACTTGATACGCTATATTTTGTGCAATGGGTTGTGAACACATTGTGTTGTAAGTTTTGTATGGGCGGAACTTGAACCGAGTGGATTTACAATGCCTTTGCTTTGTGGACTATTTTCGATGACCGAAAGCTTTGAATATTTCTTACGAGTTTTCTTATTTTGCTAAACGTATACTCACCAACTATTTTCATAGTTGACCCGCTTTTTCTCATGCATTTCGGTGATCGTTAGTAAGCTTTTCTACCGTGTCTTGCATAATGAAGTTTTTACTTGTCACTACAAATCGTTATGTAATAGAACGAAATATTTTGGAATCTAAACTTTGTAATATATTTGCCGATGACGGCTAAACTGGTATTGTAATGGTGTACTCTTTCTTTTAAAGCTTAACGTTGGTATGATCTATTATCTTGTGCTTATGTTCCCTTCCGTTACACCTCGTGTTTCCACCTCCGGCGAGGGTGTGACAATTAAATACATAATAAACGTGTTCTTCGTGTATATGTGTGTGCCCCGATAGGTCACGTATTTCTAGTCGTATATAATGACTACGTAACGAGCACAAACCAACATTATGCAGACCGAGTGGACCTCAAATCTGGTTCCCTTTCCGTCTTGTGAACCGACGACCGTCTCATTGTGGATTTTCCGGTTTTAACCTCTCAAGTAACAGAAAAAAATCGAACAATCCCCAAGCTTCCCTCATCCGATCATTCATTGTCAATCATATATCCTACTCTACACAGGTTCAATTCATTTACCTTATATGTAATTTTTGAATTTTACCCTACATATATATCCTACTCTACTGCTCCGTCTCATTGTGCATTGTACTTTATGCATTTTGAATACGATGAGGTAAATGAATTGAACCTGTGTAGAGTAGGATATATGTCGACGACCGTCTCATTGTGCATTGTACTTTATGCATCAAAAACTGGTAAAAATGATATATATGTAATTTTTGAAATTTACAAGGATATACATGAAATTATGCCTATAACGGTTGATATTACTGTACAATTTGCTTCGTTCAGTGATTGAAGCAGTTGTTAGTCTGTAATGCATCTCATCAGATCAGGCCGGTTTACTTTCCATATATTAACATAAACTAGGAATATGAAACAATGTTATTTAATGTGTGTAACAGGAGATTAAAGTCAATACTGACTTCTTTGGGTCATAGAAACTCGCCGGAATCAAACTAATATTTACACCGTTTGCATCTAGTTGGTTACAGAGCTACAATTTTTATAACTGGTCGTCGCAAAATATAGAGTTCACATTTCCTCATGTGCTAGCTATATCTTTTCCTTGTTTAGGAATATGAATCATTTGGTGTTTGCTATGCGACCATCATGGAGTTTGTATATTTTGATACCAAATAAGGGGTATGGTGATCTAGCGAGTGAATTGACATTGAGGTGGTTTACACCTTATTGTAGACCTTGTGAAGTTGAAGATAAAACTTCTAGATATAATAGTAACAATGGGATGAGTAATCGTATTAAAAAATTGGCAGATTGAGCATGAGTATGTTCAGTTGTTGCTTATTAATTGTTGATTCTAATTTGTTTACAGGTGGCATTTCGAGGGGTGCCAAGTATGGGCTAACTATAGGTATCAGTCTTCCTGGACTGGTATTCCTCATTGGACTCTCATATGCTACATTTCTAGCAAGACAGGGAACTATAATCAGAGTCAACGTCAAAGCATAGATTCTTTTCGTTCTAATGCAATCTCGCGTCAACCAACTACAACAACTGGCCTAGATGGTCCCACATTCGAGTCCTACCCAAAGACCATCTGGGGAGAAAGTTGTGAATTACTCAAAGATAATGGCGCTTGTGCCATATGCCTTTCAGACTACAAGCCTAAACATGCAGCGAGGACTATCTCCCGGAGTGTAATCACTATTTTCATGCGGATTGTATAGACGAGTGGCTCAAGTTAAATGCTACTTGTCCGATATATATGCAGGAAATCACCAGCAAGTTCGTCATTAATTACACCTAGCTCATCATTGTCATCAAGTTCCTCAAATTCCACAAATTCATCACACACAATCACACAATAATGGAGTTTGGATACATTGTACGTTTAAATGTTTCTGTATATAAGAACAAAAAATTTACATTGTAGGGTGTAGAGCCACTAGCTCCATTAGGCTAAGCTAAGAGCCCTTTGGTTTTTTGACTCACCCTTCCAGATATCATTTTTTTTAACAAAATTTAGATATCAAATGAATACAATGAAATTCAAATTTATCTTTCATAAGGCAGATTAACATAAAAAACATACAATCATTAGTGCAAACAAATATTAAATATTATATTCTATGAAGAAAAAACTCTAATATTATATCTTGACTAATGACAAAGATTAAGTGCGTAAAATGAGAAAAAACAAACAAGTAAATTACAAAACAATCAATGAAACCAATCACCATCTCAGTATAGTATTCACACATTATATACTTAAACAATGGGACCAAACACAACAACCATGCCACTATGAAGACTAAAAAAACCTTAGTCTTAATTTTATTCTTACTATTTGGATCCATATCCGGCAAAGATGTCTGCAGCCCGGCCTTCTGCAGTCTAACAGGACCTCAAGTCCGGTTCCCTTTTCGAATTGTGGACCGACAGCCATCTCAGTGTGGATTTCCTGGTTTTGATCTATCATGTAATGAAAAGAACCAAACCATCCTTAAGCTTCCATCATTCCGTTCATTTATCGTCACAAGTATTTCATACGCTGCACAGGTTATTAATCTAGTTAGTCTTTAAATTAACATAACAACTTTTGTTTATAGTATATGGTTAACCAATTATATTAACTAACATATGTAACAGGTGATTAACGTCGATCCTGACTTTTGTGGACCAGAGAGACTTGCCGGAATCCATATAGCATCTACACCATTTGTATATACGTTTTCTGAGAGCTACACTTTTTATAACTGTTCATCACATAATGTATCGCCCGGGATTTCTACCATGCCAATGATTTCTTTTCCTTGTTTAGGAAGTGTAAATCATTCAGTGTTCGCTATAAAAACATCATGGAGTTTGTATACATATATACCTCCGAGTTGTAAGGAGATTACTAGGATTTGGATACCAAATAATGGGTATGGTGATATAAGGAGCGAGTTCACATTGACGTGGTTTAGGCCTTATTGCAGATATTGTGAAGTTAATGGCAAAACTTGTGGATTCAAGAATGATTATGGAGAAACGATTTGCATTGCTTCTTCGTCTTCTTTTTCAAATGGTGAGTTTTTTTTTTCTGTACATGGTTTAGTGCATAAGATATTACTGAAATCAACATTTTTAATAGTTTAGAGTTTAGAAAGTCATTACTATCTATATAGAAAGAAAAAAAAAAAAAGTTTGAAATGTTAATTAGCCTGCAGTGTGTCATCTTTACATTATACTTCAAGTTATTTTTGTTTACAGGTGGTATTTCGAGGGGTGCTAAGTATGGGCTAATCCTAGGTATCGGTATTCCTGGACTGGTATTCCTCATTGGTCTCGCTAACTACATTATTGGCAAGGTCGGGAACTATAATCAGGATCAACGTCAAAACATTGAGCTTCTTTCTAATGCAATCACTCGTCGACCACCTTCAACAACCGGCCTAGACAGTCCCACAATCGAGTCCTACCCAAGGACCATATTGGGAGAAGATTGTGAACTACCCAAAGATGATGGCACTTGTGCCATATGCCTTTCAGACTACAAGCCTAAAGATGCAGTGAGGACTATCCCAGAGTGTAATCACTATTTCCATGCAGATTGTATAGACGAGTGGCTCAAGCTAAATGTTACTTGTCCCGTATGCAGGAAATCACCTCAAAGTTCGTCACTGGTTACACCGTGCTCTTCAGTATCAAGCTCTTTAAATTCCACAAATTCATCACACGCTACCACACAATAATAATAGAGTTTTGATACGTACGTTGTATGTTTATATGTTTTTACCTTGTATGGTGTAAATAAATTGCCACACATGTAATTCAACAGGAGTATGTAGCTTTTTTAAAATTATCGTATTGCATCACTTATATACTAGTTTACTCAAAATACATCATCGGATATTCCTGTTTGAGCAAAATCAAAGTAGTTGATGATGTCAAACCTTGTAACATCATATTAGTCGTTCCTAGTCCAATTGAGTTGTAACGAATGTGTAGAATTAAGTTTTCATCTTTAATTCTAACACCATGATTTATGGTTCAAAACTCAACTTTCAAATACAAAAAGTGCCTTTTGGCCTAATGTGGTGCCCTTTCTATACAGGTCATTTTCAATATATTATGTATCAACCATGATCGTTTTATTTTTTGCACGCTAAGCACCTTATACAACATATTTAGTATAAAATAACTAGGATTGTTGGTGTCATTAAGCAATGATTGTTTTCGTCCAGTAGTTAAGATTCAATGTTCACCCACCCACGATTACTCTCACTCCTCATATACCTGTCAACCGACAGTCAGAACTTAAGAACTACATCTATCAAACTATATCATCTATAGGATTCCAAAATTTGACTTTAGCTATTGTGGAAATTAACTATTTTAGATGCATAGAAGCGTTGGTGCAATTGTGCATGAAATCGTGTTTCCATTACAAACACAATACAAATAGTCGTCTAACAAAGCGAAGTAAAATGACCAAAATGTGACAAACGAAAAAGTGTGTTGACATTTTAGATTAAAGCAGTTGTTATTTTGTGATGGATCTCATAATATTTAGGTTCTCTATATATATATATTAAGTATTAACTTAGACTAGAAAAAGTAAATCTGTACTATTTAAATAATCACTTTACGTATAAATAATCACAAAAACAATCACAAAAACATCAAAGTAATAGAGCGGAAGCGTATAAGGATGTATTAACGAATAATTAATTAACATAAAGAATATGCGTACCTTTGTTGATTCTAGCCGAACAAGAATCAAATCCACAAACTAGCAATGGATGAACCCTAATTTGATTTAGTTAGGATTATATGAATTACCCTTACCGCTTTTGTAATTCAATCCAAGATAATAACAATAGTGTGTTATTACTAAGTTCTTGTACACACGCATTAAACCGAATTAAAGTAATGCTGGTTTTATCAAACAAATAACTTGGTTGTGGAAAGGTTTTGGATCGACACACTAAAGGTGTGGCCGATCGGTTTGGACAAAGAAAACACACACAAAACTATTTTTAGGTTTAGCTTATGAGCAAAGAGATGGAAAAACAATACCCTACCTTGTATATATACCCAAGATAACTTGGTGAACAAGTTGTGGATTGTTTCCATGTTTCTTTGGCCGATCGGTTCTAGGTCCCTAAAGGATTCGGAACCTTCCCAACTTTTGCAATTTAGTCCTTTTCCATAAACATTTAACGACCGTTAGTCCATTACATTAATTACTTAACGTCCGTTAGTTATTTCGTTTAATAAATAAATAAATACAACATTTATATTTAATTATTAACTTTAAATTCTCATACGTAAAGTGTGCAATCCCAAAGTCTCGAGTTCGATCCTAACTCACGTCTACTAATTTATATCCATAAAACCAACAGCCCCACTTGGATATATCTTAATAGAGTGATCACATTCGGTTAGCGTCTAGCAACACTTGATGCCTCTAGTACAACTCGAGCAAGGCTCTGGAAAACCTTTAATGATTTCTCATTATTATTATCCTTTTGTTTCTAATACCACGTTAAATAAAGATATGGAATTAAGTCATTCTTTATATAACTAACATTTCTCGTTTGTAAGTGATTGACCAAGATTACCGAATCATCTAAACATATTTAGGGAGATTTGGGTGCGGCCAGCACAAACATCTTGTCAACCCTACGAGGGCCCAAAGAAGATTAAACTCCAAATAAATTTGAAGGAACAAATTTATTTTGACTACAAGAATAACCCACAAACTTTGTAACATTTTCGAGAACAACCCTTATGACTACCGATTCACGTATAGCGTTAAGTTGCTCCACAAAATGCACTACATTCATGACACTTATCCGGTATCTCAAGTCCGAGGATAACTATTCATAATTTACTTATAACAATATCCACAAAGTAAATTATGTAGTTGGGATAAGTCCTATATTCAATTCATTGAATATCATTTGAAATTGGTATGCATTCTCATCAATATACTTTCAAGTATATTCTACCACATCTCTCAGATTTGTCTTAATTTAATGATACTCCCATATCATTAATCGACAACGGACATTTAAAATAACTTAGTTATTTATGGATTAAACATGCAAATATAGGACAACAATATTATAAATGAAAATAAACATAATCCAAACTTTATTTCATTGAAAATAATAAATGTTTTACAATATCCTTTATCCAAATACTAATCACAGTTATGCATGAAACTTTTAGCTAAACGAAGTCCAATTTCATTGGCAAGTCCTACAAGCTTGTCTTTAGCTAAAGCCTTAGTGAACGGATCGCCTAAGTTATCATCTGTGTGAACTTTCGATGAGATTTATTTCACCTTCACGGACTTGTTCCCGAACATAGTGATACTTAGTAGAAAATGTCCGGTGCCCTTCATGACTCGAGTTCATTGGCAAATATGATTGCGCAGAATTGTCACAATACATATCAATAGGCGATTCAATGAAGGCATAACACCAAGCCACGAAATGAATTTCCTAATCAAACGACCTCCATTGCGACTTAAAGCGTATGTATTAAACTTCATTGCGAACATCATAATCGTAGTCGCTTCTTGCTCTTCCAATCATTGCTCCTCCATTGATGACAAAGACATAACCCGTCGAGACTTCGTATCATCTTTATCACATTGCCGGGACGCATCACAAGAACTGTAACACCAAGCTCGTATGCGGATTTCCACCATACACTAAAACATATCTTTAGTATTTCGAGATACTTGAATATGCTTATGACAATCCGATGAAGATCACCGGATTGTTGATATCGATCGTCATGTTTTGGCGAACGCTACATCCGGCCTTGTGCATCTCACGGCATACATAATAGATCCCACACCAAGCATAAGGAACTTTACGCATGCGTGCCACCTCAGCAGGTGTTGAAGCACACATATCGCTACATAAGCCATGCTTTACTTCCATCGGCAAATATCCTTTCTTGGAATTTTGCATATTGAATCTCTTCAATATTTTATCAATGTAAGCGCTTTGACTTAAACCAATTAACCGCTTTGACCTATCTCGGTAGATCTTAATTCCCAGAATGTATGCAGCTTCTCCTAAATCTTTCATGGAAAAACACTTCCCAAGATATGCCTTAACACTTTGCATGCTTGGAATGTCTTTTCCCATAATTAATATGTCATCAACATAAAGAATTAGGAAAATTACATCACTCCCACTAACTTTGTGATATACACATGGCTCATCAAAATTTTGAATAAATCCATACCTTTTGATTTCTTCATCAAATTTTTTATTCCATTGCCTTGATGCTTGCTTCAATCCATAAATGGACCTTTGAAGTTTGCATACACGGTTTGGAAATTGTGGATTCACAAACCCCTCAGGTTGCTTCATATAGATGTCTTCATCTGGCGACCATTTAAGAAAGCGGTTTTGACATCCATTTGCCATATCTCATAGTCATAGTATCTTTGCTATAGCTATGAGAATTCTAATAGCTCTAATGTGCGCTACAGGAGAAAAGGTCTCCTCATAATCAATGCCATAAGTTTGAGTAAAACCTTGCAACTAGACGAGCTTTATAGACGTGTACATTGCCATCCATGTCGGTCTTAATCTTATAGAGCCACTTACTCCCAACCACCGAGGCGTTTGGAGTAAGTCAACCTCTACCAGACTTCATTTTCTCTCATGGATTGCATTTCCCATTCATTGCAACTCGCCATTTATCCTTGTCGGGACTTGCCATGGCGACTTTATAACTAGTAGGCTCTCCAAGATCTCTAACATAGTTTCCTCAACCTCTACATTAAGACATAGGCGTTCGGTGCACGTATATTCCTTACGGATCTCGAACGGGAATCACTTCAACCACGGTGGAGGACCCGGACTATCGGGTTCTACCGAAGTACGTTAGTGTTTTCGAAGGTAATGCATCTTCTTGATCATCTTCGGATCATAAACTCTCCCCTGAATTCTTGAGATCGAGATCTCTTTCAAGAAAATCTCCATACCTAGCAACAATTACTTTATTATCGGTTGGATAGTAAAGTAGTAACCCATAGTTTCCTTAGGGTATCCTACGAAGATACACTTTGGATCTTTGTTGGAGTTTATCTGTGAGTCGCGTCTAACATCGCCTCGCAACCCCGGACCTTTAAATAAGACAGGTTAGGAGCTTTACCATGCCATATTTCATATGGTGTCTTATCAACCTTCTTTGTGGGAACCATATTTAGAATCTGAGCAATGATTCTAAAGCATAATCCCAAAAGGATAAAGGTAGAGTGGTAAGATTAAACATAGATCGTATCATGTCCAACAATGTACGATTTCTTCTCTCGGATACACCATTTTGTTGTGGAGTATATGGAGAAGTGAGATTCTGGACAATTCCATTCTCATTAAGTAATCTTTAAACTCTTGGCTTAGATACTCGCCTCCTCTATCGGATCGAAGAGCTTTAATCTTCTTTCCCAATTGCGGTTCTACTTGACTTTTAAAACCTTAAATGTTTCAAACACCTCATGTTTATGCTTAAGTAAATAAACATAACCATAACGGCTGAAATCATCGATAAAGGTTAAGAAGTAGCTAGCACCTCTCTTTGACACATGTCTAAGTGGTCCCACACATCGGTATGAATAAGACCAAGTAGATCGAAGCCCTCTCCATATTGCTATGAAAAGGTTTCTTAGTCATCTTCCGGATATGCATGACTCACATTTATCAAATGATTCATCATTGATATTTTGCAAAACCCTTCTTGTTGCGACTTATGCATGCGAGCCTTGCCTATATGAGCAAGTCGACAATGCCAAAGATAAGAAGAATTCAAGTCTAACTTTATCTTCTTGTTAATGCTAAACATCGAATTATTATTATTGTTAGATACATTTCCAATCATATCAATTTCAAACACACCATTCACATGAATTGCTTTAAAATAAAATACATCATTTAAAGAAACATCAATTCCATTACTTGAAATAGTATGAGTAAAACCATCATCCAACAAACTTGAAAAGGAAACAACACCTCTAATTATAGAAGGTGCGTAATGACAATTGTTCAATAGCGATTACTAAGCCCAAGGCAATACTAAACTAACGTTCCTATGGTTTCAACAAACAGTGCATGTGCGCCATTTCCCGCGCAGATATTGCTCCCCATAGGCAAGCTTCCTTTCCACTCTAAACCCTGCGGTGTATTACAAATGTGAATACCACGCCCGTATCATATACCGGGGAATTATTATGATTTAGAGTAAATAATTCAATGACAAATAAATTACACGAAGAACAAGGCCGAGGACCCGGCGTTCATCTTATTTGTCCGCAATTCATCAAGATAGAAGAGCAGTTTCTCTTCCAATGCCCAACTGTCTTGCAATGGTGGCATGCTTGATCCTTTTAGGATTATCCTTCCTAGGAGTAGGGTTCTTTTGGGTTGAGGTTGATAGGCCATCACTGTTTGCCTTTGTCAACCTTTCCCTTACCCTTCCCCTTCTTGTTGTTCGCACGATGCGGTTTTGGCTTATTAATTCTTCCACCTTGAATAGCAAGTACCGGGCGGTAGGAACCTTTTGAGGCAACCCTTTCATAGTCAATTAGCAATGCGTGTAGGTCGATGCTTGTCTTCCCACGCGGTGCATATTGAAATTCGACAAAACCATTAAAATCCTTGTTAAGGGATCGATTAATCGATTCACACCATGTCATCCTCATAAGTTTTGCCAAGTGCTTTTAGTTGGTCCATGTAACCTTTCATTTCAAGTACATGAGCACTTACGGGTTTACCTCTCCACGCCTACACATTGTGTAGCGTCGGTCAAGTCATAAATCTCGGCCATTTGGTTTCTCAAACATAGTTCAAGTTCATTGAGCATATTATATGGGAAATAATGTTGAACCGCTTTTGAAGAGCGATTCCATTGTTCCCAACATAAGACAAGCCACATCATTATGGCGCTTATACTCAAGTTTCCACTCGTCCTTTTGAGCTTGAGTAGCTTCAGGACCGCTTGGTTCGGCAGGCAAGGTTCATAAAGATATTTCATACGGTCGACAACTCTACGAGACAATTCTCAAAGCGGTGCCAATCATTGAAATTCTTAGAGCTAATCAACTTTTCTCGATCAAAAAGCTTTTGAGCGAGAATTTAGAGCGATGTTAGTGTTATCGGTGTTTTGAGCCATTTCTACGAGAAAAAGTTCAAGTATTAGTATTTTCGATAATACGCTTTTCAAGAAAATAAATATACCCAACGGTAATATAAACATATAACCATATAATTTTCTCGAAAACTAGGATCCAAATTATCATAGGTTCATCACATCGGTTGATCCGCTAGCAACGAAAATATAATAAGGTAATCTGTCGAACATTAATTGGCAAACAATTTCCAACTCCTAGATCATTATGGGATTTATATTTTCCAACGCTATTGCAAATATAAACATGTTTCATCCCATCTTATGCCATTGAGTCCGGTCTCACTTCTACTCAACTTAAGTGTCTAACAAAAGCGCAAATATGTCCATGTAAGGTCGACTTTACATAGAGATTTACCTCTCCATTACAATCTCGCCAAGTCTTGTCATGACGTAAATTGCAACTTCAAGTGTTCTTTTAATTAGATGGCATATTCTTAATTTTAAAAGGGTACTAGTTTTGATTTTATGTGGTCAATCAAATATGTACAAAGATGTCATGCATTCATCTTGTAGCATAATTTTAATAAAAACTTTTATTACCAATTCATAAAGATCAAATTATCAAAGTTTTGATTGAGGTATTGGGTTCACCAATCAAGGAATTTAGTATTAATTATCATCCATTATACCGTACTTTTGCATAAGTGTAAACACTTAGTGTTTGGATAATTACCACCGAAGTGGCGCATGGAATTAAAACTAATTCACCCTTAAGATGAGCTTGCACATTATATGGCTTACTAAGTAGCTCCATTCGAACTTCAGAGGGCGAGAGGACCGGTGCGCTAAAGCACAACCTAAGACATCCATTCGGTGTGACTATCGCACTTCTTTAAACCCCTTTTATTAGTTCATTCGAATGGGTGAGCTGTTCGGTCATTGTACCAAAGTCACCAATCAATAAAACTATATTGACAACTTAACTCTTCCAAAACAATTAAATTTCGCCATTGTTTAGTCCGTATTATTTTTCTATTCAAAATTACCCTTTGCTTAAAACTGTCTAACATAATAAACAAACAAGTAACAAATAAAAATAAACTACTAAAAACAATGCGCATAATAAACAATTTATACGTGTAAACAAGTAGCCACATGCAACTTATTCGATAAAATCCTATTAATAATCAATATCTAGGTTAAATTAATGTATATATTAATTTAGGGTTTCACTCCAACAATAGAAAGTGAGCCACATACATCGATGAATCGATTACGTAAACCCTTCATTAATTATACCAAATTGCATAATTGATTCATTAATATATTAATTGGAGTCTTCCCAAATTCAAGATTTATCATAAATAAATATGTCTCAACAATTAAACAATATATCAAAGCAACTTATCCATGACTAACATGCATGTATAGTCATGGACATCATAACAATTATTCAAGTAAGTCACAAGATCGCATATAAAAAATTCCATGACACATAACAAATTATTCATGAATTAATCACGTAATCAATATTAATTCTAGGTTTTAATAAGGTTAGCAAACAATTTTCAAAACCCTAAAAATAAATATGTATATGTCGACTTTTTAAAAAAATGGTACGCCCAATATATAAAAAAACATTCGACCAAACATAAATAAGCATAAACCCTAGATTAACATAGCAAACAACATACAAGTATTTGTTTTATTACGCGTTTATGTAATTAATTACTCATTAAAAACCAATGACTCGTGATGCCACTGTTGGAATTAGATATCAAGACATTCGTATAAATAATCACAAAAACATCAAAGTAATAGAGCGGAAGCGTATAAGGATGTATTAACGAATAATTAATTAACATAAAGAATATGCGTACCTTTGTTGATTCTAGCCGAACAAGAATCAAATCCACAAACTAGCAATGGATGAACCCTAATTTGATTTAGTTAGGATTATATGAATTACCCCTTACCGTTTTATAATTCAATCCAAGATAATAACAATAGTGTGTTATTACTAAGTTCTTGTACACACGTACTAAACCGAATTAAAGTAATGCTAGTTTTTATCAAACAAATAACTTGGTTGTGGAAAAGGTTTTGGATCGACACACTAAAGGTGTGGCCGATCGGTTTGGACAAAGAAAACACACACAAAACTATTTTTTAGGTTTAGCTTATGAGCACAAGAGATGGAAAAACAATACCCCTAGCCTTGTATATATACCCAAGATAACTTGGTGAACAAGTTGTGGATTGTTTCCATGTTTCTTTGGCCGATCGGTTCTAGGTCCCTAAAGGGATTCCGGAACCTTCCCAAATTTTGCAATTTAGTCCTTTTCCATAAACATTTAACGACCGTTAGTCCATTACATTAATTACTTAACGTCCGTTAGTTATTTCGTTTAATAAATAAATAAATACAACATTTATATTTAATTATTAACTTTAAATTCTCATACGTAAAGTGTGCAATCCCAAAGTCTCGAGTTCGATCCTAACTCACGTCTACTAATTTATATCCATAAAACCAACACCTCCCACTTGGATATATCTTAATAGAGTGATCACATTCGGTTAGCGTCTAGCAACACTTCGATGCCTCTAGTACAACTCGAGCAAGGCTCCTGGAAAACCTTTTAATGATTTCTCATTATTATTATCCTTTTGTTTCTAATACCACGTTAAATAAAGATATGGAATTAAGTCATTCTTTATATAACTAACATTTCTCGTTTGTAAGTGATTGACCAAGATTACCGAATCATCTAAACATATTTAGGGAGATTTGGGTGCGGCCGACAAACATCTTGTCAACCTACGAGGGCCCAGTGAGATTAAACTCCAAATAAATTTGAAGGAACAAATTCTATTTTGACTACAAGAATAACCCACAAACTTTGTAACATTTACGAGAACAACCCTTATGACTACCGATTACATATAGCGTTAAGTTGCTCCACAAAATGCACTACATTCATGACACTTATCCGGTATCTCAAGTCGAGGATAACTATTCATAATTTACTTATAACAATATCCACAAAGTAAATTATGTAGTTGGGATAAGTCCTATATTCAATTCATTGAATATCATCGAAATTGGTATGCATTCTCATCAATATACTTTCAAGTATATTCTACCACATCTCTCAGATTTGTCTTAATTTAATGATACTCCCATATCATTAATCGACAACGGACATTTAAAATAACTTAGTTATTTATGGATTAAACATGCAAATATAGGACAACAATATTATAAATGAAAATAAACATAATCCAAACTTTATTTCATTGAAAATAATAAATGTTTTACAATATCCTTTATCCAAATACTAATCACAGTTATGCATGAAACTTTTAGCTAAACGAAGTCCAATTTCATTGGCAAGTCCTACAAGCTTGTCTTTAGCTAAAGCCTTAGTGAACGGATCACTAAGTTATCATCGTGTGAACTTTCGGTAGATTTATTTCACCTTCTGGACTTGTTCCCGAACATAGTGATACTTAGTAGAAAATGTCCGGTGCCCTTCATGACTCGGGTTCATTGGCAAATATGATTGCGAGAATTGTCACAATACATATCAATAGGCGATTCAATTGAAGGCATAACACCAAGCCACGAAATGAATTTTCTAATCAACGACCTCCATTGCGACTTAGAAGCGGCTATGTATTAAACACATTGCGAACATCATAATCGTAGTACGCTTCTTGCTCTTCGATCATTGCTCCTCCATTGATGACAAAGACATAACCCGTCGAGACTTCGTATCATCTTTATCACATTGCCGGGGCGCATCACGGTAACTGTAACACCAAGCTCGTATGCGGATTTCCACCATACACTAAAACATATCTTTAGTATTTCGAGATACTTGAGAATATGTATGACAATCCGATGAAGATTCACGGATTCGTTGATATCGATCGGTCATGTTTTGAGCGACGCTACATCGGCCTTGTGCATCTCACGGCATACATAATAGATCCTACGGTAGAAGCATAAGGAACTTTCGCATGCGTGCCACCTCGGCGGTGTTGAAGCACACATATCGCTACATAAGCCATGCTTTACTTCCATCGGCAAATATCCTTTCTTGGAATTTTGCATATTGAATCTCTTCAATATTTTATCAATGTAAGCGCTTTGACTTAAACCAATTAACGCTTTGACCTATCTCGGTAGATCTTAATTCCCGAATGTATCGACTTCTCTAAATCTTTCATGGAAAAACACTTCCCAAGATATGCCTTAACACTTTGCATGCTTGGAATGTCTTTTCCCATAATTAATATGTCATCGACATAAAGAATTAGGAAAATTACATCACTCCACTAACTTTGTGATATACATGGCTCATCAAAATTTTGAATAAATCCATACCTTTTGATTTCTTCATCAAATTTTTATTCCATTGCCTTGATGCTTGCTTCAATCCATAAATGGACCTTTGAAGTTTGCATACACGGTTTGGAAATTGTGGATTCACAAACCCTCGAGTTGCTTCATATAGATGTCTTCATCTAGCGACCATTTAAGAAGCGGTTTTGACATCCATTTGCCATATCTCATAGTCATAGTATCTTGCTATAGCTATGAGAATTCTAATAGCTCTAATGTCGCTACAGGAGAAAAGGTCTCCTCATAATCAATGCCATAAGTTTGAGTAAAACCTTGCAACTAGGCGAGCTTTATAGGCGTGTACATTGCCATCCATGTCGGTCTTAATCTTATAGAGCCACTTACTCCCAACCACCGAGGCGTTTGGAGGTAAGTCAACCTCACCAGACTTCATTTCTCTCATGGATTGCATTTCCCCATTCATTGCAACTGCCATTTATCCTTGTCGGGACTTGCCATGGCGACTTTATAACTAGTAGGCTCTCCAAGATCTCCTAACATAGTTTCCTCAACCTCTACGTTAAGACATAGGCGTTCGGTGCACGTATATTCCTTACGGATCTGACAGGAATCACTTCAACTACGGTGGAGGACCCGGACTATCGGGTTCTCTGGGAAATGCGTTAGTGTTTTCGAAGGTAATGCATCTTCTTGATCATCTTCGGATCATAAACTCTCCCACTTGAATTCTTGAGATCGAGATCTCTTTCAAGAAAATCTCCATACCTAGCAACAATTACTTTATTATCGGTTGGATAGTAAAAGTAGTAACCCATAGTTTCCTTAGGGTATCCTACGAAGATACACTTCTGAGATCTTTGTTGGAGTTTATCTGTGAGTCACGTCTAACATCGCCTCGCAACCCGGACCTTTAAATAAGGCGGGTTAGGAGCTTTACCATGCCATATTTCATATGGTGTCTTATCAACCTTCTTTGTGGAACCATATTTAGAATCTGAACAATGATTCTAAAGCATAATCCCAAAAGGATAAAGGTAGAGTGGTAAGATTAAACATAGATCGTATCATGTCCAACAATGTACGATTTCTTCTCTCGAGATACACCATTTTGTTGTGGAGTATATGGAGAAGTGAGATTCTGGACAATTCCATTCTCGGCTAAGTAATCTTTAAACTCTTGGCTTAGATACTCGCCTCCTCTATCGGATCGAAGAGCTTTAATCTTCTTTCCCAATTGCGGTTCTCTTGACTTTGAAAACCTTAAATGTTTCAAACACCTCATGTTTATGCTTAAGTAAATAAACATAACCATACGATTTGAAATCATCGATAAAGGTTAAAGTAGCTAGCACCTCTCTTTGACACATGTCTAAGTGGTCCACACACATCGGTATGAATAAGACCAAGTAGATCGAAGCCCTCTCCATATTGCTATGAAAAGGTTTCTTAGTCATCTTCCCGGATATGCATGACTCGCATTTATCAAATGATTCATCATTGATATTTTGCAAAACCCTTCTTGTTGCGACTTATGCATGCGAGCCTTGCCTATATGAGCAAGTCGACAATGCCAAAGATAAGAAGAATTCAAGTCTAACTTTATCTTCTTGTTAATGCTAAACATCGAATTATTATTATTGTTAGATACATTTCCAATCATATCAATTTCAAACACACCATTCACGATAATTGCTTTAAAATAAAATACATCATTTAAAGAAACATCAATTCCATTACTTGAAATAGTATGAGTAAAACCATCATCCAACAAACTTGAAAAGGAAACAACACCTCTAATTATAGAAGGTGCGTAATGACAATTGTTCAATAACGATTACTAAGCCCGAAGGCAATACTAAACTAAGCGTTCCTATGGCTTGCATTGCATATGCGCCATTTCCCACGTCAGAGATATTGCTCCCCATAGGCAAGCTTCCTTTCCACTCTAAACCCTGCGTGTATTACAAATGTGAATACCACGGCCCGTATCATATACCGGGAATTATTATGATTTAGAGTAAATAATTCAATGACAAATAAATTACACGAAGAACCGGCCGAGGACCCGGCGTTCATCTTATTTGTCCGCAATTCATCAAGATAGAAACACAGTTTCTCTTCAATGCCCAACTGTCTTGCAATGGTGGCATGCTTGATCCTTTTAGGATTATCCTTCCTAGGAGTAGGGTTCTTTTGGGTTGAGGTTGATAGGCCATCACTGTTTGCCTTTGTCAACCTTTCCTTACCCTTCCTTCTTGTTGTTCGCGACGCTGCGGTTTTGGCTTATTAATTCTTCCACCTTGAATAGCAAGTACACAGGCGGTAGGAACCTTTGAGGCAACCCTTCTCATAGTCAATTAGCAATGCGTGTAGGTCGATGAATTGTCTTCCCACGCGATTGCATATTGAAATTCGACAAAACCATAAAAATCCTTGTTAAGGGATCGATTAATCGATTCACGACCATGTCATCCTCATAAGTTTTGCCAAGTGCTTTTAGTGGTCCATGTAACCTTTCATTTCCAAGTACATGAGCACTTACGGGTTTACCCTCTCCCGCCTCTGTTGTGTAGCGTCGGTCAAGTCATAAATCTCGGCGGCGGTGGTTTCTCAAACATAGTTCAAGTTCATTGAGCATATTATATGGGAAATAATGTTGAATGCTTTTGAAAGCGATTCCATTGTTCCCAACATAAGACAAGCCACATCATTATGGCGCTTATACTCGAGTTTCCACTCGTCCTTTTGAGCTTGAGTAGCTTGGGACCGATTGGTTCAAGAGGCAAGGTTCATAAAGATATTTCATACGGTCGACAACTCTGAGACAATTCTCAAAGAGCGGTGCCAATCATTGAAATTCTTAGAGCGATCAACTTTTCTCGATCAAAAAGCTTTTGAGCAGAATTTAAGCGATGTTAGTGTTATCGGTGTTTTGAGCCATTTCTCTGAGAAAAAGTTCAAGTATTAGTATTTTCGATAATACGCTTTTCAAGAAAATAAATATACCCAACGGTAATATAAACATATAACCATATAATTTTCTCGAAAAACTAGGATCCAAATTATCATAGGTTCATCACATCGGTTGATCCGCTAGCAACGAAATATATAATAAGGTAATCATCGAACATTAATTGGCAAACAATTTCCAACTCCTAGATCATTATGGGATTTATATTTTCCAACGCTATTGCAAATATAAACATGTTTCATCCCATCTTATGCCATTGAGTCCGTGTCTCACTTCCTACTCAACTTAAGTGTCTAACTTAAAAAGCGCAAATATGTCCATGTAAGGTCCGACTTTACATAGAGATTTACCTCTCCATTACAATCTCGCCAAATCTTGTCATGGCGTAAATTGCAACTTCAAGTGTTCTTTTAATTAGATGGCATATTCTTAATTTTAAAAGGGTACTAGTTTTGATTTTATGTGGTCAAATCAAATATGTACAAAGATGTCATGCATTCATCTTGTAGCATAATTTTAATAAAAACTTTTATTACCAATTCATAAAGATCAAATTATCAAAGTTTTGATTGAGGTATTGGGTTCACCAATCAAGGAATTTAGTATTAATTATCATCCATTATACCGTACTTTTGCATAAGTGTAAACACTTAGTGTTTGGATAATTACCACCGAAGTGGCGCATGGAATTAAAACTAATTCACCCTTAAGATGAGCTTGCACATTATATGGCTTACTAAGTAGCTCCATTCGAACTTACAGAGGCGAGAGGACAGTGCAGCGCTAAAGCACAACCTAAGACATCCATTCATTGTGACTATGCGCACTTCTTTAAACCCCTTTTATTAGTTCATTCGAATGGGTGAGCCGTTCAGTCATTGTACCAAAGTCACCAATCAATAAAACTATATTGACAACTTAACTCTTCCAAAACAATTAAATTTCGCCATTGTTTAGTCCGTATTATTTTTCTATTCAAAATTACCCTTTGCTTAAAAGCATCTAACATAATAAACAAACAAGTAACAAATAAAAATAAACTACTAAAAACAATGCGCACATAATAAACAATTTATACGTGTAAACAAGTAGCCACATGCAACTTATTCGATAAAATCCTATTAATAATCAATATCTAGGTTAAATTAATGTATATATTAATTTAGGGTTTTCACTCCAGCAATAGAAAGTGAGCCACATACATCGATGAATCGATTGCGTAAACCCTTCATTAATTATACCAAATTGCACATAATTGATTCATTAATATATTAATTGGAGTCTTCCCAAATTCAAGATTTATCATAAATAAATATGTCTCAACAATTAAACAATATATCAAAGCAACTTATCCATGACTAACATGCATGTATAGTCATGGACATCATAACAATTATTCAAGTAAGTCACAAGATCGCATATTAAAAATTCCATGACACATAACAAATTATTCATGAATTAATCACGTAATCAATATTAATTCTAGGTTTTAATAAGGTTAGCAAACAATTTTCAAAACCCTAAAAAATATGTGTATGTCGATTTTAAAAAAAATATGGTACGCCCAATATATAAAAAAAAATCCGACCAAACATAAATAAGCATAAACCCTAGATTAACATAGCAAACAACATACAAGTATTTGTTTTATTACGCGTTTATGTAATTAATTACTCATTAAAAACCAATGACTCGTGATGCCACTGTTGGAATTAGATATCAAGACATTCGTATAAATAATCACAAAACATCAAAGTAATAGAGCGGGCGTATAAGGATGTATTAACGAATAATTAATTAACATAAAGAATATCGTACCTTTGTTGATTCTAGCGAACAAGAATCAAATCCACAAACTAGCAATGGATGAACCCTAATTTGATTTAGTTAGGATTATATGAATTACCCCTTACCGTTTTGTAATTCAATCCAAGATAATAACAATAGTGTGTTATTACTAAGTTCTTGTACACACGTACTAAACCGAATTAAAGTAATGCTAGTTTTTATCAAACAAATAACTTGGTTGTGGAAAAGGTTTTGGATCGACACACTAAAGGTGTGGCCGATCGGTTTGGACAAAGAAAACACACACAAAACTATTTTTTAGGTTTAGCTTATGAGCACAAGAGATGGAAAAACAATACCCCTAGCCTTGTATATATACCCAAGATAACTTGGTGAACAAGTTGTGGATTGTTTCCATGTTTCTTTGGCCGATCGGTTCTAGGTCCCTAAAGGGATTCCGGAACCTTCCCAACTTTTGCAATTTAGTCCTTTTCCATAAACATTTAACGACCGTTAGTCCATTACATTAATTACTTAACGTCCGTTAGTTATTTCGTTTAATAAATAAATAAATACAACATTTATATTTAATTATTAACTTTAAATTCTCATACGTAAAGTGTGCAATCCCAAAGTCTCGAGTTCGATCCTAACTCACGTCTACTAATTTATATCCATAAAACCAACAGAGTTCAACTTCGATCCTGACTTTTGTGGGCCAGAGAAACTCTCCGGAATCAAACTAATATCCACACCGTTCGAAGATAATTGGTTAGAGAGCCATACTTTTTTTAACTGTTCATCGAAACGTAGGTTCACATTCCTATTTGGGCGACAATTACTAGTTTCCCTTGTTTAGAAGTGTGAATCATTCGGTGTTTGCTATGCAAACATCATCGTTTTCTTTGCGTAAATACCTCGAGTTGTAAGGAAATTACCATGATTATGGTACCGATTTTGGGGTCCAATGGTTATATAACTAATGAGTTGACATTGACGTGGTTTAAACCTTATTGTGTATCTTGCGAAGCTGTAGGTAAACCTTGTCGATACAATAGTAATAATGAAAGCACTACTTGTATTGAATCTTATTCGAAAGGTGAGTTTGAGAGTTTTTAAAATAACTTGGTAGATTGAGCATAAATATAAATATCCCTCAGTTTTTGCTTTTTGTTTATAGGTGATATTTCGAGGGCTGCCAAGTATGGGCTAAGCATAGGTATTCCCGGACTAGTATTCCTCGGTGTTCTCTGTCTGCTTTGCATTTCTAGCAAGCGGTGCACTATAATCGAATCGAGTCAAAGTATCGACCTTCTTCCTAATGCGGTCTCTCGTCAACCACCTAAAACAACCGCCTAGACAGCCCACAATTGAGTCCTACCCAAAGAGGCGTGTGGGAGAAAGTTATGAATTACCCAAAGATAATGGCCCTTGCACTATATGCCTTCGGACTACAAGACTAAAGATGCGGTGAGGACCTAGGATACAGGAACGCTGACTGGGATGTCAGATCACGCCCCGAAACAGGGAAGCCGGAAACGCGTCGGAACGCACGAGAAACGCCCGGAAAAAGTGGAAAGCGTTTTTCAAGCTGGGTGCGCTGATCCTTATCTAGGAAACGTTTGGGGACGTTTACGTCCCAAAGAGTCACGTTTCTATGGCGGAAGAAGAAAGTAAATCGCCGAAAAAGCTGCGATTCTTAGGAAGAAGTGAAAAAGAATAAGAAGCGTTCAATGAGATAAGGTCGCCCCGCAGTGGGATTCAATCCTTACTTTTCACCGCCACGCCGCCTTTCTCTCCAACGACCTTCAGCGATTGGGTGCCCAGAAGAAGCGACCTACACTACAAAAAATATACCCCACAAAAATACCTTTTCTATTACTTAAACACATACAAATAATCACACGATTATCGATTGTGTAGGTGACCAAGTTGGGCGTGAGTTGTGACGATCGACATCATCCACAACAAGACGATCGAGTGTCAATCGATCGCCACATTCACTCGATCGACACTCGATCTATACTACTGCAGGCAGCCTAAATGAAGAAGACTCTCTCTCTTCTTGTATGGTCACTTGATGCATAAAACATGGGAAAATAACTACAGTATTTTCTTTTTTGTGATTTGCTCCCATATATCTTAACTTAATACATTTTAAGTTTTGGCATATTTCATTATTGTGTTCATGTCTTTTTGTTTTCTTAATAGTATAAAGTTTCCTCTCATTTTAGTTTTCACAAACTCTTAGTAGATATTGTAAAATTAATTAATAAAAAGGTTTTTATTATATGCTAATCATCTTTTATCCTTGTAAGTCGTATTCTAGTAAAAAATATATAAACATGTAATTTTTTGATTTATTAAACTTTACATACATACTTTTTTTTTTTATTCTTTACACTACCATGCCACTTATCTAATACGGAGTATAAGATTCTTGGTTTAATAATTATGAGTATTAATTGTTTGGATTTTTTAATGTTGTGTAATATTATTTTGAAAGATAATTCGTCATATACTAAAATATTATAATACACATAAACGTTTCTTCGCCGTACCTGTTTCTTGAATTTTAAGATGTTGCCGTTTCCCCGTACCCGTACCCGTACCCGTCCCCGTTTCCGTCCCCGTGCAACTTAGGTGAGGACTATCCCGGGGTGTAATCACTATTTTCATGTGGATTGTGTAGACGAGTGGCTCAAGTTAAATGCTACTTGTCCCGTATGCAGGAAATCACCTGCAAGTTCGTCATTGGTTACACCTAGCTCTTCATTGTCATCAAGTTCCTCAAACTCCACACATTCATCACACGCAACCACACAATAAGAGAGTTTTCATGCATCATATGAGTAAATGTTTATGTATATTAACAAACATTTAACGTTGTAGGGTGTAGAGCCACTCATTTACACTAAGCTAAGAGCCCTTTGGTTTTTGACTCGGCCATCCAGATATCAAATGGATACAATGAAAATGAAGTTATCATCATAGGCATATTAACATAAAAAAACATACATTGATTAATTCAAACAAAAATCAAAGTTGATATACAATGAAGAAAAAAAGCTATAATATATTATATTTGACTAATGACAAATATTAAGCGCGTAAAATGAGAACAAACAAATGAGAAAAAACAAAGAAGAAAATTACAAATCAGTCAAAGAAACCAATCACCACCTCAGTATAGTATTCACAGATTCTATACTTACACAATGTGACCAAATACAACAACCATGTCACTATGGAGACTAAAAAAACCTTAGTCTTAATTATATTCTTACTATTTGAATCCATATCCGGCAAAGACGTCTGCAGCCCGACCTTCTGCAGCCTGACTGGGCCTCAAGTCCGGTTCCCTTTTCGAATTGTGGACCGACAGCCATCTCAGTGTGGATTTCCTGGTTTTGATCTATCATGTAACGAAAAGAACCAAACCATCCTTAAACTTCCATCATCCCGTTCATTTATTGTCACAAGTATTTCATACGCTGCACAGGTTATTAATCTAGTTAGCCTTTATATTAACATAACAACTTTTGTTTATACTATCTGGTGAAAAAAACTTTCATAATTTTATTACCCCTTTATGTAAGATGTTAACCCACAACAGGAACCTATTATATTAACTAACATGTGTAACAGGTGATTAACGTTGATCCTGACTTTTGTGGACCAGAGCGACTCGCTGGAATCCAAATAGCATATACACCGTTTGTATATACATTTTCTGAGAGCTACACTTTTTATAACTGTTCATCACATAATGTATCGTCTGGGATTTCTACCATGCCAATGATTTCTTTTCCTTGTTTAGGAAGTGCAAATTATTCAGTGTTTTCTATAAAAACATCATGGATTTTGTATACATATATACCTCAGAGTTGTAAGGAGATTACTAGGATTTTGATACCAAATAATGGGTATGGTGATATAAGGGGTGAGTTCACATTGACGTGGTTGAGGCCTTATTGCAGATATTGTGAAGTTAATGGCAAAACTTGTGGATTCAAGAATGATTATGGAGAAACTAATTGCATCGCTTCTTCGTCAGATGGTGATTTTTTTTCTGTACATGATTTAGTGCATAAAATATTACTGAAATCAACATTTTTAATAGTTTAGAGTTTAGACAGTCATTACTATCTACTATATAGAAAGAAAAAAAAATAGTTTGAAATGTTAATTAGCCTGCGGTGTGTCATCTTTACATTATACTTAAAGTTGATTTTTGTTTACAGGTGGTATTTCGAGGGGTGCGAAGTATGGGCTAATCCTAGGTATCGGTATTCCTGGAGTGGTATTCCTCATTGGTCTCGCTAACTACATTATTGGCAAGGTCAGGAATTATAATCAGGATCCACGTCAAAACATTGAGCTTCTTTCTAATGCAATCACTCGTCAACCACCTTCAACAACCGGCCTAGACAGGCCCACAATCGAGTCCTACCCAAGGACCGTATTGGGAGAAGATTGTGAACTACCCAAAGATCATGGCACTTGTGCCATATGCCTTTCAGACTACAAGCCTAAAGATGCATTGAGGACTATCCCAGAGTGTAATCACTATTTTCATGCAGATTGTATAGACGAGTGGCTCAAGCTAAATGTTACTTGTCCCGTATGCAGGAAATCACCTCAAAGTTCGTCACTGGTTACACCGTGCTCTTCAGTGTCACCAAGTTCTTTAAATTCCATAAATTCATCACACACTACCACACAATAATAATAGAGTTTTGATACGTTGTATGTTTATATGTTTTTACCTTGTATGGTGTAAATAAATTGCCACACGTGTAATTCAACAGGAGTATGTAGCTTTTTTAAAATTCTCGTATTGCACCACTTGTATAGTTTTACTCAAAAAACATTATCGGATATTCTTGTTTGAGCAAAATCAAAGTAGTTGATGATGTCAAACCTTGTAACATCGGATAAGCTGAAATTTATTATTGCGTTCTGGCACAATGGGTATTCATATGGATACAGATGACATACTGCATGATAGAGTAACCTAAGACAATGATACTGACCATAGCGATGACAATGATATAAATGTGGGTAGATTTTATAAAAAATGGTGACCAAAGCCAATAATCCTATCAATATGAAATCCAAAAATGTTTGGTGCTATTTTTAGTTATTTCTTTTTAAATCCATCTGTGGCAATAATGGTGGGTCCATTCGTTTGACTTTGACTTTTCAGTAAATAGTCCAAACGAGTCAGGGAACCCGCGCTTTGCCGCGGGAGTGTGTTAGCAACAATGTGAACAAATATATAGTGTGTATAACAACTTGGTGCACAAAATAACAGAAGCAACAAATAACTATGCAAAAAAATAGTATGAAGCATGATTTTTGGCATTCGTAAAGCAAGTAAAAAAATCAGTAAACGTAGGTAGCATAAGATGCAACACATTAAATGAAGGCATGTTACTCACCTGTTACAGAACGATTTAACCAAACTTGTTATGTGCAGTAGCTATTGTTGCAGAAGCAGGTAGTAAACTGCAGCATGAGAAGGCAGAAAAAAGGTTAAGAAAAATACCCAAAGGGCCAAAGGGGGAAAGGTGGAAAAAAAATTACACAAACAACTGCAGAAAGTGAGAATCAAATTATGTAAAATATGTGTCTACATATGTTAAACTCTATAAAGGGAATGATCATATGATAAAGACATTACCAAAGATGCTCTTTTTTTGGTTTTACCTGTAATGTTTTAGACAAAAAAGGAGAATAGAACCTTCTGGTGTTAACCACAATGGTTATGGCAAAGATAAGATATGGTTAAACACAAATGGTAGCCACAAAAAATAAAAAAAGAGGGAATAATCCCACCTAATGGTGCTTGTTAATGTGGTAACAACTGTTGCGTACAAACATTTGTTGCATTTGTTACTATTACAGCAACTGTTGTGTACAACGTTTTAAAGCTAAAAAAAAGTGACTTTTAGTATATTGTGGTAACAGTTGTTGCGTACAAACACTTGCTGCATATGATACTGTTATAACAACTGTTCTGTACAATCTTTTGAAGCAAGAAAAAAAGTTACTTTTAGTATATAAGTATGAGGAGAGTTATTTTACATACCAAACTTTTCTCACATATCAAGAGACTCATCTCCACCATCCATCTAAAAATAAATCAATGGTTGAGATTAAAGCGTTTTATTATTTCACATAATTTTTATAATTTAAATATATCTTAAACCGTTAATCGTTAAGTGAAAATATTTACACCATCATGACGAGATTTAATTATCTTTCATAGGCGGAAGACTTTGATATCTTTCGAAAAAGAAAAAATTTCGTTTTTTCCGTTTTCGTTATTTTTTCGTTTTTACGTTCTTGAAATTTCGTGAAAAAATCATATATGATAAAACACTAAATTGAATATCACATGTGATATTAGTGTTATATCATATATGATATGTAATATCATATGTGATATTACACTAATATCACGTGATATTACACTAATATCACACTAATATCACATGTGATATTCAAATTAGTGTTTTATCATATATGATTTTTAATACAAAATTCAAGATAGCGTAAAAAGCGAAAAAACTTAAAAAAAAAAAAACGTCAAAATACGAAAAAAAATTTGTCGAAAGTATATCAAATCTTATCTATAAAAAGATAATTAAATCTTCGTCGAATGATATATTTTTTTCGCTAACGATTAACGATTTGAAAATATTAATATTTGAAAAAATGATGAAAGTGGGTTTTTAAATTGTTGTGATTAATTTTATCAATTAGATCGAATAAAAATGGAGGGTGGAGATTGATCCCTTGGTATGTAAATAATCTTTTGTCCTCAAATGATCTTAAATCATATAAGTATAATGTTAAGTCCTAACCTTTGAATCTTCGTATTACTCTAATTTTTTTTTATAGTTTAAGTTAAAGCATTAATAATATAATGTGAAAAGTTTTGCTAAAGTTCAAGCAGACAGAAATGATTTCCTTTCCAATTGCTGCTTGTTTTTAATTTTGTCAAGTTGCACGGATAGGATTACATGTCTAAACCGCTCGGGTAAAAATTTAATCACATAAGAGATACTATTTTGAAGAATATTCAGACTGTTTTGAGTATATAATTTCAAATTCGATAGATATAAACATAATCCGATGTGGGTCGAAAATACATATTTACTTATTTAGCAAATCTTTATTTACAGGTATTCCAAGGGGTGCCAAGTATGGGCTAATCATAGGTATTGACCTTTTCTATATTGCACTAACACCTCAACGACCTTCAACAACTGGCCTAGACAGGCCCACCATCGAATCGTACTCAAAAATCTTATTGGGAGAAAGCTGTAAATAACCTAATGGTGATGCCACCTCTGCCATATGCCTTTCAGATTACAAACCTAAAGAGGAAGTGAAATCCATCCCAGGGTGTAATCACTATTTTCATGTGGATTGTATAGACGAGTGGCTCAAGTTAAATGCAACATGTCCTGTATGCAGAAACTCACTGAGAGTTCATCGTTGGTTACACCTTGCTCTTCAATGTCCTCAAAATTTTCAGATTCTACAAATTCATCCCAGAAAGCCAATCAGCAATAGAATTTTGAGTATCAGTGTATAAGAACAAGAGTTTTTACGTAATATGAGTGTAGACTGTAGAGAAATTGGCCGAGCCCAACACAGTTAATTCAATAGAATTTCATAGCATTCGGAAAATAAACATCTTTGAGTATGCACGTTTGAACGAACTTCAAATGACGTCAAGTCTTGTAGCATTATGTTATTTCCTAGTCAACTTGAGATGTAATGAATGTGTCGAGATTTCATCTTCTAATCGCCACCACAGCATGATGAGCATTGTCGGTCACAATTTATGCCTTACTATTTAGTTATGGGTTGAATTTGACCAAACATTCAAACCCTGTATATTGTCTTTGGGAACTAGTAAGTTGTTATTGATCAGTGTCGTTCTGTTTGTTACTAGTAAAACAAAGGCGTGGTGGGGCCACGTAGGGGTTAGTGTTAGCCCGTTATATGTTATGTAATTGTATCGGGCTCTGGACCGTATCTAGAATTTTCTGTAGGTTGTTATTTAAGTGTACAATGTTATTGTGTAATCATCAATCAAATCAATTATTCCGATCTCATAAATATCGTTATCTTACATGTTAGCCCGTTATATGTTATGTAATTGTATCGGGCTCTGGCCCGTATCTAGAATCTTCTATAGGTTGTTATTTAAGTGTACAATGTTATTATGTAATCATTAATCAAATCAATTATTCCGATCTCATCAATCTCATTATCTTACAGTTAGGACCATATGAAGTTATGAGCTACCAATGCCCATACTGTATGTAGTCAATAGACATGTCTAGAATCTAGTATAGATTCATATCGACAAGATAAATTTAAGGTTATCATTCAAAAATCAAATACAACTTGAAATGAGTTTCATCACAAAAAGTACCTAGTGGCCTAATGTAGTGGCCTTGACAACTTTCCATGATGACAGTTTCTATGTAGACGGTCTGTAGATTCTGCTGAAATTTGTTATTATGTGTTGCTTGTAAAGTATATTTGCGGTCTAATGCTTGTACTTCATATGCATACAAACGGCATAAGAGTTTATAGAGCTAGCTAATTGGACATATAAAAAGGAATTTACAAACGGCATAAACTTATTAGGTGGATAATGCTTGTTCATATTTTGTATCTTTGTTTATTATGACAAAGATCAGGTGCGTAAACATATATATATGAACAAAGAACTTATAAACAACACATTACAAAACAATCAGTGAAACTAGTACTCTCACAATGGTGAGCAAACATAAAAACCCTGTCACTATAACGACCAAAAAAACCTTACTATTATTGTTTTTATTCTTTCTATTTGAGTCCATCCGCGCTGAGGATGTCTGCAGTCCAACCTTCTGCAGCCCCATTGGACCTGAAGTCCGGTTCCCTTTTCGTCTCGTTGACAGACAACCGTCTAGTTGTGGATTTCCCGGTTTTGATCTTTCATGTAACGAAAAGAGTCAAACGATCCTCAAGCTTCCGTCATCTCGATCATTCATCGTCAATCATATTTCCTACATAACACAGGTGTTTATTCATATAGCTTATGGTTATAGTTTTTATTTTCTTCTTCACATAACTGTAATGTACATTTGTTCAGTTTAGTTATTGTACTTTTTCTTTGTACAAGATCGAATGGATTTATGTCCACCCCTTAAAATTGGATTTCAGAAATGATAATTTTTAGATACAATGTTAAATTTATGTATGAAATCGTGTTTTCTTAACAAACACAATACAGATGTTCATCTTACAAAGCGAAGTAAAATGACCATACATGACAAATGAAAAAGTGCGTTGTCATTTTATAAAAAACCAAATAACCCTTTATACTACTGTATAATTTGCTTCGTTCAGTGATTGAAGCAGTTGTTACTTTGTGACGCATCTCATAATATTTACGTTCTCCGTATAGATTAAATATTAACTTAGACAAGAAAAAGTAAATCTGTACTACTTAACACGTGTAACAGGTACTCTACGTCGATCCTGACTTCTGTGGGCCAGAGAAACTCTCCGGAATCAAACTAATATCTACACCGTTCGAAGATAGCGGGTTAGTGAGCTATACTTTTTTCAACTGCACATCAGAAAATGCAGAGATCACATTCCCTACTGGGCCGACAGTTGCTAGTTTCCCTTGTTTAGGAAGTGTGAATCATTCGGTGTTTGCTATGCAAACATCACAGGTTTCCTTTTCAGAAATACCTCAGAGTTGTAAGGAAATTACCACAATTTTGTTACCGACTTCGGGGTACTATGGTGATATAGATAAAGAGTTGACATTGACGTGGTTTAAGCCTTATTGTACATCTTGCGAAGCTTTAGGTAAACCTTGTAATAATGGAAGCACTACTTGTATTGAATCTTCTTCCAAAGGTGAGTTTTTAATATAACTTGGCAAATTGGGCATAAATATAACTTTCCCTCAGTCGTGCTTTTTGTTTTATAGATGGTATTTCGTGGGCTGCCAAGTCTGCGCTAAGCATAGGTATTCCCGGACTAGTATTATTACTCCTTGTTCTCCTACACTGCTGCATTTATGGCAAGGGCAGGCGCTATAATCAGAATCAGAGTCAAAGTATCGAGCTTCTTCCTACTGCAGTCTCTCATCAACCACCTAAAACAACCGGCCTAGATAGGCCCACAGTCGAGTCCTACCCAAAGACCGTGTGGGGAGAAAGTTATGAATTACCCAAAGATAATGGCCTTTGTGCTATATGCCTTTCAGACTACAAGACTAAAGATGAAGTGAGGACTATCCCGGAGTGTAATCACTATTTTCATGTGGTTTGTGTAGACGAGTGGCTTAAGTTAAATGCTACTTGTCCCGTATGCAGGAAACCCCCTCAAAGTTCGTCAATGGTTACACCTATCACATACAATCATGCAATGATAGAGTCTTGATACGCCATATGTTTATATGTTTATGTATAAGAACAAAGAAATATTGAAAGGTGTTAGAAAATAATGAATAAGAACATAAGAATGTGAGACGAAGAGAGAATTATTATTTTCAGATATGAATCAATAGTTACATAGAGCCTATTTCTAAGAGCATCCGCAGTGCAAAAAGTCATTAATGACTTTTTGCTTCTTACATACCATCAATGCAACTAGATTTCATTAATTGAAAAGTCATATATACACATTAGCTCCAATGCATCAAGCTTTAACAAAAGCTTTTTAAAAGCAAAAAAAGGGACTGAAAATGAAAAATCAATGCTTGAACAAGAGCTTCAAGCTATTCATCAAACACTTGGAGTTTCTCAAGTTATTCACATTAAATGCAACAACAAGTCTTTACTCACAATGCAAAAAGTTATTTGAATGACTTTTTAAAATAGTGAAAAGTCTTTATAAAAGCGTGCATTGCAGTTGCTCTAAGGCTAATAGGATAAGTACAAGTTATAACAAGTAACTAAATAATGGTGAATCGTCCACAAAAAAATATTTCATAACAGTCCTTTAGCTAATAGGATAAGTACAAGTTATAACAAGTAACTAAATAAATAAATAATGGTGAATCATCCACAAATAAAATATTTCATAACAGTCCCTTTTGAATGTTCGCTGTTTATTACAAGCTATCAATACGTTGCTTCACAACCAATGGTGTATATAGACTGTCTCGTTAAAAACCTTATAAAAAACCCATTGGGACAAAAACCTGATTAAAGGAAAAAGAGTGCAATATTTATAATACTTCTCTCACTTTAATGTATATATATTCTTCAAGCCTTGAGTGTTTATCTTATGAACAAGTTGCTCAAGAACTTTTTTTTGCAATCGTTCTATAATGAAAGTCCACCAAAAATCTTAGTGATATGAATAAGTCCCGCAAAGATGACAAAATATATGTTTAACTTTCAATATAATATTAATGTATTGGTTAGAACGTGTGTATAGTCTCACGACACATATTTATTGCAAAATTGACATCAAAAGCCTTAGTTGCACTTTTGCATGGTACTTGAGAATCAATCATTTTCTTAGAGACATGTGTAAAAACAATTCTTAAAATATGCGTCCAAATGTTTTGATCCATATAAGGATTCATTCAATTTAATCAAATAGAGTTCTTAAAAAGGTTATTAATTGCTTCTAAAAGTTAAAGTTGCTAGACATGCTTGATGTATCATAAATCCTTCATGAAGTATGAGAGCTCTAATAAAAATTCATTTAGAATTAAATATTTCTATATTGCTTGTCTCATAAAATATCAATAAGGTATTTACATCCACCTCGAGACAATATGCCTCTCAATGATCAGTTTTATGTTTTTGTGAATTTATTTATTCAATAATTCATGTCTTAAAGCACATAACTTTAAAATTTATTTCGCCTTCACACAAGAACCGGTGTGTATCCAATAGCTTTTACATATTGACATATTGACATGTATGAACTTCACATCGTAATATAGTTCGTATTTGTAAGCAATTGCGTCATTTTCCGTTAGCTAATCATTTCGTTGAGGGCACTTATGAATACAAAATATTTACTGATCCTCATTATGCCTAACGAGGCATTCGGAGCTCTGCGCTGCACAGTTCGGTTTTTACGGATTTTTGTTGCATTATTTTTATTAGGCAATGGGTCGTAGGTAAATGTTTGTTGCGTAAATATTTATGTTATTTTAATCGAATTGCTCTATTTATAAATTTGTTGTTTACTTCACTATTTTCTTCTTGGTCGTTAAAATAAAAGAAAATGATGCTACTATTCCAACTACACAAATTTGTAAAAAACAAAGCTTGCAACTATACAATACTACGATATAATAAAGAATAGAACTATGTACACTACTACGATATAATGAAAAAGATAGAACTAATAAATGAACCCAATATTCTTTTAACACCATAATTAGAGGAGAGTTATTTTACGTACCAAACTTTTTTCACATACCAAGGGACTCATCTCCACCATCCATTTAAAAATCGATGGTGAGATTAAAAGTATTTTATTATTTCACCTATTTTTATAATTTAAATATCTCTTAAACCGTTAATCGTTAAGTGAAAATATTTTACGTCGCATGACGACGATTTAATTATCTTTCTATAGGCGGAAGCTTTGATATACTTTCGAAAAAAGAAAAATATTCGTTTTTTCACGTTTTTAGTATTTTTACGTTCATTGAAATTTGCATTAAAAATATCATATATGATAAAACACTAAATTGAATATCATGTGATATTAGTGTAATATCATATATGATATGTAATATCACATGTGATATATCATATGTGATATTACACTAATATCACATGTGATATTATATATCATATATGATATTACACTAATATCACGTGTGATATTCAAATTAGTGTTTTATCATATATGATTTTTAATGCAAATTTCTGGTAAAAGACCAAAAAACGAAAAACTTAAAAAAGCGTGAAAATCTTTAATTTTTTTTTGTCGAAAGTATATCAAATCTATCTCAGAAAGATAGTTAAACGCTTCGTCGAACGATATATTTTTTTTCGCTTAACGATTAAAAGATATTAATATTTGAAAAAAATGATGAAAATGAGTTTTTAAAATTGTTGGTAATCTCATCCATTAGATCGAATAAAAATGAAGGGTGGAGATTGATCCCTGGTATGTAAAAAATCTTTGTTCAAATGATCTTAAATCCCATAATTATCAACATATTTAACAACTAGTTAGACTAATTAGTAGCTTGTGCGTGCTTTATCTTATTTTAAAGGGTTATTAGTACGAAAGTGTATCATACTTGCCGCCTTTTGTCATTGTGTGTGTCGTCCTTTATTTTTTTCAATTTTGACAGCAACCTTTTAAATTCGTGCTATTCTGTGTACTGAACTTTCAAATTTCGATCATTTTGTGTATTTTTGTGACTATTTGGCCATATAAAATGATCATTTTACCTTTCAAAATTTGAAAAAGTAAGGGTAAAATGGTCACAAATACACTGATAGCACGAATTGAAAAAGTTGGTGTTAAATTGAAAAAATAAAGATGATACACACAATGACAAAAATTGCTAGTATGATATATTTTCGTGTTAATAACCCTATTTTAAAGTTTGACTATTGCGACTATACAATTTTATGATAAAAGTGTTCATCAAATATTTTAGGTGAGTGTGCCGCCACATCATACCCTAATAACCCTATTTTAATGTTTGACTATTGCGACTATACAATTTTATGATAAAAGTGCGTTCATTTCAAATTCAAAGTATTAACAACCAAATTTGAACGCACACTAACATAAACAATCCAACATTGTTTAACACACTAATTATCAACATATATTTTTATTTATGCTAACTATATGATGATTTGTCAAATAAAAATAAAACACATGATGGTACAATATTTCACATAAAATCATTAGTTCATGTCTAAAGAAAATAATAATGACCTATCTTTTATATAATAAAACAAAACCTATAGTGTGAATTTTTCATTTAAAAAAAACAAACCATACCTTATTTGGTAATATTTTGTTTATTTATTATTATTTTAGTTTAAAATATTTACTAAAAGACCTAATTATTTCGGATTTAGCTACATTCGAAAAAAATCGGTAGCTTATATTTTAATAAGATGTATATAAAGTGAAAAATACTTAGTGAATTCGCTTCACAACACTTCAATGTATACATGTACTTGGTAGCTTATATTTGATAATTTTGGACCAAAGTGTATATTAAAACATAAAGTCATGCTCCATATCACCATTAATCATAAGATGGATAAAAATATTTTAATTTAAAAAAAAGTTGGGAAATGATATATGTCAATAAGAGCTCTTTAAAAAATATGGAGTTTGTTAGAATAGTTCTCTATATCCCATCGCTACCATTAATCATAAATCAAAGGTATGATTTTGAAGATAAAATGCTCCATATCACCATTAATCATAAGATTAGTATCCATTCATTAATAATAAATCAAAGGTATGATTTTTTTTCATCTCTTAAAAAGAAAAATCGACTCATAAAATTTAATAATCGGGGTTGTAAATTTGTGAATCGATAAAGATAAATTCTGCCTATGAAATTATTCTTTACTTCTAATATGATCAAAACCGATATTTTGTAATCGATTACTTACAACCCTTTGATGAATTATGATTTTTTCCCCAATCCTATTATCATTAATGTTGGATTAATTGATGATATTAGGTTTAATTTTTTATTAATTACCGAATATTTATAAACCACATTGAAGTTTTGGTTTTCCATGTTGCAGCCCAAGCCCCTCAAATCTTACCGTGCAAAGTAATTTCGATTTTAGTATGGGCGCCTAGAGAAGGAGGCCATTATTACAATATGATTATGTATTGGTACTTATAAATGTTTTGTTGGTCAATTATAATTATTAGGTATGTCTTTGAAGTGGTGGATTAATACACGCAAACTTTCAATTTTTCATGGTCTAGAGGGGTACCTTTATGTTTTACCTGCTCTTCTTCCCTTAGGCTTTTTATATGCGCGTTAGTAAGTAAATAATGGTCCTTTTACTTTAAGGTGCTTAGCAGTTTAACCAGCTGATGAAATAAACATAATTTGAATCTACCCATTCATAAGAAATTGGATCAAAATTGCCACTAACTTGAATTTTTTGTAGGAGCCTGGAGTCTTTCCAACTTCTATGAAGTTTGTAAATGATTGGAGCTTGCTCAGTCTTAGACAGGTAAATTACACGTTTCAGTATTATTCAGTTTACCATATTACGTTGAGTAATAGTTGGTAGAGAGATATAATTGCTATTATAAACTTCTGCAGCATCCACAATCGATTCTTGCAACCATGGAAGAGTGCATAGGATAAGCCACCTATGGCATCTACCCCAATGAAACGTAGTTAGTATTATATGCTTGAAAGCAAATATTTTATTTTTTAATTCTTTTTGACGAACTTATTTTAATTTGCATGTTCAGGAATTTCCCGGGTGGCTTATGCTTGGCTTATAAACCAGAAGAAGGCATTGAGTTTGCCAAAGACGCAAAGGCGATAGACGAATTTTGATGTGTCAAATGACGAGCCTGATCCTGCACCACTACTCCCCACACCAATTCTTAACAGTGTTCTTTTATTGCATCAACCACCATTCAAGTCAATATATCACACTTTGGTCATAATAGACCTTTGTAAGGTATGATTGCTTCTACTTCTTTTTGTAAGGTTTTATTATAAATAAAGAATGAATAATATATTAACCACAATATTTTAATAGTCTCTTCGAGGATCCTTCCCTGCAGTTGTAGCTCGGGCTGTTCAAGCTATTTTTGATAGAATAAGTGAGTTCTCTATGGAGTGTAAGGCACGCCTCATTCTTTGGTTCTTACATCATTTGTAATCTCACTTCCTTAGTTAACTTCGTAATTATTTAATTTACATTCCATTTGTACTGATATATGATGTTATTGCAGATCAAACTTTCAGGCCATGGGAAGAATGGGCTTATGTCTTCAACGTGTATTTGTTCAAGAAGTTTGGATAGAGAAATTCGTTTATCTCACTGGGATAAAGTGAAGCAGGTAAACTTAATAAGCAATCATACAAATATCTATGAATCTAGTAGTATGGTCTTTGTAAAATTATTTAACGCATAGTCATTATAGTAGTATAGGTTTTTCTGGTTGCTCATTATAAATGGGGGAAAATTTAAAGTGACATGTTAACTGATTGTTTACACGTTTGGCTCGCTAAAAGTGACATAATTCTAAATTTTGTATTCATGAGTAGATTGGTTTAATGTGTCAATATATATAATATAACATATTTTGTATATATTGTATATTTAGGTATTCGAATTATCCAATGGTATAATGGGTTAATTTAGGTAGTTATGATATTATTACCTCAAAATGTGTCAATATTGTTGGTGAAAGTGAAAAGCAAAACATTGTTATAGGTGTCTAGGTGTGTTTACTTTTCAATTGTTAAATACCAAGATTCACCAACCATCAGACATACTTCTCCACGAAATTGATAAATTGATCCTACATGGGAAAGGAAGTTTGATGTACATTGGAAAACCATTAGAAGCTATGATTTATTTTTCATTTGTTCTCCCTTGATTTCTATGCATCCAACATAATATTTTGGATCTTGCAAATAGGAATTTGAACGATGTTTCTGTCCCATACGAATTAGAGGACAAATTACACCTACAAAATCTAGGAAGAGAAACAAGAAGCTCTATAATGTATTTGAGTATGGAAATAACTTTAGCTTTTGTAATTGTTGTGGATTTCGGTAATGGTGAACACATATTTTTAATCTTAAATCTGCATCCACTTTATACTTTAATCCAATATATAGTCGTCATGTGTTTCACTATTTTTGCAGAATTTACAGCCATACTTTTAAGCTGTATGCTCCATCTTCTTCATGCATTTATTTTATTTTTATTATTATTATTTTTTTTAATTTGACCCATTAAAACTGTTTGAGATAAACACCACCCAGCTTGACCTGTTTATAAGTAAATGGATTAAAGTTACTATTGTCGTTTCTTAGTGCTAAATCAAGTTCCTTTCTTTCTTGCAGGTTGCGACTGGACATGATTGGTAGCACTGGAATGTTCATAAAGTGTTAGAAAAACTGAAAAGTAAGATGCTCATTTATTTTTGTTTACAATTGAAACAAGGGATTTTTCATAACCTGATTATTATACTAAAGCTATCATCTTTTCTATAGGTTTCTTTGGCATCCAATTTAATGTACAATTACACGTCAAGAGAGGCCACTGCCAGCTTTGGCTATGATTATATGCTTCGTTAGGTAATTCCTAGAAATCTTCCATGTCACTCATTTGAAATAAAATTCATCACAACCACACCAGTATTGTCTTCAATGATTTCAATTTTCAATTTTAACCTCCTGAACCTGTAGTTTAGTTGATGTTGATAATTATTCAAACATACTTTTTTTTAAGGTATGCCTCTTTTATACGTTACATCTGTTTCCTATGAGCATCCTATGGTGATGGCTGGTGCATATGTTTTTATAAATCGTTTGGATTTTGAGGTCAACAACAACTTAGCAAGGAGGACCCCATGTATAATGTAAAAGCAAACTATTCTAAAGTCTAGCGATAGAGTTAATAACTGAGATTTATAGTCACATGGTACACCAGAGTACCCGTGATCTGTTATCCCGTGACAATCATTCCCCAATCGGGTACAATAGTATTCCTGGAACATCGTGGTACACAGTTTCAATACGAAAAGTGATATTTCCAATTGCTATTCAAATCTGTTCTAGACGACCGTGAGGCATTCTGTCCGAATCTAGTAACTAATAATTCTCGCTATTACATAAATATTTAAACATGGTGTTTGGAATGTAGACAATACAGAATGTTACATAATTCTATATGCACATATTGAACTGCCTATAACATCTTGAACTGTTTATGCTATTTGGCTTCAAGGCATTGAATATTATATTTTATATGTAGAGACTAATTTAATTTCTCCCATTTTTTATATTATGTTTAATTTATTTATTTTCATATTGGCAGACTCGTCTTGGAGGAAAGATTGGTTCAGATGGACATATATCTACTTATCTTGAAGAAAGGCTGAACATGGGTCTAAATTTTATTCTTTCTGCCGAGGTGAGTACTTCAATGGCCAATATCTCAGCGGGCAAATAAATCATTACAGTGATCGCATTTAGGGGGTGTTTGGGATTGCTCATTGCGTTTTGCAGTGATTTATTAGTAGCAAATATCAGGACCGTGTATAAGAGGGTGTTTAAGATTGCTTATTAAGACTGCTATATTTTTCTCGCATATTGAAGTAATAGTTTTAAGTTGCTTATTGAGGTTATTTTAACACGCATATAGTCATAAATGCATTGTAAATTAGCTATCCAAACACCATTGAATTTTTGGAGACAAACGCAATAAACAAATAAGTAGTTTCTTATAAGCAATAGTGTATATCCTTAGCCCTACAGTTTGGCTATTAGGGTAAGGAGATGGGGCAATTCAAAGAGATGTTGCAAACGATATGGAAGAACTACTCATCTGAGGTCGTTTGGGATTTGCTAAATGAAAACGCTCAATTAGAGGCAATTTGGGATTGCTTTTTTAAACTACTTAATGTTGTTTTGCTTTATGCTATAAGCATCTTAAAAGGTGATCTTTGTTAATCAGTATAGTTTACTAATAAAATATATTTGTAATACATATACATTGAATATTTTATGGGATTTATTGAATCCTGATTATGCTATTATTGTTTTAGTGTGTTGGTAAAGGGTTTATGTGGGTTGCTTTCTTGGTACAATGATTTTACAAGAGGAAACCCTTGTACCTTCGATTAGTAAGATGTCTTAACATGTTTGTGCAGCATAATAAGAATTTGCAGTTTTCTTACGATGATAAAATGAAAATATTATACATCTGTTTAGTCATTTGCTAATTTATGTCTCTTTTGTACCCATATATTAAGAACCATTTTCAGCTACAAACATAAGAGTTCTTTACAATATCATCCTTTTTATTATTTCAGGAAATAATTAGTTTGGCTAAGGGGATGGACTTAAGAGGAACATGCTAAAAATTTAAGAATTTAAACGATGTTAGCTGGTACAACGATCACATTGACAAGGTTGACAAGGTGTAGATATAATGTTTTCATTTCTCCGTAGTGAACTAACAATATAGAAATAGGCCACGTAACAAAGAATATTGAATAATAGTTGTTCTTATGATAAGATTTTGAGTTTCATAAATGATTGGGATATACACTTACTTGATACATGGAAATAGGTCAAGTAACCAACAATTCTAAAGACGTATGTTTTGTCTTGCTAATATATTTTAACTCATAATACTCATCACCGATGAGATTTAAGTAGGTGAGTTATTCTTTCTTTTAGCGAGTTAGTGAGTTATTATGTTGATCTATCTTTTGTAGTGGGAAAGTCGATCAATGTACAATATATCTATGTATGAATCTTAGTAAAAAATTCTTTGAAACCGATTGTATTTGTTCATTAGCTTCTCGATATAAAATAAGCCTTTTTATGTCGTTTATTTTATTGATGTGGTATTTTTCTTCCTTCCTCCTAATTAGATTGATTCCAAAGATAGGACATTTTCGAATATATTGATGTGGTATTTTTCTTTCTTCCTCCTAATTAGATTGATTCCAAAGATAGGACATTTTCGAATATCAATGGAGAACTATGTCAAACTACTTCTTGGGACTTGAAGACCCGTGTGCACACCTTCGTAGGCTTTTCATATCGCTTGGTACTTAGTATACGAGCATTTATGCCTCGCTCTTACAAAATTCTAAAAACACAAAATAGATCTTTTATGCCATGATCGCATAATTTGGTGATAACCAACATATTAACAAACCGATTATAGTAGGAAATAAATGTGAATGTGATAATAGGTTGGGGTGTGTAGTATCTTTAATGCTTGATTAACAATTTGTGATTGACAGAATGGGACAATATGCTTGAACGTCTTATTGACAAAGAAATGAATTGAAATAAAGAATAAGAACATCCACTATGATAAACCTTTTACAAAGGTTTATACATTAACACATAAATAAATTTTAGACCCTTTGATATTATAAACCTATATTCACTATAGTATAAACCTTTGCAACTTCATAAAATATCTTTTTTAACAAATGCATTAAATATATTGAATTCATAAAGAGGTTCAAGAATTAGGACCTCTTCATGACACATAACCATGGAATGAATGTCCACTATGGTTATAATAAACATAAACTTTTTCATCTTTCTTAGACCTTTTTATAAACCCACTATAGTGGATGCCGTAAAGTTATCAAAATTCTTTTATTAGCAAATTAAAGTAATTATCAAAATTATCGATACACACACAACATGCGGTAGTTAAATTTTATATATAAAGATGTCTCATCTATTAAAGTAATATATATGAACTTTTACCACGTACATCAAACATAACTATAAATCAAAAGAAATAATCAAAACAAAAGACAAAAAAATAAGCTATTTGTTTTTTAATAAATAAAAATATATTAATGGAAATTTTAGAAAAAGCCCCGCGCGTGCGCGGGCATTATAACTAGTAATAAAGAAACAACATAAGTCATCTACTTTAAATAATTACACACACAAATAAATGATAATGGTTACTTTTGAATCCCAACTTCTAAAAGCCAAGTAACCCATACACAAATCAGCCAACTTCACTTTTAGTATACAGTTTAGGAGAAAAGCCTATCAAGTATTAAACTTAATACCCATTTAACCTAGACATAATAGTAGGAAGCCCTAATAATTCTCATATGTACACCTAAAACCACTCATATACATCCGCCTCTCTTTTAACATAAACCGGATTTGGAATAAAAGTTAGGCGGTGCTTCATCTTCATTTGATAGTCGATGACGAAAAGCAAGAGTTTCGCTTCAAGATCTAATATGAGGTCTCGGGTAGGTTCTTGTTGTGATTCTAGTTATTTAGATCTATGATGATATGGTTTCATACTAAAAATCTTTAAAAGATTAGAAAAAGTTGAACCGAATCCGAGATTACTTTGTATTTTCGTGTCTTGTTTGTTTGATGTGAGTTGGGGAGAGATTGTGAGGGTCCATGGTTGTGTCTAGATGTAGGTAATTGATCTTGGTTTCATGACTTGTGTGACATAGTGTATGCAGATCTTGATGATGGATTGGAAGGTGTGATAAGGTAAGCGACGGGAGGATGTTATTTATAGGCTGCCAACTCAAGAATTGTGATATACACCACTAGGAATCAGTTAAGATTCGTTAATGGATTACAAACAAATGAGCAATCAAGAACAGAAATAGATCACTGAAACTGAATTGTATTATCAACTGATTGAATGATTTACTGAAATGATTCAGTTACAAGAGAGAATTCGAGAGAAAGGAAATTGTTATTAAAGCGAACTAACTACAAATGAGATTACAACAACTATTTAAAAGATAGTTTTGGCTGGAAAGATTGTTAGATCCTTTAGTTGTGGAAATGTACACGTGTACCTCACTGACTAGCTATGCTAGTCATGTGCACCTCACGTGTCACAACTTATGGTAACTATCAATCCATCTCCTTCAGTTTAATCTTGTCCTCAAGATTAGCAGTCAAAGGTAGGGAACCTTTTCTAAAGATCTTCAATGGGTTCCCAAGTAGCATCATCTATGGACCCATTTGCCCATTGAACCAGTACAAACACAGTAGCAATGTTCCCTTTCTTTGCCAACCTTCTATCCAATATAGAAATAGGCTCAACCAAGACCCTTCCTTCAACATCACAAGATGGTAAAGTACCTGGACCTTTGCATTTCTTAAGTTGAGACACATGAAATACATCATGAATTTGGGAAGAAGTAGGTAACTTCAATTTGTAGGCAACTTGTCCTATCTTAGAATGTACTTGAAATGGACCATAGTACTTTGGTGAGAGCTTACTTTGCTTCCCTTTCACGATGGACACTTGTGCGTGAGGTTGCGCTTCGAGATAAACCTAATCATTCACCTCATAAGTTCTATCACTTCTATGTTTATCAGCTTGGGACTTCATTCTATCATGAGCTCTTTTTAGATGAAACTTCAAAAGATCAATAGCTGCTTCCCTAGCTGTAAGAGTCCTATCCACAGCTTCAACTCTACTTTCTCCCCTCACATAAGGAACATGAACATCTAGAGTTTTACCATAGACCACCTCAAAGGGTGTGGTGTTGATAGCAGAATGGTGGTTAGTATTGTACCACCACTTAGCTAAAGACAACCATTTCATCTAATGCTTAGGTTGTTCTCCTAACATACATCTTAGATAACACTCCAAGCACCTATTAACCACTTCAGTTTGACCATCGGTTTGTGGGTGGTATGAGGTATACATTTGCAACTTCACTGTAATAACTTAAACAGTTCTTTCCAAAAGGTGCTCAAAAGACCTTGTCCCTATCTCGATATAATAGTGCTTGGCGGTCCATGAAATTTGTAAATGTTGTCCGAGAAAACTTGTGCAATGATTGTAGCGATGAATGGGTGAGCAAGAGGTATGAAATGTGCATATTTACTCAATCTATCAACCACCACAAAATGACTGACTTGCCTTATGATTTTGGCAATCCTTCCACAAAGTCCATGGAGATACTAGATCAAATAGTAGCGAGGCATGGGCAATGGTTGTAGTAGTCCGTGATAGGTGCCAATCGATTGATTCATTTGACATATGTCACATTGCCTTACCATTTGTTTGACATGTTTCCCTAACTTCTTCCAATAGAACACACTTCAAATTTTGTTGGTAGTTGTCTTGACCCCATAATGTCCTCCAACTGACCCTTCATGAAACTGCTTAAGCAATTCAGTTCTGAGCTCTGAGTCATTGCCTACCACTAGCTTACCTTTTCTTCTTAATTCTTGGTTAGACCAGACATAAGACCCTTTCACAGTTTGACCACTCTTGCAACCGTCAGATAACTTGTTGAAATTGTGTCTCGAGTTCCAACTAGCCACAATTCTTTGGTACAACTCAGTGCTCATTGAGGATGAAATCAAACTAAACAATTCCTTTGAATTTTGAATTCTGGATAAAGCATCAACTGTAACATTTTCTACCCCTTTTCTATACACAATTTCATGATCAAACCCCATCAATTTTAGAAACCACTTCAACTGTGTAGGAGTAGACATTCTTTGATCCAACAGGTATTTAAGACTGAAATGATCAGTTTTAATCTTAAAATGCCTATCCAATAAATAGCCTCTCCATTTCTCCAATGCATACACAATAGCCAAGAACTCTTTTTCATAAGTGGACATAAGCTTGTGTTTTTCAGATAGAGTTTTACTAAGAAAGGCTATAGGATGCCCTTCTTGTAATAACACCGACCCAATCCTACCATCAAGCATCGGTTTCCATGTAAATTCTTTTGTAAAGTCCGGTAACTTCAAACTGGTGCATCGATCATAGCTTGTTTTAACTTTTCAAAAGTTGTTTGAGATTCATCGGTCAAGTAAAAGCATTTTTTCGAGTAAGCGAGTAAAGAGGTCTCACGATGCTTGCATAACTTTGAATGAACCTCCTATAGTACCCAGTTAAGCCCAAGAAACCTCTAAGTTGTTTCACATTAGTAGGGACAAGCCATTTAGACATTGCTTTGATCTTCTTTGGGTCAGTAGCAACTCCCATTGGTGTAATCACATATCTCAAATATTCCACCTTATCAGTACCAAACACACACTTACTCTGCTTTGCATACAATTTATTTTGCCTCATGGTTTCTAAAACTGTTTGCAAATGAATCACATGATCCTCCTCAGTTGGACTATAAATGAGTATGTCATCAAAGAATACCAAAACAAACTTTCTTAGGTAAGAACTGAATACCTCATTCATTAAGGATTGAAATGTGGATGGGGCATTTGTAAGACCAAATGGCATCACCAAGAATTCATAATGTCCCTCATGAGTTCTAAAGGCTGTCTTTGGTATATCTACTTCATGCATTCTGATTTGATGATAACCAGATCTCAGATCAAGCTTAGTGAACAATTTTGACCCATTTAATTCATCAATAAGTTCTTCAATGATACGGATTGGGAATTTGTCTTTGATAGTGTGCTTATTCAGTTGCCTGTAATCCACACACATCCTTCATGAGTTATCCTTCTTCTTGACCATGACTATAGGGGATGAAAATGGACTGTGACTCTTCTTGATTACCCCTGCATCCAACAATTTAGCAACCATCCCTTCTATTGCATCCTTTTGTGATGGAGGATGTTTGTAGGGCCTAATATTAACTGGTTGAGTGCCTGCTTCTAATGGAATTTTGTGATCATGGTTCTTCTTAGGTGGTAACTCTTTAGGTACTTCAAACACATCTTCATAGTTATCTACCACATTTGATATCTAGGATGCATTCCTACCTCAGTTCCGTCCACTTGCATACAAGTAACAACAAATTCAGGAAATACACATAAGGCCATTTAGTGGAATTCACCCTACACAACTTGACTCACAGTTTTAGCTGCATTTTTGTGTCCCAACCACTCAATTGTAGACTTTTTTGTACCTCTGAGTGTGACTTTTTTACCATGATACTTAAAATCCATTCTCATTTCTTGGAAATTACATCTCATGTTTCCCAACGTAGCTAACCATTGCATGCCCAACACCATTTCACAACCCCCCAAAGGTTGTGAAAAGTGTAGTACCAACGTAGCTAACCATTGTATGCATAACATCATTTGTAAAAAGTGTAGTACCAAACATCCACTTGAATCCTTTACATTCACCAGTGCTAACCAAATTATTGCCATCTGCCACCGTAACACATAAGGGACAAGTGTTTCTAATAACACACCCCAATTTCTTAGCCATGTTTTTGTCTAAAAATTGTGTGTTGATCCACAATCTACCAAGATATGTACCACATGTTTCCCCACAATTCCAATCACCCTCATTGTTTGAAAATTTGTGGTACCAGTTAAAGCATGGATAGAAATTTGTGGTTGTTGTGTCTCCAACAATTCAAGATCAAACTCCTCTTCTTCTCCTTCCACCAACTCGCCTCACATATATCCAACTCAGGCATAACTACTAAAGAGTACAATTGTCCACTACATTTATGACTGGTACTTATTTCGATCACGGTAAAACACAAGTTCCGAGCTCTCTAGTGCATACTCTTTTGGGACAATCTCCTATTTGTACCACCAGCAGAATGTTTGTACCACCAGCGAAATGTTTGGCTTATTTGGTAATGCCAATAATGGCTTTTGAAGGCTGTTATTGACCGCATTGTTCCCAAATCTTGAATTATTTCCACAAAAACAGGCCTATTCTTCTTTTCACAAGATTCAAAGTAGCCTCTTGCATTTGTTAAGCAATAAGTATCTGCTAGTGTTTTTGGTTTAAAGATCCTTACACTCATGGCTATCTCAGTAAGTAATCCACCCATAAACAAACTCATAGCATGTGATTCACTTATATCAACTCTACTTAAGAGATTATCAAAAGCATCTTCATAATCTCTAGCAGTAGTTTCATATTTCAAGTTCTTAAGTTCAGACATAGGATCATCATAGACAGTACCAAATCTATTCAAAATAGCTTGTTTGAACACTTCCCAATCTACAAAACCTCCATGAATTCTAATATATTGTGTATGCCATAACAAAGCTTTGTCATACAGATGGATAGAAACAAGATTTACCTTATCCATGTCAGCCACTTGATCAATCAAGAAGAGTTGTACACATCTAAACAACCACCCTCTAACATCTTCACCACCAAACCTTGGGAATTCAATTTTGGCCACTCTAGTATGTTGTAACTGTCCACCACCATTACCATTTCCCATATGTTGGCTGTTTTGCAAACTTAACCCAGTAATCTATTCTCCCATTTGATCAAGCCTAGTGTTAAGAGTTGTCATAGCACCACCCATCATTTGAGAAATTGTCTCTGCAATGTATCTTTTGGTGTCATCATCAAGCACTAAAGATGAACCATTATTAGACCCACTTGCAGTACCAGTTATTCTTGTGCTAACCACCATTGTGAATTGACTCAAGATTCCTAACTAACTGCCACGTGTACTATTTCTTGATTATGTGTGAATCTTGTTGGTAGTTATCACTCCTTCACCTTCAGTGAGTAATAACTAACAACTGTTAACCGTTTCTTGGCTACCTTCAAGTCAAACAAAACTGACCATTCAACCAAAAGCAGAGGATTTAAGCACTTATGCGCTGCTCTTGTGGTTGCGATGAGTACTTGACAAGTAGTCGTATTTCTGAACAAATATTACACAACTAATCAATGTACTAGTGTAGTACAAGTGATTAGAATCAGAGTACCAATGTAGTACTTCTTGATTTTCTTGATCGGAAAACTAACAACCTTCACCGGAAGTTGACCGGAGAAGATGACTAGTTTGAATGAGAAAAGTGTAACGATATAGAGCCAGAAAAGTGCTCTGATACCAATTGATATACACCACTAGGAATCAGTTAAGATTCGTTAATGGATTACAAACAGCTGAGCAATCAAGAACAGAAATAGATCACTGAAACTGAATTGTATTATCAGCTGATTGAATGATTTACTGAAATGATTCAGTTACAAGAGAGAATTCAGAGAAAGGAAATTGTTATTAAAACTGAACTAACTACAAATGAGATTACAACAACTATTTAAAAGATAGTTTTGGCGGGAAAGATTGTTAGATCCTTTAGTTGTGGAAATGTACACGTGTACCTCACTGACTAGCTATGCTAGTCATGCGCACCTCACGTGTCACAACTTATGGTAACTATCAAATTGTTGATTTAATGTATGGGGTTATTAGAAGGGCTAAAGGGGAAGGGGGAAGGGAATGAAACTCTCAAGTATTCATAAAAGAAGTTCATGCCTTATTTATACATGCAACATTAAAGAGATCCTTGGTTCATTTATGCAGTCTATAACTCCACCATGTTTCGTAATTCTTACCATTATTTGGTGTAAATGTGAAGCACTATTTTGTAACTCATGGATGGGAAAGTAAAAAGATGTAACAATTAAAGAGATCATTGGTTTCTCGGCTACATTCAATGCAGAATTCCCGAAGATATTAAATTGAGTGATTGTGTAAAGCTTTAGCATGTTTGTACCGTACTTTGTGTTTTGCACATTAACTTAGTGTACTGAATCTTTGTATATAGTAGATAACAAGTGCTATATTGCATGTAAACAAATTTATTGACATCATTTAATTTCGATTCCATATGATTTTAGGCATAATAGAATTTATTAAGATCTCATTAGCTACGTGAGATTCTTTTGAAACCTTCATGTCTAGTGTCTTTTTTAGAAATTGATAACTCATTCTGAATTTGCAGATATGATAAAGATTTAAAAGTGCATTTTTAAGGGTTCATTAACCTCTAAACTCATACATTTGTGATCAGTTATTTTTTTTTATTTATTTTTTATTTATTTATTTTTAATCACATATTAGGTACTTGGGACGCGGAAGCTGGAAATCGACATGTTTTTTTCTATTTTGGACAAGAAAACGAAAAAAACAACCAAGTCACGAAAAATTTAGGAAAAGGGGACCTGGCGGCGTCACAAGCTACAACGTGACGACGTCACTTGCAAATCAACATGAATATTCAGAGCAAAGTTTACACGTGATGGTTCAGACTTTTGTGACGGTCTAGAGCTGTTGGCGTCACTACCAAAGGAACAGTTCACGACGGCTTCAGAGATTACAAGTCGACGCCGTCACAACGGCGGCGATGCAAAGGGCGAAACCCTAATGACGGCGAGCTGACGGCATCACATCTATAAAGTGATGTCGTCACCAATGTAAATCTATATATACTTTTCATAGGTTTTTCATTATGTGTAACACGTATTGGGAAGACTTTGGTACATGATCTTCTACAGCTTTGTAAGGGTTTTTCTGCCCCCAAACTTCATGTTTCATTGAAGTTAAGTAATTCCTCTTTAATCATTCAATATGTCTATGTGCTGTTTGATTATATGTGTTTCTTCTCTTCTATTTAACATGATCGACTAAATCAATTAGTGTTTGCTTAGATTCGAATGGAACCTAGATATTAATTTTTGATTGTCGTCTCTCGTTTAATTGGTTTTCCATGATGACAATTTCTATGTAGGCGGTCCGTGGATATGCTGAAATTTTTTATTATGTGTTGCTTGTAAACTATATTTGCGGTCTAATGCTTGTTCTTCATATGCATACAAACGGCATAAGAATTTAGAAAGCTAGCCGATTGGAAATGAAAAAGGAACTTACAAACGGCATAAGAATTTATTATGTTTTACTTGTAAAGTACGTCTGTGGTGTAATGCTTGTTCCTATTTTGTGTCTTAGTTTACTAATGACAAAGATCACGTGCATAAACATATATGAAAAAAGAGCTTATAAACAAGACATTACAAAAAAATCAGTGAAACTAATACTCTCGCAATGGTGAGCAAACATAACAACCCTGAAACCTCAGCATTCTTGTCTTTATTCTTTCTATTGGAATCCATCCGTGGCGAGGATGTCTGCAGTCCAACCTTCTGCAACCTCGGTGGACCTAAAATTTGGTTCCCTTTCCGTCTTGTGGACAGACAACCATCTCAATGTGGATTTCCCGGATTTTATCTCACATGTAACGGAAAGAATCAAACCATCCTCAAGCTTCCGTCATCTCGATCATTCATCGTCAATCATATTTCCTACATAGCACAGGTGTTTATTCATATAGCTTATGGTTATAGCTTTTTTTTTTTTTTTTTTTTTTTCCCTCACATAACTGTAATGTACATTTTAATTTGTTCAGTTTAGTTATTGTACTTTTTCTATGTACAAGATAGAATGGATATGTGTCCAACCCTCACAATTCGATTTCAAAAATAATAATCTTTAGATAAAATGTTAAAATTATGTATGGAATCATGTTTCCTTAACAAACACAATACAGATAGTCATCTTACAAAGCAAAGTAAAATGACCAAATGTGACAAACAAAAAAGTGCGCTGGCATTTTAGATTAAGCAGTTGTTACTTTGTGATGCATCTCATAATATTTAGGTTCTCTATATATATTAAGTATTAACTTAGACTAGAAAAAGTAAATCTGTACTATTTAACATGTGTAACAGGAGATCAATGTCGATCCTGACTTTTGCGGGCCAGAGAAACTCTCCGGAATCAAACTAATATCTACACCGTTCGAAGATAATTGGTTAGAGAGCTATACTTTTCTAACTGTTCATCATAAAATGCAGGGTTCAAATTCCTACTGGGCCAACAATTACTAATTTCCCTTGTTTAAGAAGTGTGAATCATTCGATGTTTGCTATGCAAACATCATTGGTTTTGTTTGCAGAAGTACCTCAGAGTTGTAAGGAAATTACCACGATTTTGGTACCGACTTTGGGATCCTATGGTTATATAGCTAATGAGTTGACATTGACGTGGTTTAAGCCTTATTGTGTATCTTGCGAAGCTGTAGGTAAACCTTGTCGATACAATAGTACTAATGGAAGCACTACTTGTATTGAATCTTCTTCCAAAGGTGAGTTTTAGAGTTTTTAATATAACTTGGCAGATTGAGCATAAATATAACTTTCCCTCAGTTGTTGCTTTTTTTTATAAGTGGTATTTCGAGGGCTGCCAAGTATGGGCTTCCCGGACTAGTATTCGTCAGCGTTCTCCTATGCTGCTGCATTTCTAGCAAGGGCAGGCACTATAATCAGAGTCAGATTCGAAGCATCGACCTTCTTGCTACTGCAGTATCTCGTCAACAACCTTCAACAACCGGCCTAGATAGGCCCACAGTCGAGTCCTACCCAAAGACCGTATGGGGAGAAAGTTATGAAATACCCAAAGATAGTGGCACTTGTGCTATATGCCTTTCAGACTACAAGACTAAAGATGCAGTGAGGACTATCCCAGAGTGTAATCAGTATTTTCATGTGGATTGTGTAGATGTGTGGCTCAAGTTAAATGCTACTTGTCCCGTATGCAGGAAATCACCTGCAAGTTCGACATTGGTTACACCTAGCTCTTCATTGTCATGAAGTTCCTCAAATTCCACAAATTCATCACACGCAACCACAGAATATAGAGTTTTCATGCTTCACATGTGTAAATGCTTATGTATATGAACAAACATTTTACGTTGTAGGGTGTAGAGCGACTCATTTACGCTAAGCTAAGAGCCCTTTGGTTTTTTGACTCGCCCATCCAGATATCAAATGAATACATTGAAAATCAAAGTTATCTTTCATAAGGCAGATTAACCTAAAAAACATACAATCATTAGTACAAACAAAAATTAAATATGATATTCTGGGAAGAAAAAACTCTAATATTATATCTTCACTAATGACAAAGATTAAACGCGTAAAATGAGAAAAAACAAACAAGAAAATTACAAAACAATCAATGAAACCAATCACCAGTCACCACCTCAGTATAGTATTCACAGATTCTATACTTAAACAATGTGACCAAACACAATAACCATGTCACTATGAAGATTAAAATAACCTTAGTCTTAACTTTATTCTTACTATTTGAATCCATATCCGGCAAAGATGTCTGCAGCCCGGCCTCCTGCAGCCTGACTGGAGCTCAAGTCAGGTTCCCTTTTCGAATTGTGGACCGACAGCCATCAAGGTGTGGATATCCTGGTTTTGATCTATCATGTAACGAAAAGAACCAAACCATCCTTAAGCTTCCATCATCCCGTTCATTTATCGTCACAAGTATTTCATACGATGCACAGGTTATTAATCTAGTTAGCCTTTATATGAACATAACAACTTTTGTTTGTACTATTTGGTGAAAAAAACTTTCATTTTATTACCCTTGTATGTAAGATGTTAACCACACAGCAGGAACCTGTTATATTAACTAACATGTGTAACAGGTGATTAACGTCGATCCTGACTTTTGTGGACCAGAGCGACTCACCGGAATCCAAATAGCATATACACCGTTTGAATATACTTTTTATGAGAGCTACACTTTTTATAACTGTTCATCAGATAATGTATCGTCCGGGATTTCTACCATGCCAATGATTTCTTTTCCTTGTTTAGGAAGTGTCAATCATTCAGTGTTTGCTATAAAAACATCATGGGCATGGGAAGCAAATATACCACAGAGTTGTAAGGAGATTACTAGGATTCGGATACCCAATAATCCTTATAGTGATATAAGCTGGAGCGAGCTCACATTGAAGTGGTTTAAGCCTTATTGCAGATATTGTGAAGTTAATGGTAAAACTTGTGAATTCAAGAATGATCATGGAGAAACTAATTGCATTGCTTCTTCGTCTTCTTCTTCAAATTGTGAGTTTTTACATGATATAGTGCTTAAGATGCTAGTGAAAAAATATTTATAATAGTTTAGAGTATAACAATCGTTTACCCGCCATTTGGCATTCTTTAATTTCTCCTTATAGGATGTTGATTTTTGTTTATAGGTGGTATATCAAGGGGTGCCAAGTATGGCCTAAGCATAGGTATCGGTATTCCTGGACTGGTATTCCTCATTGGTCTTGCTAACTACATTATTGGCAAGGTGGGGAACTATAATCAGGATCAACGTCAAAACATTGAGCTTTTTTCTAATGCAATCTCTCAACGACCACCTTCAACAACCGGCCTAGACAGGCCCACAATTGAGTCCTACCCAAGGACCGTACTGGGAGAAGATTGTGAACTACCCAAAGATCATGGCACTTGTGCCATATGCCTTTCAGACTACAAGCCTAAAGATGCAGTGAGGACTATCCCAGAGTGTAATCACTATTTTCATGCAGATTGTATAGACGAGTGGCTCAAGCTAAATGTTACTTGTCCTGTATGTAGGAAATCACCTCAAAGTTCGTCATTGGTTACGCCTCGCTCTTCAGTGTCATCAAGTTCCTTAAATTCCACAAATTCATCACACACAACCACACATTAATAATAGAGTTTTGATACGTCGTATGTGTATATGTTTGCATATAAGAACAAATGTTTTTACCTTGTAGGGTGTATGTAAATTGCAGGCATGGAATTCTACATGATTTCATAGGTTTTTTTTTTAATTCCAGTATTGTATTCATAAAAAGCACCATTGAATATTCATGTTTGAGCAAACTCAAAATGGTCGATGATGTCAAATTTTGTAACATCACATTAGTTCCTAGTCAAATTGAGTCGAGCAACGAATATGAACTTTTTAAAACTTACTATAAGATCATATCTCCATGATAAGTTTAAGGTTACGGTTCGAAACTCAGGTTTCAATTAGAAATGAGTTTCATTTGAAGTTCCTTTTCAATATTACGCTTCATTGATTGCTATATGTTGAAATTTATTATTATGGATACAGATGATATAATGGATGATAGAGCAACCAAAGGCAATGATATTGACCACAGCAATGATAATGATATAAATATGGGTAGATGTTATAAAAAATGGTGACCGGCCAAGCCAACAATAATCCTATCAATATGAAATCCAAAAAATCCTAGTGCTATTTTTAGTTATTTCAATTGATCCAATTCACACAAGAACAGCTTGTGGAATTCTAAACACTTGAGAGCAACTCTCTAAGCGAATACTTTTTATTCATATGATAATCGATACAACTAAGTGGTGTTTTCCCCTTCTTAATCTTAAACTGTATGTTTACATTGAATTTAACTTTATTAATAACCAATATTTATAGATTACAATAAACCATAATGTATCCTAAGCTCACAGATAGGGCTTGGACCGACTAATCAATTATATCGGTTAACACTCTCTTGCAATTCAAGCAGCAAAATCACGAAAGCTCAGACTGGAGATACTTAAAACAATAAAGCTATAACTATTTTTGTTGACTAAGACATCCATAGCAAGCGAAAGCAAATCAAACAATGAATGCGATACTTTGGCGAAGAACTTGTATATTTACCAATGATGTGCATTAGGACATCAAAAGGTTTCACATTGATTCCCTCATGCGGCTTATTAAATGAAGTAACACCATTAATCGAGCTTTAGATGGAGGTAGGGCTGTAAACGAACCGGACGAACACGAACGGAGCCTTGTTCATGTTCATTTAATTTTAACCGGACAAATAAACGAACATGAACGCTTAAACGGACGAATTTTCTTGTTCATGTTCGTTTATTAAAAAATTGAGTTGTTCATGTTCGTTTATTAAGACACTAAACGAACGGTAAACGAACGAACATAAATGAACATAGACAAATAAACATACACTTTACTAATTTATGCACGATATATTGTTTTATAAGCGTTGTTTTGTTTAAACAAACCAATTTTAAAATTATACAATTTAAAAATATGATATACGAATATAAATAAATAAATAAACAGAAATGAACGTTAACGAACGCATAATCGGACGTTCACGAACATAAATGAACGGACACAACTTTTGTTCATGTTCGTTCATTTAACTAAACGAACGTAAAATATGGTTCATGTTCGTTCATTTAATAAATAAACGAACATAAACGAACTATTTACCGAACGGTTCATGAAATGTTCACTAAACGTTCAGTTCGTTTACAGCCCTAGATGGAGGAATCCGGATCTATTAAAAAGTATTACAATTTGCAAAGACTAAAAAGTATTTTGGTGGTGCCACGTGTCCCCCTCCTTTTTTGCCCCCAAGGATATTTACGTAATTTTGCCACCATTCTTCTCAATAACCTCCCAACTACCATCATCATCTTCAGATCTAACACAATTCCCATCTCGTCATCCTATCCCACCTCTCTCCACCACCACCTCCGACATCCATCCCATAACCGTCACCGACAGCCAAAGATTGCGACGGCGGCGGCTGGAAGAGGGTAAAGTTTCTGGCAACTGCAGCACCAGATCCGGCCAAGACCATTGTTCCTTCTTTCATTCACACAAACATATTAAAATCTGCTACCGCTGCTTGCTGATCCTATCACTCCTCTATAATTAATTCGTAAGTAAATTTGTTCAGTTTGGTTTTTTATTTATTGATATAAATCTTGTTCTAAAAGTAAATTATTATTTGGTGTATAAACAACAGGTGGTTGGTTAATTGATTGAGAGAAAAAGAAAAGAAAAGAAATGGGTTTACAGACGGGAATGTTGAAAGAAGGACATAAGCACATATATGGATTAGATTATTATTATTATTATTATTATTATTATTATTATTATTATTATTATTATTATTATTATTATTATTATTATTATTATTATTTATTATTATTATTTTTATTTATTATTATTTTTAATAAAACAACACTTTTATTAAGAAAGTAGTGTGGGCTCTCAATCATGAATATGTGGTAGGAGGTAAGAAAGAAATGATACCTTTATTTGTTTAGATAAGGTGTGTGGTGATGAGGTGTGTAAGTAAAGTACAAGTAGTGTTGTTCATCGATTAAAAGGGTTGTTCATCAATAAAATAGTTGTTCATTAGTTGTTTTTTCTAAATAATATCTTAATGTTCATCAGTTTTCTTTTGATGTTACTTTATAATGTTCATCAGTTAGATCACTTGTCTTGTTCATCAGTTTTCCGAATAAAAAAATCACGTTGTTCATCAATTAGGTCACAATCAATCTTGTTCATTAGTTAATCTTTTTCATCAGTATTCTAAAAAATATAGTATTGTTCATTAGTTCATCAGTTATTTTTGATATTGTTCATCAGTTATTTTATATAACGTTCATCAGTTATTTTTTATAATGTTCAGCAGTTTTCAAAAAATAATATTCATCAGTTATTTTTGATATTATTCATCAGTTGTCTAAAAGAAATCACGATGTTCATTTGTTAGTTGTTCATCGGTTCATCGATTAAAAGAGTTGTTCATCAATAAAAATAGTTGTTCATTAGTTCTTTTTGCTAAATAATATCTTAATGTTCATCAGTTTTCTTTTGATGTTACTTTATAATATTTATCAGTTAGATCACTTGTTCATCGGTTTTTTTAAACAAATAGTGTTGTTCATCAGTTTTCCGAATAAAAAAATCACGTTATTCATCAATTAGGTCACAATCAATCTTGTTCATCAGTTAGTATTTTTCATCAGTATTCTAAAAAAAATAGTAATGTTCATTAGTTATTTTTGATATTGTTCATCAGTTATTTTTTATAACGTTCATCAGTTATTTTTTATAATGTTCAGCAGTTTTCGAAAAAATAATGTTCATCAGTTCTTTTTAATATTATTCATCAGTTGTCTAAAAGAAATCGCCATGTTTATCTGTTAGTTGTTCATCGGTTCATCGATTAGTCTTGTTCATTAGTTAGTATTGTTAATAATTAAAAAAAGTTATTCATCAGTTCTCTTAAATTTTGTTCATCAGTTTATCGGTATTAAAAAAAATCATAATGTTCATCAGCTGTCGAAAAATCATAAAGTTCATCAGTTTTGGTCACAAAGTTCATCAGTTAAAAAAACCAAAAATAACAAAAGATGTATTTTGGTATACCAATTAGTGCATTTGAATGTATTTTTATAAGAAAAATCTCTTTTAGGCATTTTATCAAACACTTTGTATGCATTAAATATGACTTGACGTCATCATTAACGTGCAATATCTCACTCATATTATATCGGATTTGAGTGATTCAAATTTCTGGGTAAAGAATGGTCAAAAGCCTACAATTTTAATTTTTTTAGTTTTGCAAAATTCGACTTTTAAACTAGTCAAAATTAGAGCCAAAAATGCCGAAAATTTCAAGAAAACCAATACCCACTAAAAAAGTTTAAAAAAAAAAGTTGAGATTCATATATCATAATTGATCGGTGCTAAACAGTCAAGTTTTCTCACGCGAGCGTAAGAAATCACTTGTGAATGACCAACTGTAAGAAACTCAAAACAGTTCACACACCAATGCAATTAAGATCAGAGGAGTATAATGTTTCCCCAGGTCGTTATGTCCCAACGAGCTGTGCGAGAATAGTCAGACGTTTAGTGATCGAGAAGATTTGAATGGATACAGAGATTTGATTTTGATTATAACTACGGAATAAGCCAACAAATTACAACGGCTTAAATGCAAATTAAAGAAAATCTAAAAAGATAAAATCTATTAAATAAACGCTATCACTATTATTAAAATGATGTTTTTGTTCTTTTTGTTTTAATAAAACTTAATTAAAATCTACGCGACGTACAAATTAAAAAGTGAAACTAAAGCAATATTAACCCTAAAAATATGAAAATTATATTTTTATAAACCTAATGATAAAAGAAAATTTATAGAAAAAGAAAATTAATTTTACAACTAATTATCTAATTATTATTAATTAAAAACTATTTTTAACTAATTAATAATTACCTAAAATACAAGAAAATAGGAAACAAAGCTAGAAAAATAAAATTATGAAATGAAAAAGTCTAAAATATCAAACTAGAATTTTCAAAACTATTTTTGTATTTTTATGACTATTTTTCTATTTTTTTTATGAATTTTAAACTATTTAAAACTAATTAAATTACTAAAAATTACCAAATAAACTATGAAAAATCTGGAAAATTACTTTTTTCACTTCTTATATTTATCTAAACTTAATAAAAATGAAAAGTTATTTTTTTGGACTTTTTCTGAATTTTTTGTATTAAATGCTATTTAAAAATGATTAAAAACTAATTTAAATTATGAAAAATAGCTAAACAACTTAGAAAAATCTGAAAATTTCAGGAAAACTCTAAATTAATACTAGGAATCTGAGAAAAATGGAAAAACAGGAACTTGTTTGGAGAATTATGAAACTGCTTAAAAAAGTGCTTATTTATAAGCACTAAAATAAGCCAACAGTGACCCTACAAGCACCAAATGATTCTGGATGTTTTAAACTACTAAAACTAACCAAGAGAAACAATCCTTAACTGTTTTTACCCACTGAATCACAATTTGCCTGATTTGATGTATATGAGATATGTGCTCAAAGCATTCTTGGGCGATAAGTTCAAGCACGCGAAGCTTATAAATAAGCTCAAAGTAAAACTATGAATTGGAAACTGAAGTAGACCTGGTTGAGAGCAATTGTACCAAAAATAAGCTTATGACAAGCTCTTAGGAGCTCTGTGTACCACCGCAAGGACCGAGAAAAACTCGGTACCACCGAAGACTGATGGTGCAGGCAAATTAGCCGTAAAGAGAAGCTTATTGTGAGCTTGTATAAAATTTGTAAAATTGAACTAAAATGCTAATAAGAAAGATGACCAGCTGAGCTTTATAAAATACCAAGATTCATTTGATAAGACCCCAAGGTGAGCTCAAGAAAAATCCTTGTAACTGAGCCTAAATCCACTTTTTTAGTTTTTTTGACTTTTGACATGAATTTGAAAGGTTGACTTTATTGAACTTTACCACTGATTTTAACACTGATATTGATGTTATGTGATGTAACAAGACTAATACAAGCTATGTTATTGAATTCTAAATACAAAATGATGGTCTGCTATTTAAGAATTCACAACAGTGGACAGTTAAAGGGATTTAAGATCAATTTTGACTTTTGGCCATGCAAACACCAAATTTATGACTCAATTGAGCTCAAACACACTGAATAAGCATGATCCACTAAAACTTAACTACTGAATAAGCCTTAAGGGCAGATGGATCAGCAGAACCAAACAACCCTTTAACTCACTGATTTGATCTCAAAACAGAATTAAACAAGGAACCTGCTTATTTAATGATCAAACTAACTTATATTAACCTAAATATTACTATTTGACCAGGTTTTAACAGATTTGAACTACAACTACTGCTTATGCATAGAAACTTGTAAATGTGACTTACAAATGTCCAAGCCACAATGGCTAGCAACTGTGAAACCAAGAAACCACTAACCTAATCCAACCCACTGGCTTCCTTTTCACCCATTTCAAGCTCTGAATTGACCCATATCATTCTGCATCAATTTTTTTTGCCTCTGGCTTTGACTTTTGTTGACTTTTAACAAATTTGATGGAAATTGCTTTAAAGCAAAAAAGTGAGCTCACAAAAGCTATGATAAGCTAGTGTGAGCTTGCTTGAGTTGATAAATAAGCTTTTTGAAGCTTATTCATCAGAGTTGGATATTGAAAATTCTAACAGTAACACAGAAACATAAAATTGTGACTAACACTTTGAATTAAGAGTTAAACTGAGTTGCAATACAATGAAATGATTAATTTGAATACACTGGAACTTAAAAATACAAGTACAAACTTAATTTAGACTAAGAAATTAAAAGTCGACATACATGAAAAAGTTGAAAACTAAATTACCCTCTTCTTCTCTGTCTTCTGCTCTTTTTATGCTTCAAATGATCTTACACGTGTCCAAAGAGCAGATCCCACCACTTTTCTTGGCCAATGGGTGTGTTTTCAGTGTCTTTCTTGTTTTACCAATTTTGGCGGGAAGCCCATATTTGACCTGTTGACCTCTGCAACTAGCACTAGGGGGGGGTGGCATTAAATGTGGAGGTAAGGTGATGATGAGGAGGGGATAAGGGTGAAAAGGTGAAGTGATGGTGGGAATCTTACAGGCACAAGTTGGGGGAGAAGAAAGTGTACAGTGGGGCGGGTTATCCTGTTGTTTGACTTGGGTTGACTGACCAGGGGGTCAAAAATAGGTAGTGACAGGGGTCCAAATTGTATTATGACCAGGCCAAAAGGTTTATAAAGGGGTTTTAAGGACAAGGACTATTTGTGTAATTTTCTGAAAATCAAGGACCAATCCTGTCAATATCTCAAACTTGTTCCAAGGGCTGAAAATGACAAGCTTCAAAAGTATAGGGACCAAAATTGCCATTTTGCAATTTTCAGGGCTAATTTTGCCAATTTTCAAACTTGGAGGACCATTTTGTAATTTTCTCAAACTTTTGATATTTTTCACCAAAGGATTAAATTTGATAACTTTTGATTTAAAAAGGACCTTTGGTGACTTTTCTTTTGAAATTATGTACCGTGGACCTGCTTTTGACAACTTTTGAAACTTGGGAACTGAAGCGCAATTTTGCAAATTTGATATGTTTTCATCCGATTTTGATATTTATGCTTTTAAAACACATAAAACACCGATTTGTGATATTTTGATCATTTTGATGTGTTTGAGTGTTTCGAGATGATTTTGCAGTTTATTTTGTACAAAATGATGAGTATTTAGACACTCATCAATCCCCACATCGAGATATTGCTAGTCCCTAGCAATGATTTGAGAAAACATAATGGATTTTAATCTCTTTACCAAAAGCCATTACTTTTGGAGTAGCCAAATGTTTCGATTCAAGTAAGAACCATGGTACACCGATAACCATGTGATTTTGAGCAAACCACCGACTTTCAACGGATTTGATTTGTCTTTACCGAGCCGTACCCTTACGGACTAGCCAACTCTTAGATAAATTATCAATATTATCTTTGGTGAGTCGATTACCAATTATGGTTTTTCCATCGCCTTTACCACAAGCCATAAACTTGCGGGCTAGCCAACTCTTCACTTTTAAGGATATGGTGGTGAATACCATACAATTTTGGGCAAATTGTAAGCCGTCAACGGATTTGAAATCTTTACCAAGAGCCGTTTGCTCTGGATTAGCCAATCCTTTTGTTTATTAGACAAGCGGATCGATAACCAATTGAGTAAGTGTAGAACACTTACTCCAAAAAAATTTTGGCCAAAAGCGGGAATTGGTATAATTATATGATAAAATTAGTGAGAATTCCCCACACTTAGAAATGAATATTGCCCTCAATATTCAAAGTACCGCGGTTATGCGAAACAAAGAACGTGAAAGGGAAATACTACGGCCATTATTTAGAAAGATGATTTTTTTTTTTTTTTTTTTTTTTTTTTTTTTGAGTATATACACAACATGTGGGCAACTCCCCACACTAGGGTGGTACACGGGTGAAAACCCATGTTTAGCTACTGTTTTTGATTACCGAGTCGCTAGCTTGACTCGACCCCAATTAAATTGTTCATGGGGAAAGTAACGTGGAAAACCAATCTCGGTCGGACTTTCGTTCACGGTGTTAACAAACATATGAACATCGAAAGTTCCACACCGACGAGACACAACCGCGGTATTGTTAATAGTAAAACTATTAAGAATGATACGGGGTCAAAGATGGTGTCCTCGTTCCCGAAAGAGAAAAGGAAAGAGCAACCACACCATCTGTGAAGAATGGAACAAAGATATGCATGACAATGCAATTCCATTCCTCATCGAAAGAAGCAAATCACCGTTTGACATTTTAAGCTTAAATTTGAAGCTTATATGGTGATTGTCGAATATGTCCGGGAGGAGGGTGGGAAATGGTTCTTCAATCAACGGACTTTCCGGAAAAGGATGTCTCCTCCGGATCCAAGTAAGTGTTATCAATTCTGAGGAATTGACTCATCACTAAGAAATGCATCGACTTCATTCCAAAGTTGTCATCTTCCTCATCGGGGAGTGAGGAAGGGATGGAAGAGTCGGGAATAGGACTGGAAGATGATTGATCATTTTGAGCAATTCATCAATGGGAAGAATGTCTCCCATTGGATCACACTCATCATCATCCAATTCGGATGAAGCGAAGAAGAGTTTCGTTTCATCCACGAGTTAACAAACTCGATGCGACAAAGCGATTCGGAGGTGGGACAAGTGGTGTGCTCTTAGAGCTAGCGGTTTCCACCACTTCCGATGAAGTCTCCGAATCTAGATCATCATCATCATCAAGAACACTCTTGACTTCCACAGTACGACTTTCAAACCATTTGTTTGAACCGGGGTGATTTTCAAAGCTTTGAGCTCGACGCTTTTGAAAACTCCTCTTGACCGTGAAATTGGAGAGTGTTGCATTGAATCTTCGATTTTTGATCAATTGTGGCAACACTCTGTTTGTCTGAGGTTTGGAGTTCGGTTGATATTCAACGTGAGCTCTTCATTGTCAACCCGTATGGTCAACTCTTCAATGAACACATCAATCGAGCACGACTGCGTTCTCAAGAAAGCTCTCCCAAGATGAGGGGAACTCTAGAATCTGCATCGAAGTCTACAACAACAAAGTCGGTAGGAAAGTGAAACTTTCCCACTTTCATCACAACATCCTCGGCTATCCCAGTGGACGAGTTATAGTACGGTCCGCTAGCTCGAGTGTCATACAAGTGGATGAAAGTTTAGGAAGAGATTTCTTCCATCTTGAGAGTGGCATGAGGTTAATGCTAGCGCCAAGATCGCCAAGGCGGAGCATTGAAACATCCCAAGAAATCACACGGATTAAAACCGGCCGGGGTCTTCAAGCTTTCGGGAAGCTTATTAAGAATGGCACCGAGCATTGCTCATTTAGAGGGTTTTCGTCATCTCGGACAACTTATCTTTGTTGCTCGATAAGCCTTTAAGCGTGGATGCAAATTTAGGCATTAGAACGAGAGCATCAACGAAGCTTATATCAAAGTGAAGCTCATTGAAGATTTGGAAAAACTTTTCCATCCGCTCTTTGTTTTGTCTTTTGCTTCTCATCATTCATTCTTGATGGGTAAGGAAGTCGACTAGACTTTTGAGCCGGGATGGAAGTGTTTTCGGCTCGAATGTGTCTTGAACTTGGGTTCCGGTCTTAAAACTTGACTACCGAAGGTTGGACGTGTCTTGATGCCGTGGGCTTGAATAATGCACCTTGTCCGTTGTCTCCTTGGTAACTTGACTCAATGCCACGGGAGGAGGGGCATAGGAGTCGAAGGTCCATTGTGCGTCTTACCACTACAGTGGTGACGGCTTTCAACTCGACATTGGGATTAGTAATTGTATTGCTTGGGAGTCCTCCGTAAGATGATGAAGCTTGGTTCGTGTTCATGTTCATGAAACCGCTCATCATATTTTTCAACTCATTTGTCTGCCGAGACATTGTGGTATCAATTTCCTTCTTCACCAACCTCATGTTATTGATCCGAGTTTGCATAGAACGTATGCTTGACTCGATTACTTTCATGAAGTCATTTGGTGGAGGAGCATGAGAAGGTTGTTGATAATTATCTTTGATTTGGAGCTTGGTAGGGTGGGTTGTGATTGTTCTGTTTGATTATTGAAATTTTGTCCTTGATTCGAACAAAGCGATTTCGATTGCCATGGTTTTGCAGGAGGAAAACCGGTGGTGTCATACCGCTAGGTGCAGTAGTGAGGATCGGCATGTGGTCGGTATTGATTGTGGTTTACCAAGCTACGGAGCTTGGTAAAGGAAGCATCGGTTGCTTGACAATCATAATACGTGTGGACCACCACAAGTTTCACACACCTTGTTTACGGCTTTGATTGGTTCCGGTTTATGAATCTCGCTTTTGATTTCCTTAACATCCTTAATCATACAACGGATGGCATCCGTTAGAGTCGCTATCGGAGCGACTAACTCGAAGAGTTATTGGATGAAGAAGCGGGAGTGTTAGGAGTATTGACTTTGTTGAGAAATAGGAACTTTCGATTTTGCTCGCAAATTTCAATCACATCTTTAGGCTTACGATTCAAGATATTTCCACTGCGGTGCATTCAAGGAATCTTGATCGTTACTATTCAACCCATTGTAAAAGATATTGATTTGTTGAAGCTCAGTGAATCCATGGTGAGGGCATTTCTGAGGAGATCCTTGAATCTCTCCCATGCCTCTCCAAAGTTTTCATCGAAATTTTGACGAAATCCGAAATTTCATTTTAAGATTAGTCGTCTTTGATGGAGGAAAGAAATGATTGACAAACTTTTGAACAAGTTCCTCCCAAGTTTCGATGGATCGAGGGGTTCTTTTTCCCCAAACCGGGCTGCCTCAGTGAGAATGGAAATAGCATCAACTTGATGACTTTCGTGGCACATCCTTGTAATTGATAGTTGAAGTCAACTTGTTAAACCAACGGATGTGTGCATACGGGTCTTCACGATCAAACCCGTGGAATTGATTCGTAGACACAAGTGTGATCAAATGTGTCTTCAATTCAAAGTGATCGAGTTGATTCTTGGTAGAATGATGGCATCTCCATAACCCTCGGTGGGTGCTCGGAGCATTTCCGCCATAATGCGTTAAATACGCCATTTTGTTGTTTGAAATAGTACGAATCTCGGGTTCGACTATTTGGGCAAGACGCTCACGAGAATGTCGTCTAGGAATGTCGCTAGATCACGAAAAGGACTCAATGATCTAGAAGAACAGTGCGCATGCACTAGAGTTAACTAAGGGATCTCGAGTTAAGGAGAGGAATTATGAAATTGGTGAAAATGGGGTAAGGAGAATCTTTTAGGTTTTCCGCTCAAACGTCGATATCACAACAAAATCAATTAACACAAAATCGAGGCAAAACAACGATGAACTTAACCAATAATCACAAGATGAGTGGCTTTGAAAAAGGTACACCACTATCAAGGACACAAAGGCAAGTTTTAATCTTTGGTTCGGGAACTTATTATGGTCGCACCCCAGTTAGGTAGTGCCTTTGCCTTGGTTTTCGGTGGTAATCTTTTAAGTTGTTTATTATTTAAGAAAACAGCGAATCTTTTGTATTTTTATTATTTGATACATATATAGAAACAAAAGAAAATATTTTTGTGTTTTATCGTTTTAAATTTGTTTTGGGTTTTGGATTTTTATAGAAATATATATAGATATAGATAGATGGTATGAACAGCAGTGAATATTCAAATCACTAATCTGCTAGAAGTAAGACTATTAGCCTTTGCCCCCGTGGTGGCGTAAAATTTGATCGGTGCTAACAATCAAGTTTTCTCACGCGCGTAAGAAATCACTTGTGAATGACCAAGCAGAAGAAACTCAAAGCAGTTCACACACCAATGCAATTAAGATCGAGGAGTATAATGTTTCCCAGTCGTTATGTCCCACGTAATGCGAGAATAGTCGACGTTTAGTGATCGAGAAGATTTGAATGGATCTACAGATTTGATTTTGATTATAACTACGGAATAAGCCAACAAATTACAACGGCTTAAATGCAAATTAAAGAAAATCTAAAAGATAAAATCTATTAAATAAACGCTATCACTATTATTAAAATGATGTTTTTGTTCTTTTGTTTTAATAAAACTTAATTAAAATCTCGTTGACGTCAAATTAAAAAGTGAAACTAAAGCAATATTAACCCTAAAAATATGAAAATTATATTTTATAAACCTAATGATAAAAGAAAATTTATAGAAAAAGAAAATTAATTTTACAACTAATTATCTAATTATTATTAATTAAAACTATTTTAACTAATTAATAATTACCTAAAATACAAGAAAATAGGAAACAAAGCTAGAAAAATAAAATTATGAAATGAAAAGTCTAAAATATCAAACTAGAATTTTCAAAACTATTTTTGTATTTTTATGACTATTTTCTATTTTTTATGAATTTTAAACTATTTAAAACTAATTAAATTACTAAAATTACCAAATAAACTATGAAAAATCTGAAAATTACTTTTTCACTTCTTATATTTATCTAAACTTAATAAAATGAAAAGTTATTTTTTGGACTTTTTCGAATTTTTGTATTAAATGCTATTTAAAAATGATTAAAAACTAATTTAAATTATGAAAAATAGCTAAACAACTTAGAAAAATCTGAAAATTTCAGGAAAACTCTAAATTAATACTAGGAATCTGAGAAAAATGGAAAAACAGGAACTTGTTTGGAGAATTATGAAACTGCTTAAAAAAGTGCTTATTTATAAGCACTAAAATAAGCCAACAGTGACCCTACAAGCACCAAATGATTACAGATGTTTTAAACTACTAAAACTAACCAAGAGAAACAATCCTTAACTGTTTTTACCCACTGAATCACAATTTGCACAGATTTGATGTATATGAGATATGTGCTCAAAACAGATTCTTGGGCAGTAAGTTCAAGCACAAGCAGAAGCTTATAAATAAGCTCAAAGTAAAAACTATGAATTGGAAACTGAAGTAGACCTGGTTGAGAGCAATTGTACCAAAAATAAGCTTATGACAAGCTCTTAGGAGCTCTGTGTACCTACTGCAAGGACTGAGAAAAACTCAGTACCACTGAGTACAGTGGTGCAGGGCAAATTAGCCAGAAAGAGAAGCTTATTGTGAGCTTGTATAAAATTTGTAAAATTGAACTAAAATGCTAATAAGAAAGATGACCAGCTGAGCTTTATAAAATACCAAGATTCATTTGATAAGACCCCAAGGTGAGCTCGAGAAAATCCTTGTAATCGAGCCTAAATCCACTTTTTAGTTTTTTGACTTTTGACATGAATTTGAAAGGTTGACTTTATTGAACTTTACCACCGATTTTAACATCGATATTGATGTTATGTGATGTAACAAGACTAATACAAGCTATGTTATTGAATTCTAAATACAAAATGATGGTCTGCTATTTAAGAATTCACAATTGGACGATTAAAGGGATTTAAGATCAATTTTGACTTTTGGCCATGCAAACACCAAATTTATGACTCAATTGAGCTCAAACACATTGAATAAGCATGATCCACTAAAACTTAACTCTTGAATAAGCCTTAGGCGTATGGATCGTGAGAACCAAACAACCCTTTAACTCACCGATTTGATCTCAAATGAAATTAAACAAGGAACACCTTATTTAATGATCAAACTAACTTATATTAACCTAAATATTACTATTTGACGAGTTTTATGATTTGAACTACAACTCGCTTATGCATAGAAACTTGTAAATGTGACTTACAAATGTCCAAGCCACAATGGCTAGCAACCTGTGAAACCAAGAAACCACTAACCTAATCCAACCCCCGGCTTCCTTTTCACCCATTTCAAGCTCGAATTGACCCATATCATTTCGCATCAATTTTTTTGCCTCGGCTTTGACTTTTGTTGACTTTTAACAAATTTGATGGAAATTGCTTTAAAGCAAAAGTGAGCTCACAAAAGCTATGATAAGCTAGTGTGAGCTTGCTTGAGTTGATAAATAAGCTTTTGAAGCTTATTCATCGAGTTGGATATTGAAAATTCTATGATAATACGAAACATAAAATTGTGACTAACACTTTGAATTAAGAGTTAAAGCGAGTTGCAATACAATGAAATGATTAATTTGAATACACTGGAACTTAAAATACAAGTACAAACTTAATTTAGACTAAGAAATTAAAAGTCGACATACATGAAAAGTTGAAAACTAAATTACCTCTTCTTCTGCATCCTTACGCTCTTTTATGCTTCAAATGATCTTACACGTGTCCAAAGAGAGATCCACCACTTTTCTTGGCCAATGGGTGTGTTTTCAGTGTCTTTCTTGTTTTACCAATTTTGGCGGGAAGCCCATATTTGACCTGTTGACCTCTGCAACTAGCACTAGGGGGGGGTGGCATTAAATGTGGAGGTAAGGTGATGATGAGGAGGGGGGATAAGGGTGAAAAAGGTGAAGTGATGGTGGGAATCTTACAGGCACAAGTTGGGGGAGAAGAAAGTGTACAGTGGGGCGGGTTATCCTGTTGTTTGACTTGGGTTGACTGACCAGGGGGTCAAAAATAGGTAGTGACAGGGGTCCAAATTGTATTATGACCAGGCCAAAAGGTTTATAAAGGGGTTTTAAGGACAAGGACTATTTGTGTAATTTTACAAAATCAAGGACCAATCTGTCAATATCTCAAACTTGTTCCAAGGGCTGAAAATGACAAGCTTCAAAAGTATAGGGACCAAAATTGCCATTTTGCAATTTTCGAGGGCTAATTTTGCCAATTTTCAAACTTGGAGGACCATTTTGTAATTTTCTCAAACTTTTGATATTTTTCACCAAAGGATTAAATTTGATAACTTTTGATTTAAAAAGGACCTTTGGTGACTTTTCTTTTGAAATTATGTACTCGAGGGACTGCTTTTTGACAACTTTTGAAACTTGGGGCTGAAAGCGCAATTTTGCAAATTTGATATGTTTTCATCGATTTTGATATTTATGCTTTTAAAACACATAAAACAACGATTTGTGATATTTTGATCATTTTGATGTGTTTCTGAGTGTTTTCAGATGATTTTGCAGTTTATTTTGTACAAAAATGATGAGTATTTAGACACTCATCAATAATGCATACCAAATTAAACATAATTAAATTTAAAAAATTATGGTGAAATCGGTTTTTCATAAAAGTTTGTCGTGTAAAAGTTATTTACATTTGACGTTTTGGGGTGGAATAAAAAAAATGGGTTAAAAGGACCAAAATGCCCCCTAACCAAATTTAATAAGAAAAAAGGGAGGGATTTGGTGGAGGACACATGACACTCAATGATAGTCTTTTTAATTTTTTTTCACTTTGCAAGGGATCACAACCCTTGGGTGGAGACATGTCGAGCTTTAGTCGACTTTAAGTGAAAAGAAAAACATAAAGTATAAAACAGTAACAACGAAGGTCAAACTTTTTTTTTTCTTTCCGAACTAACGATCTTGTTACGATACGATGAAAAGAGAACCAAAGAAAAAACCTTTAGGTTTGGTTTCAACGAGAGTGGGGGTAGGAGGTGGTAGAAGAAGATCATCATTAGTCATTATCATGGTGATGAATACACTGTGCGGGGGCAGAAAAAGGGAGAAAGAAGAGGATGTGAATCAGTTTTGTGTGTTTAGGGTTTTAGAGGGAAGGGATGGTCGTTATTTTGTATTTAGGGGTTGAGGACCGGTATGTGGCCTGATACCATGTTAAACCGTATATTTACATTGGAAATATGTGCCTTTAACTTTATTAATAACCAATATTTATAGATTACAACAATGAACTCAAATGTACCCTAAGCCCATAGATCGAGCTTGGACCGACTCATCAATTATATCGGTTAATACTTAAAAATCTCTAACTAGTAAAATTAGAACATGCAATAAATGGTTCTGACACCCTTACAGAGTACTTATTCGACCCTTTAGTTGAAGTTATAAAAAACGACCCGGAGAAACCCTAAAAACATGTTTTTATAAAGCTTTTAGCATCTCATTATTAAACCATTACAAATCTTGTGAAATTTCATTGTTTTAAAAAAAAGAAGTTTTTGTTATTGCATTTAACCGTTCATTTTTAACATGAAGATTCACGAATTTTATTTTTCCAAAACATGTTGAGAATGTGTTTTCACAGAAACCTAATATAATGAACGTGTCATGACAGGAGATGGATGTTGATCCTGACTTATGTGGACTGAAGAGACTAACTAGAAACAAATTAAATGGCACGCCAATTGAAACAGTCTCTTTAAGAGCTACACTTGTTAATTCTGCTCATTACTGAATGCAGAATCTCCGTTCTATACTATGCTGATGAGTTATTTTCCTAGTTTAAAAAGTTTGAATCATTCGGTGTCCACAATGAGAACATCGTGGATTTCATTTGCATATATACCTGAAAGTTGCAAGGCTATTAAGATGATTTTCATGACAATTATGCCGTGTGGTGATATAAGGAGGGAGTTGACATTGATTTGGTTTACGCCTTATTGTAGATCTTGTGAAGTTGATGGTAAAAATTGTGGATTTGACATCAATTAATTGTGGAGGGACTACTTGCATTGGTTCTTTGATGGTTAGTTATTTTTTCTTAACGTACATGTTTTTTATTAGACAATATAGCGGCCCAAGCCCAGATGTGGGTTGGGTTCATTAGGGTTTCTAGTATCTTCTATGGAAGGTGATAGCACAGGGGATCTTCACCCGGTCACACAACCCTCTCCAATTCCTCATGCCTTTCTTATCCGTCATCATACGTGGCACCAACGACTTGTACATCCAGGAAGTGACGTGTTACATCGTCTTGTTTCTCGTAATTTTATCTCTTGTAATAAAGAGAAACTTCCCGTTCTTTGTCATGCTTGTCAGCTTGGTAAACACGTGAGGCTTCCAATTATTAGTTTTAGTAATTTGGTTACATCTTCTTTGACATTGTTCACTCGGATGTGTGGACTTCACACATTCATAGTCATTCGGGTTTTAAATGCTATGTCTTATTTCTAGATCATTATTTGCATTTTGTTTGGTTTATCCGTTGATTAATAAATCGGATGTTTTGTGTGTTGTTTCGTACCTTTGTTCTCAATTTCAATGTGAAATCAAGTCTTTTAAGTGTGATCATGGTGGTGAATTTGACAACTACAACTTACATAAACTTTTTGCCTCAATGGAATTCAATTTAGGTTTTCGTACCCAAAAACCTGTCAACAAAATGGTAAGTCCGAAAGAATGATTCGTACCATCAACAACGTCTTCAGACTTTACTTTTTCAAGCTCACCTTCCACTGACATTTTAGGTCGAAGCACTCAATAAGGCTGTTCACTTGCTAAATTGTTTTACCTTTAACTGCAATTGATAATGAAATACCTTATATCCGTTTGTATGGTAAAAACCCGGGCTATAGCCTTTTACGTACCTTTGGGTGCTTATGTTACCCTCACCTTTACACCAATCACAAGCTTGAACAACGTCCCACACCATCAATCCTTTTGGGATATGCTTCCAATCATCATGGGTATCGTTTTCTTGAATAAAACACTAATAAAGTCATTATCTCTCACCACATCACTTTTGTTGAAATTGTGTTCTCGTATGGGTCTACTAACCCCACCCCGCCTCCTAACTACACCTTTTTGGACAACTCCTATGATATAATCACTCAAACAATTCGTCAAACCCCCTTGTAACACTTACTGATATCCCACCTCACCATGAACCTACCACCCCATCACATACTTCCGCCACAAACATTACTTCACCTGAGCTTGTTATCCAACCCATGATGTCCCAACACACTCCATTACAATCTTCACTGGTCCAACAAACCCCTTCCCCCAATATGCGGCCCAACCACAAACTAATAGCCAATCCATGGCACAAACCCTACAGATTCATGTACCGAATCAAACCCAAAACCTACTTCAGTTCACCCCATGGTCACACGTTTTGTGTCGGGAGTAATCGTCCCACTCAACGCCTGAATCTTCAGGTGTCTTCCATTTCACCGTTACCAAAATCATATATTGATGTGTTTAATGATCCAAATTGGCAAAATGCTATGACTGATGATTATAATACACTTATTAAAAATAAAACCTGGACTCTAGTACATACACCCACTGATGCCAGCATTGTTCATTGAATGTGGTTGTTTCGCCATAAGTACTTAGCAGATGGCACTTTGAGTCGCTACAAGGCTCGTCTTGTAGCAAATGACAGTACACAGTTGGAGGGTATTGATAGTCCGGTTGTCAAACTGGGTACCATTCGGACTGTTCTTAGTTTGGCTACTTCTCGACATTGGCCGGTTCATCAGCTGGATGTCAAGAATGCCTTCTTACATTGTGGTCTATCTGAGACAATTTATATGCACCAGCCTCCTGGTTTTCGGATTTCGCACACCCTGATTATGTTTGTTTATTATAGAGGTCTCTTTATGGTCCTAAGCAGGCTCCTCATGCTTGGTTTCAGCGCTTTGCTGCTTATATTACTCATGTTGGATTTGCTCATAGTCGTTGTGACTCATCATTATTTATCTACAGACAGGGGACTTACACTGCTTATTTATTATTGCATGTTGATGATATTGTTCTCACTACTTCATCTAAGATTTTGTTACAGCAGATTATTGCTTCACTACATCAAAAGTTTTCTATGACGAATCTTGTACGCGAGTTGCATGCTCCTTTACCTTCTACTACACTTGTTTACTGTGATAATGTCGGTGTTGTTTATCTGTCATCCAATCCGGTTCAACATCAACTCAAGACGCATTTAGAGATTGATATTCATTTTGTTCATAACTTTGTTGCTGCAAGTCAGGTCAAAGTTCTCCAGGTACCTTCTCGTTATCAGTATGCGGACATCTTCACCAAGGGTTTACCTTCAGCTCTGTTTGAAAAGTTTCATACCAGCTTTAGCGTTCGGTGTCCTCTCGCTCAAACTGCGGGGGAGTATTAGTCGATATGTTATATGATGTAATGGGCTCAAGGCCAATTCTAGAACCCTCTTTGTAATCTTTGTAATCTATATGATGTAATGGGATCAAGGCCGATTCTAGAACCCTCAGACCTAGATGGCTATGTTGAGCCGCCTCCCTTAAGCCACCCTGTGAAACCCTTGTCACCACCCTTTATCCCTTATAAAAAAATGATTTGCTTTTATTTCTGTTTTATTTACTTTTGTTGTTGCTGCATGATTAAGATTAATTTCTGCTTGCTGTCAGAGATCGTCATCAAAATTAATTATTTGTTTTACTGCTTTTCTTTTGCCATCGCTTTAATTTTTCTTTTCTGTTGCAGATGAAGATTTGTTTCCGCTTATTGTCAGATGTCTTCATCAACAAACTTTTATTTCTTTAATGTTTATTTAGCTTTCTAATCCAATATGAGCTTTCACGATTTTGCCGCTCAGATTGCGGGGAAGTATTAGACTATATAGAGGCCCAAGCCCATATGTGAGTTGGGTTCATTAGGGTTTCTAGTATCTTTTATGTTTCACTATAAATATATATTAATAATACAATACCTCTTATGGGATTTTATCTATTGGTGGTGATTCGCCCAGCAGCAGGGTAAGATAATCAGTAGCAATGCAATACCACTAGGTGGTTACCGAATATCACTTGGAATTGTGTTATCACTTTCCAAAGTAAACAATTCGACCCTATGCCTAGGTTACACGAATATCTACTTGGGATAAGACCAAATGTTAGTTATTGAATTAGGCACAATCAATAACCCTTGCACATATAACTGTTTTTGCTTTATGTTTGTTTCTCCTGGTTTTGTTCTATATATCATGCTGATGATGAAAATCTCTATATATAGTAGAGAATAATCACTCATAGTCAATGGACTTTATGAGTGATTAACGGCCAATTAATCACCCATAAAAAGCCTCCATTATCATAGGAATAGTGGTTACATGACCAATTAAACGTGGTCATAAAGCAATCATAATAGTCACTTGAATGAGTCAAAGCTGTCACAAATTAATCACTACAACACTACCGGTAGGAACCATTACACTAGCACAGAACCAATACACTACCGGTAGGAGCGATCGGTTACTACACTAGCGAGAGTAACCAATACACTAGCGGCGAGGAACCAATACACTACGGTAGGAACCATCGGTTACTATACTAGCGGTAGTAACCAATACACTAGCGGCGAGGAACCAATACACTACTAGTAGGATCCATCGGTTACTACACTAACGGTAGTAACCAATACACTAGCAAGATACTAACCACTATTGAGTCAGGTGTTCGGTGACCTCATGGGTGTACACTCCGTACCTCCTTACCCAAAACCAGGTGTGAATTAATCCCACAAGTGCACTAAATTTTCCAACAATCCTCCCCAATATTAGTTCACTTCCTTTGCAAGAAAAACAAACATCAAACAAAACATGTGCATAAATGAAAATATCATGAGGATTGAATTTTCATCTTAGTACATTACACGTTCAAATATTCGAAAATATCCTGAGGATTGAATTTCCATCTTAGTGCATAAACGAAACCCTTCAACCCATTTGAATACCTGAAGATAAAATGCATACAAGTTTTCAATGACTTAAAATCTCCTGACACTATACAAGCCATGTGTCTATATCCAAATTCATAAATGTTGCAAGAGCCAAAAGTCCAAAAGTTCCCTGAAGCGGCAAAACTTCAACATTCACATAGGTGGTTCCTCTTTATTCATGCTCACAGCTAGCACTTTTCAAAGAAAATTAACTATTAAGTAAAGACTTCATCCTCCTTTCAGTGAGTTACGAGCACAACCTTGGGATGTAAATAAAACATGTGCTCGATCCACTAAATGTTCGACTTTCCACATTGAGCTCGACTCCCAAGTTTCCTTAGGAGGAGTTGGGTGTCTTAGCATTCGGTGACTAAGTTGGACTTAAACCCATCCCTTTAGAGACTTTAAAACCAAGTCTCTAGCCAATCCCTTCACAAGTGATCGGCTAAATTTTGTTGAGATCTAACAAACTCTATAGATACCACCCAATTCATGATAAGCTCACGAATCATGCTATATACGACACCTAAGTGTCGAGACTTCCCATTGTACATCCGGATATAAACCTTTACCAATGTAGTTGCACTATCACACGGATATAAATACGTGTTATAGGTTTAGCCACAATGGAATCTCAAGCTAGTTTTCAACCATTCAACTTCTTTACCAAGAATGCTAAGGCCACAAATTGATTCCATTGTTGAGCTGGTGATGCAAGTTTGCTTCTTGCATTCCCAAGAAATTGCACCTCCACCAAGTAGCCACTAGTAGGCGAATTGTCTTGATGTTACTTATCCAACTTGCATCAGTGTATCCTTCCAATATTGAAGGATAACCAATATAAGAGACTATAATCCATAGTTCCTTTAGATACTTGATTACCCTCGAATTGCTTGCCGATGATGAGCACTAGGATTACTAGTATACACTCGGTTTACCCACTACAAAAGCAATATCGGGTCTTGTACAAGTCATGGCATACATCAGGCACCAATTACCCTAGAATACTCAAGTTGAGATCTGACCTTACCCTTATTGGGCATCGACTTCTCACAAGTATCCATAGGTATACTCACGAGTACAATCAAAGTAATTGAATTTCCTCAACACCTTCTCAATATAATGAGGCCGAGATAGAAATTCTTTACTTTCATGTTTAATCCTTATACCAAGGATAACATCGGCCTCCCCATGTCCTTCATGGAGAACCTTGATGACAAAAATTCCTTTGTCGGGTCAACTGATTTTGGTTAGTGCCAAAGATCAACATGTCATATCATCAACATATAGGCAAATGATGACTCCTTTACAGATTCATTAAATTTGCTATATACACATTTTCGACTTGGTTAAGAACATAACCACTAGACAAAACCACTTCATCAAATTTTGATGTCATTGCTTAGGTGCCCGCTTTAGTCCATAAAGAGATTTAATCGGTTTACACCTTGTTTTCATTGTCATGCATGATGAAGCCACGAGGTTGGTTCATATAAACCTCCTCATCCAATTCACCATTCAAGAAAGCTTTTTCACATCCATCGATGAGTAATCGAGTTGTGAATTGATACCAAAGCAATCGGCGATCTTATGGTGCGATACGAGCCACGGGAGCATAAGTATCAAAATAGTCTATTCGACTTTTGTTTAAAGCCACAGAATGACTAGTCTAGCCTTGAACATTTCAAAGTTCCATCTACCTTCATTTTATTTTGAAAATCCATTTGCAACCCAAAGGTTTGCAACCATGTAGTAGATCAACCAACACCCAGTGTTGTTGCCCATGATGGAATCCATCTCATCATTGATTGCTTCTTTTCGAAAGCAATATCACGGGACTTCATTGCTTCTTCAAATGTCTTGGGATCATCCTCAACAATGAAGCAATAGGAGTATTGGTCGAGACCTCGTCCCTAGTTCCTTCAATTAAGTATAATTGAAACTCGAGTCCAAATGACTTTGGATTCTGGACCCTTTTGCTCTTTCTGAGCATAGGTTCAGGTTGTTGAACCACAACCTCATCAGGGACCATTGATGGCTCTTCATCAGGGACCTCTGATACACCAATGTCATGAGTTCCATTAGGAATCCTCTGAATTAGTCTAGGGACTGATAAGAATCTATTCTCATCAAAGTTTGCATCCTTTGATTCAATTTTAGAGTTAATTGAAACATATTCATTAGGTTCAATAACATAGATCCTGAAAGCCTTGGAATGCTCGGCATATCAAACAAAGATGCAATCAATGCCTCTTTCACCCAAAGTTTTCAACTTTGGATCGTGGAATCTTACATGACCCTACAACCCCAAACCACGAGATAATTCAGGTTGGGTTTCCTTTAGTCCAGATTTCATAAGGGGTAATCTTGTTCCTTTTGTTAGGAACCCTATTTAATAAATAGAAAGGTTAACATAGCTTCACCCCAGAACCCTTGGCTCGATTCGAATAGGACAACATGGAATTAACCATCTCATTCAAGACTGTTTTCCTTTTAGAAATACCATTTCTTTGAGGAGTATAGGGAGCGATCGTTTATGGATTATACCAACAGATGAAAATCTGAGTATCCATGTACTCACCTCCCTATCGATCCTTAATCTTTTGATCGGGGACCCAAGTTGTAATTCAACTTCAATTTTAAATACTTTAAATTTATCTAATGCTTCATCCTTGGTATATATGATATCACATAACAAAACCTATAAGCATCATCAATAAATGTCACAAAGTACTTCTTATTCCCCAAAGAGGAGTGGCATGCAAATCACACAGTCGCTGTGTATTAGCTCAAGAGCTTAGTCTCACGATTAACACCCTGAAAAGGTTTCTTAGTTATCTTGGTCAACATGCAAGTTTTACACTTTTCATTATCCATGTCAAATGCTGGGATTAACCCATCCTTAGACATATCTTGCATCCTTTTATAGTGTACATGGCCAAGTCTAGCATGCCATAGGGTAGAGTCATTCAGGTCATCGGTGGTCACAAAGGCTGAATTAACACTGTTAGTGACAATATTAAGCCTGAACATTTGATTACACAAAAAGCAAAACCAATAAACACACCATGCTTAGATAGAACAAATTTATCAGATTCAATAACTTGTTTATATCCATGATTATTCAAAACACTACTTGAAACCAAGTTCTTCCTTATATTAGGAACATGAATAACATTAAACAAAGTTATAATCTTTCCAAAACTAAACTTAAGATCTACACAACCACGTCCATGCACAAGAGACTGAAATAGCCTTATCCATGTGCATATTGTGTTGTGTAAACCTTCCAAGTATACCAAGAAGTTCATTGTATTGTTCCATAACTGGTTTTGAATCAGTCATTTTGTAATTTGTGAAATTACTTACAAGGAATCCCATAGTTCTTTGGAAGATTCAAAGTTCTGATAAATGTCAAATAGAGAATCAGACATACCATTGAGAATTAACCTCTGAAAATGTAGTCATCATTCTCCCATTTGCTCCTTCTCCTGATCTGCTCCACAGTAGAATCATCCCCATCATCAAGAATAGGAGTGGTTAGCACATACACTACGCTCATGCTGGAAAGCAAGAAGTGCATCTTCTTCTGCCATCTCACAAAATAGTTTACTTTGATTGTTGGTGGTGATTCGCCCAGCAGCAGGGTAAGATAATCAGTAGCAATGCAATACCACTAGGTGGTTACCGGATATCACTTGGAATCGTGTTATCACTTTCCAAAGTAAACTATTCGACTCTATGCCTAGGTTACACGAATATCTACTTGGGATAAGACCAAATGTTAGTTATTGAATTAGGCACAATCAATAACCCTTGCGCATATAAGTGTTTTTGCTTTCTGTTTGTTTCTCCTGGTTTTGTTCTATATATCATGCTGATGATGACAATCTCTATATATAGTAGAGAATACTCAATCCTAGTCAATGGACTTTATGAGTGATTAACGGCCAATTAATCACCCATAATAAGCCTCCATTATCATAGGAATAGTGGTTACAAGACCAATTAACGTGGTCATAAAGCGGTCATAACAATCACTTGAATGAGTCAAAGATGTTACAAATTAATCAACTGCCAACACTACCGGTGGAACCATTACACTAGCGGCGAGGAACCAATACACTACCGGTAGGAGCGATCGGTTACTACACTGAAGTAATAACCAATACACTAGCAGCAGGAACCAATACACTACCAGTAGGAACCATCAGTTACTACACTAGCAGTAGTAACCAATACACTAACAGCAGGAACCAATACACTACCAGTAGGAACAATCAGTTACTATACTAACCGTAGTAACCAATACACTAGCAGTACTAACCACTATTGAGTCAGGGTGTTCAGGGACCTCATGGGTGTACACTCCGTACCTCCTTACCCAAAACCAGGTGTGAACTAATCCAACAAGTGCATTAAATTTTCCAACATTATCAATGTAACATTTTATGTATACGGTTTTCATTTTAGTCGGTCTCATAATTGAAGCATATATGTATGATCTAGGCCGTATAATACCATTTTTTTGTGCATAGTGAATGCTTTGATACTTGTACACTGCTCATATATAAATTTTGCATAAATTCTCCTGAATGGTAAGAATCTTAACTCTATATGTGTTTAGCATCCAATGTTAACATCTAAATGAGGATGATTCTGAAATAGACACAGTTTTGACTTTACAGTCAACGTAGCATGCACTAATTCTTGCTCACATGGTTTCCTCCTAAAACTGGCTTAGAAGATATAAATCAAAATACTTAATATGAATCTTGTAAATCACATTATTATCTCTTTGATTTCTTTTCCATCTCTATATGTTATAATCTTCTGCAGAGGCAACAAATGGGCGGACCAGGTAAGATAGTAGGTGTCGGATTAAAACTTGTTGGGCTAAATCAATGGTTTATCAACAAATGCCGAAATTGTAGATTGTACTTTTTTTTGAAACGTTATATTGTGCATGAACATAAGGCATTTTGGCTTATAGATGGTATTCCAAGGAGTGCCAACTGCCAAGTATGGGCTAAGCATAGGCCGGTATCAGTGTACCTACACTTGTATTCTTCGGTGCCCTCGTATGCTACTTTTTTGGCAAAATGAGGAACTACAATCAGGGCCCACAATGTCATATCCAAAGCCCATGTTGGGAGAAAATTGTGAATTACCCAAAGAAGAAGGCACTTACGCTATATACCTTTCAGACTACAAGTAACAAGCCTAAAGAGATAGTAAGGACCATCGCAGAGTGTAATCACTATTTTCATGCAACTTGTATGAGGCAGGTGGCTCAAGTTAAATGCAAATTGTCCGTATCTGAGACAATCACACGAAAGTTCTTGTTGATTATACCTTACTCTTAAATGCCTAGAATGTCACAAACTCGTCTGCGCAACTACTCAATAATGAACTTTGATATATGACCATGTGTATATTTCTATGCAAAAGAGCAAATATTTTACGTTGTAGGGTGTGGATAAATTTCTCGCCATGGGTTTCAATAGGTTTTCTTAACTCTTTACCAATATGAATATTGTATCACTTGTATAACAATCCACATGAAAACATAACTGAGTTAACTGGACATATAATGAATGGGTATAGATTTCATATTCTAACCGTCTCCATGTACACTATATATGAAGTTTTACTTCTTAGTTTGGTTTGTTGGTGTTGGGATTTTAGAACCGGTTAACCATTAACCTCTACGATACGCATCGGATATTGGATCTAGTTAATGCAATTATGTTAAGCACGTATTTAATAAACAAATAATTAATACAATATTAATTAATTAAAAGGGATATAGAAAAGCTAACCTTGTGGCTAATTGATCTCTATATGTGGAATAAAAAACCAATACGAAACAAGTATCTAAAATAGATACCTCAAGAGTATCACACACAAACCCGATTAACATATACGTTCGATATTGAGGCTAGTCGACAACGTAATTAACAAACCAAGTCAACAAAGTGACCACTTGAATACCCACGTACAGAATGCCCAAGAAACTCTTTTGCTTCTGTCCGAAATTATCAAGAAGCTGTCAAAACAACTTGTACACTTTACCCGATATCGGACACACCTTGTCCGATATATACCAACTACCGTACGAGATCAGGAACCACAAGCAGGAGCTGTTTTCACCTTCTTGTTGCTGCTGTTGTGTCAACAAGGAGACCAGTAACAAGAGCCAACCAATAAAACTAAACACTTGATACAAATGCAAGTTTAGTATTCATTAAGCTATAAAACCCTTGTCAACTTGTGTAACCAAGCGACCAAAAGCAAAAACAGAATATTGTGGATTGGTTTAGGGATAGGTGAAGTGATGTTATTATCATCATAAATGGAGGATGAAGTATGTATGTTTTATACAACACAAACAAACCTACTACTTGGGTCTCTTGCATAGACTTGGTCAACAAATAAAGACTATCATTCCCTTTAAATTAGCCTTTAAATTACCCTTTAATGATTAGACTTTAATGATTAGATAATGATTAGACTTTAATGATTAGCTAATGATTAGACTTTTGATTACCTTTAATGATTTCATTTCTAACTAATGACCCATGGATCTTAACTGTGATCGGGTCAAGCTTGCATGCATAACGGTATGAATAATTCAAGTATATATTACGTTCAACACGTATATTCGTGTTTATCGTGTGTGCCCCCATCGGCTCACACACTTCTAGTTGTTTTGTCGTGTATAAAACTCCCACAAACCAACAGCTCCCACTTGGGAGTTGGTGTGTCGAATGACACACAAAACTAACGACGGAAACGCCTAGCAAACGCTCTCATTCGCTTTTTAACTAAAAGTGTCTGAGAGAATAGTTTCGGAAAAGTTTCTCAGTAGCATGGTCATTCAATGTCTTGCTCTAATCATCCTTTGGTTATAGATACCGTTAAACCATGGATTATGGATCTCAAATCATTCCATATAGTTTAACCATTTAGAATCTCGTTATAGAATTTAATTAGATATACCAAATGTAATCAAGTATCATCTTGCATTACCCTTTGGGTTCGGCCGAACAATTATCTTATTAATTCGGAGAGGCGCCATGGTATCTTTCGCACATATCAAGTGGAGTAACAAATCCTTTATTGACTACAAGTGTTGTGGATCTTGCTTCACATCACTCGAAATATAGCTTTTATAACTACCTTGTTCGAGATAGCGTTTTGCGTATACTTACAAAAATGATATCCACACATAACAGAACTTGCTTGTATCTCAAGTCTAAGGATGAAGATAACAAACCATTTTCAATATTTTACTTATGACAAGGATCCAAAAGTAAATGTTTGAAAGTTGGGGAATCCAATATGCATCTCTAGTGAATACATATGAGTTTGGTGGGAACAATCCAAATTCTCGTTAGAATTATAACCAACACTCACATTTGCCTTATCATAACAATATTCCCATATTGTTAACCGACAATGGACATATTTAGAATAATAAAATTATTCAAGGATTAAACATGCAAATATAGGATAACAATTATTATATGAATGAATAACAAATACCAAGTATCTTTATTCATCATAAAGCAAAAATTGTCTACCAATCCCAATTATCCAAATACTAAAACAGATATGCATGAAACTCATTTAGTAAGCTGAAGCCTAATGTTTCCAACATTATCAACCTTTCTTTTACAAGAAAAACTAAATTAGTTATCTGAGTAAACTTTCCGAATACTTATTTCAAATATCACATATAGTGAGTGATTTGAAATATAAGATGAGTGTCTTATCTCATATGCTCATACTATTGCAAGAATTATAGTATGGAGATGTTGTCTTACCTTGCATGAGGTAGTAAAAGTCAACAACATCTTGACATCATCTTTACAGTTTCTAAAAGTGTAAAGTATTCTCATTCTTTAATGTGTAATGCAACAATGCTCTATGTTGAGCATAACTAGTTAGCGATTTATCATAAAAGATGAAATCCTACTACAACTAGTATTAATAATCCTCTAGCATCATTTGTACTTATACAACATTATGCTTTATAATTAAGTAAACATTTATAAAACAATAATCTAAACTCTCTCAATTAGATATTGTTGTTGTCACTCATTTGTTCTTATACAAAAGCAACAACTAGTCTTATACACAATATAATATATACATGATAAATCCTTAGTTTTAACAACATAAGGTTTCCATCCATGTAAATTATTCCAAGTGAAATATATCATTGAAGACTTGCTTGAATGATATATTGCATTTGTGTTAGACTTAATTTTCCGCATTTGTTTATTCGGATAAACATTTATTCCAAGGTTGTTTGTTTTACTCTCTAAATTCCAAATGAAGTTTTCATTCCAAGCTTAAGGATCAATATCTAGCTTAAATAGAATGATATCTTCAACATGTAAATTTTAAGGAAAACACAATGCTCCCACTCAATGTCGGATGTACTCAAGAGTTATCTTAATTCAATTAGAATCATATTGTAATTAAATTCAAGATCTCACTCTTAGATGCATGATCCAATCAAAAAATGGATTGTTCAAATTTTATACTACATAAAGATTATGTAGATTCATAACCCTTTTGATTACACACCGTCCTCGCAAAAGGTAATCATAAAGAAAGAGTTATAAAATTTAATTGTCATATTCAACATACAAATCACATGTATGACAATTAAATATCTTTATATAATTAATGCATGTATTATATAAGAAAATTTAATCACATTCAATTGCTTAAGTATGATTAAACACTTCTTATAAAATGCCAAACATTAATATGCATACAATTACGTCCTTGTGAGTCTTTCTTCAAAAGAAACTCATTCCAACCTCATAGGTTAACTGTTAGGCGAAATAACAATCAAGCTTAAAACTCGATTTGCCTTTTAAGGACTGAATCTTATCATTCATAGTTCTAAAACATTTATTAGATTCAAGATGTGATAATATATTTTAGTAGTTAGGCGATTTACAATAATCTTCTAACTAATATCCCTCAAACATTGATATTAAAAGTATCACTTCAAGTGATGAGGCATCCTTGCGGATTTATGAATGAGAGTAATCATTATACTTCAGTTAACATTTTCATGTTTAACCTTAGTATGACATTAATAAGTGCATTTTAGAAGGTTAAGTATTTTGTTCTCAAAAACTTTGAGACATGTATATACTCCCACTTACTTTTGTAAGTAGAGACAATTCTCTAAATACTAAGTATTTAAGCAACAATAAATTGTTCCTAATGGAGAATCACAAAATACATTTTAAGTTCTCATCTCAAGATTTTGTTAATAAAATGCTTCATAAGATTTTAACAAATTCAGAACTTAAATCAAGACATAATGGAATTCCTTCCAACAACTCAAATTAGGGTTTATAGAAAAATCTAATTTAGTATCACTCTTTAACCAAAAGCTCTAGCAATAGTTTTGTGTTTCGTCAAGCTAGGAAGAACACCAAAACTACAATCTTCAAGCTAGGAAGTGTAGAATAATCAAAAAATCCAAAAGGATTTATGATTCAATTGGTTTGAGTGGTAAAACCTCAAATCCCTAACGAATTAGGGTTTTCAGTTATAGGTTGTCTCGAATACCTTCTAGGTTTGAACTCTATTGAGTGTATCCATGACACACACAATTTCTAACCTTGATATGTTTTGGAGGTAGAGAAATTAAAGATATCAGGAACCAAACAATATGAATAAAGTTTGGTCCAACACATTAGACATACCATAATGAAGTGGTATCCTATGAGTTATTAGAATTGTGAAACTATATCGAATTCTATAGATAACTTAATTCTCTTTGGACTAAATACTTGTCAATTGGGTGAGCCAAATTGCATATAAAGTATTCTGAACCAAGTGCATGCAATAATGTATATTCATTGAACAATACAAGAACCTTATGTTCACGTGTTCACAAGAAGACAAAAGCTGTTCAAGGATTATATGTTCATGTGTTAACAAGAAAACATAACATTTCAATAATACATTATAAGTCTTTGAATAATTCAAAACCTTATGTTTATGTGTTAACTAGAAGACATAACACTTTTACTATATATACTTTATGTTATAAGTCATTGACTAATTCAAGAACTTTATAATTATGTCTTAACATGTAAGCATAATTATACTAACAAAATTAATCATGAACGCAAACTATTGAGTTCTATAGTAATTTCAAGTTAATTTTATACTTCAGAATTATGATCATTGTCATATAACCATAATTATGTTGACTAAAACCTGTAGTCTAATGTTGAAGTATCTTTACACTATATTATGACATTTGAATGTAGTAGGGCAACAAACATCTAATGTGTTCAAGTCCTAGTAGAATCATTATTAGAATGTAGTAGGGCAATAAACATCTAGTGTTTAAGTCCTAGTAGAATTCTTATTTACATGTAGTAGGGCATTAAACATCTAATGTGTTTAAGTCCTAGTATAATTATTAGTTTCCTTTACCTTGCGGTCAAGAGATACCAGTAATATTGTTGTTCCTTGCACACTCTTTGAGATTTCTCCCACTTGTGAAAGGTACAACATCATATTATGAAAACAAACAACACGTGATTGATTGTTCAAACGATATGATAATGTCATAGATATCATAAGTAGTTTTAGAACCATAACCTTTAATAAGGAATTGTGGATTATTATTCTATAGATAACACTTCAGGAAGCGACAGCGGAAGGCAACGTGTTATCTTATAAAATAAAATGCAATTTTCCTTTAAGCAATGGTTGTTCATATTCGGAAAGTAATGGATTATTTCAAAGCTAGTTTGAAATGATATGGGTGACTAACAGGAAATAAATCCCGTAGCTCCCACTGAAATTGACAACATTACATGAATGATATTTCAGTTATAAAATGCAACTGCTCCCACTGGATTTGTCAACATTGTAAGTGTTACATTTCCAATAGAAAGCATATAGCAGTTTTATATACTTTCCTATTCTCTTCAAATGCCTACGAGTAGCATGTACTTAGGTATTGAGCAGAGTATATGAAGTTCTACTTATGTAGACAATGGACTAGCCATTCTTTCATTCAATTAACTTGAATCTTTAGCATGCAATTCCTCCTTTATCGTCTACATAGCCCCAAGGGTAATTAGCACTTTAGGAATAATAAGAGTCCAAGAAGATTACCTAGCAAATATGCTAGTAATTTCTTTACTCTTTGCGGTTTAAACTCATACATCGTGACAAGTGCAGGATGTTATTTATTTTGGTAGCTCTAAACACAATGTTTCCAGTTACACAAAATATTCTATCTTTCAATTAACTCTAGACCACGAAAAGGGTAATGAAAGATCATTAATGAGTTTATCAATTTAGGAATCCTATCTTAGTTTGTCAACTAAGGAGAAAAGATAGGTATAAGTCTCACTCTTCTTACTAGGAAAAGAGACTAAGTTTGTCTTTCAAAGAAAAACAAACTTTGTTTACGAATTATGTTGCAATAACACAATTAATCGAACATAAAAGTTCAAATCTAGTATTTTCGATAATTACATTCTTAAAAGAATTAACTACCCAATTAATTACTAATTAAGACTAAGATCCATCTTGCAACCCCACTTAATTACCATAGGTCCGACCGGTGTGTAAAAAATAGGACAAGAGGTAGCGACGGCGTTAATTGCAAAATGCAACTCTTAGATTTATGAGACCGTTTAAGGCATTAGTATCAAGTAATAATGTCAAAAGCATGTTTAGTTCTCATCTTATGCCTCGGGTCCGAGGTCGACCGAGTTAACTCGATATAAGTCGACCAAGTATGAGCGTGTAAAAATAACCGAGGTCGACCCGGAGAAATAATTACCATGGGTTGGAAAGGCCCTTAGGTCCGACCGGAGAAGTCAATCCAAGTGCACGTGTCCATAGTTGGGTGGCATAGACTTAATATTAAAAATAGGTATGCACATATAAATGTGATAAAAGTCGTGTACAAAGAAGCATGCAAAACAACTTTGTAACACTAATTTTAAAACCTTTGGTAATGACACTTTGTAGTGATCATCATGGTTCACGGTAGCTCCAATCGAAGCAGGGAGGCAGAGGACCGTGTAATGGCGAAGCATAACCTTAGACATCCTTTCGGTGAGATTGTGCTCACTTCTTTAAACCCCTTTCTAGTTTGTTCTAGTGGGTGAGCCGTACATCCCAAGTGTCCATAGCGTCTAGTTTTAAATTCTTGAAAACGTGTTTCATATATTAGGTCACTTTATTTTACAAAAACAATTTTCCACGAATCAAATAGCATATCACAATGAGCGTGTTATTTAGGCGTGTAAATAAAGACCAATATTAATGTTATGGTTACGATATGTATTATTCCATATTGCATACAATTAGGTGTCAAAGCAAGTAATAATGCAAATATAGGAATCACAAACATACAAGCATAAACATTATATAAACACATAAAGCATGGCAATCCCAATTAACAAGTAATTAAGCAATATATGTATTTAAATTAATATGTAATTCTAATTATCACAATAATTCTAATTAACAATTAATAAATACAAATTAACTTTTAATTTTAATTAGCAAGTAATTTAAATTTTACATGTAATTCTAAATTAACAATTTAATTTTAATTAACAAGGTAATTATAATTAACATGTAAATTAAATTCTAATTAACAAGTAATTCCAATTCAAATTAAATCTTATCAATATAATTTTAATTTGTGTGTGACTAGTTATTATTTATTAAAAATTGACAAGTATTGCATATAGTTGTCAAAATTAAAATAAAACAAAATAACTAAATTAGGTTTCATGCACCCTTTTAAAACATGTTTATTAATATCGAAGCGTGTAACCCATAATCGCAAAAACGAGTTGGCTCGTGATGCCATTGTTGGGATTTTAGAACCGGTTAACCATTAACCTCACGAGTACATAGCGGATATTGGATCTAGTTAATGCAATTATGTTAACACGTAATTAATAAACAATAATTAATACAATATTAATTAATTAAAAGGGATAAAAAGGCTAACCTTTCGTGGCTAATTGAACTCTAGTGTAACGGAACAAGAAACCAATACGAAACAAGTATCTAAAATAGATACCTCGAAGAGTATCACACACAAACCCGATTAACATATACGTTCGATATTGAGGCTAGTCGAGAACGTAATTAACAAACCAAGTCAACAAAGTGACCACTTGAATTCCCACGTACAGAATGCCCAAGAAACTCTTTTGCTTCTGTCCGAAATTACCAAGAAGCTGTTAAAACAGCTTGTACACTTTACCCGATATCGGACACACCTTGTCCGATATATACCAACTACTGTACGAGATCAGGAACCACCAGCAGGAGCTGTTTTCACCTTCTTGTTGCTGCTGTTGTGTCGATAAGGAGACAAGAAACAAGAGCCAACCAATAAAACTAAACACTTGATACAAATGCAAGTTTAGTATTCAATAAACTATAAAACCTTTGTCAACTTGTGTGACCAAGTGACCAAAAGCAAAAGCAGAATATTGTGGATTGGTTTAGGGATAGGTGAAGTGATGTTATTCTCGTCATAATTGGCTGAGATGAAGTGTGTTTATAATATATAGCAACACAAACAACCTCCAACTTGGGTCTCTTGCATACAAAGGATCCAACATAAATAAAGACTATCATTCCCTTTAATGATTAGCCTTTAATGATTACCCTTTAATGATTAGACTTTAATGATTAGCTAATGATTAGACTTTAATGATTAGCCTTTAATGATTAGTCATTTCAACTAATGACCCATGGATCTTAACTGTGATCGGGTCAAGCTTGCATGCATAACGGTATGAATAATTCAAGTTATATATATTACGTTAAATCACGTATATTCGTGTTTATCGTGTGTGCCCCATCGGCTCACACACTTCTAGTTGTTTTGTCGTGTTTAAAACTCCCACAAACCAACAGTGGATGCAGTATGCCCCATAAAACCAGCATATACTAGTTATTTATTTCGTATTGAGTAATGGTTCAACTTGTTTTGTACATGGACCGTCATGTTTTCTCACAAAACAAATTGTGGGATCTAATGCGAGACCCGGACTTTCTTATTTATGTGAGGGAACATGACCGGTCATGTTTATACTAACTTGAGATAATCTCAATCCTGGTTTATGTATTTCACGTTAGTCACATCAGATAATCTGACTGTTTGACCATGTCATAACTATTGACTAATACAAAATAGAAATAAAATAAGATGATATTTTTCTGTCTTGCCTAATGAGTAATGACTTGCTAATCAAAGAAAGATATTTTATCGCGTGATAAAAGAAAATCAATCAATAAAACCACACTATTCCACATATTCTTACTATAAAGTTTAAATGAAAGTGACCCTCTCACGATGAAGACTAAAAAGACCTTAGTATTATTTTTGTTCTTTCTATTTGAGTACATCTCCGGCAAAGATTCATGCATCCCGAAATCTTGCAGCTTCATCAAACCTATAGTACTAGTCCGGTTCCTTTTAGGTCTCGTGGACCGACAACCATCTAGTTGTGGTTTTCCTGGTTTCGATCTTTTGTGTATGAAAAGAATCAAACTATTCTCAAGCTTCCGTCATCTCGATCATTCATTGTCAAGCATATTTCCTATGCTAGTCAGGTTTAAATCTATTATAGCTTTTGTATCGAAAAATAATATATATGTTGCTATGTACATACTAGTAGCTTATAAGTAAATGTTACTTTTTATACATACATAAATTTAACATATTTGTATAAAAAGCATCATACTAGTAGCATATAAATCACATTTTGACTTGTATGATTAGAACGGGATAAATGAAAAAGTATGTTTTACAGGTGATTGATGTTGATCCGGACTTTTGTGGGCCAGAGGGACTAGCCAGAATCAAATTAACCGGGACTCCATTCCAAAACAGTCTCTCCGAGGACTATACTTTTTACAACTGTTCATCCACGAATGGAAGGTTTTCGTTCAATAATTTGCCGATGTTTCCTTTACTTTGTTCAGGAAGTGTGAATCATTCAGTGTACGCTATGGAAACACTGCCAATTTCGTATGGAAATATACCCGATAGTTGCAAAAAAGTTACTACGATTTCAGTGCCAGTTAGGCACTATGGTAGTGTAAGAAGTGTATTGAGTTGGGATGAGCCTTTTTGTGAAACTTGTAAATTTGGTGGCGGAACTTGTGAGTTCAAGGATGGAGAGATTACTTGCATTGGCTCTTCTACCAGCTTTGGTCGTTCAACAGATGGTTAGTTTTTTTTTTTTTTTTTTCTCTTGTTATACATTTTTAATTTTTGTTAATTGGCAATTTATTCTTGCACATCTATGTGCCATCTACTAACTCACATATGTGAAAAGACTTAGAACTCACAAACTCTTGTTGTACGCCGAGGCCTATTAAATATACCGTTTATTTGAACATGTGTTGCTTCTTCTACACATGGTTTGGTTTTCATTCAATGTACATGTTTTTATAAATAAGAGATACTAATCTTATAGCTAGCTAGCTAAATTACTTCTTGTTGAATAAGCTATATTTTTCAACTTGTTTGGAAGGGAGCTAATCCATACATCACTTGTTAAAATTTTATTCTTGATCTACAAATTAAAAGACCATTAAGTTATACTAGAGTACACTTGTTAGAATACAAATATTTGTGGTGTATAAGCCACCTCAGTTTTTTGACCATCTCAACTAAGGGTCCGTTTGTTTTCGTACTTTGGAATGGCTTTTAGCTTAATTTGACACTAAATAATTGTTTGGTTAGTGACTTAGGTTTAAAAATTGTCTTTCAAACCCTCAAACAAGGGTGCACACAAAAGATAATAAGATGGGTGGGTTTTAAAAAAACTTGTTGGGCTATTTTCTTTCCTCTTACATCACTTTTAATATTAAAACTAAAATATAATATTTAAATACAATTATATTATAATATCATTTTAAATATATTTTCTCTCTTTTAATTTTTTTTTTTTTTACAAATCAAAACCAAATCAAAATTCTAAACCAAATTGGCCCTGATATCTAAATGTTAGGTCTCCACTTAACTATAATGCAAATAATCTATTTTAATGCATAGAAAGTGTAGTGTATGTAATCCTTTACCATTTGCAAAATTAAAAGCCAATAAAATAACAACGTCTTTCTCAAATTCTCGAGTTGAAACATACTTTTTATCAACATATATCTTGCGTCTTTCGAATTTTGTTGAAACGGCATACGATCGGTTATATTAATATAATATTATATTAAATAATATTATTTTATTCTGATATGGGTGAAAGTCGGAACAACATTCAAAAGATATGTGTATATGTTGATAAAAAAAATATGTTCAACCCCAGAAGTAAAGCGTTATTATTTTACGCTTACTAACTGTTGGTGTAAAGGATGCATAAATTAATTAAGTTGCCTTGATCAGTTGATTGTTGTAATATATTCTTTGGAACTAGCTAGTCAACTTTGAAGGTTACTATAGCATCCAATTGATGACTAATACGAAATAAGACACACCAAGACTTTTGACTTTAATTTGTAGTCAACGTCCAATTTTCAGCTCACGTGGTAGTACATTTTTTCTCCTAAAACTTGGTTCATAGAAATAAATCACTGACAACTTGTTATTATATAAAACCAATACTTTTCTCGCACAAAATTGTTTTGGCTCAAATACATAAAAAAAAAAAAAAAAAAAAAAACTATAGATCTTTTATATATATGAACCTATTTTGACGTACATATCATTCACCATGCCCATTATGTCACCTTTAAGTTATATATAAATCAAGACGGTTGCTTATTTGGTTTTTATTTTTGCTTATAGCTGGTGGTATCTCGAGGGTGCAAAGTATGGGCTAAGCATAGGTATCGGTGTACCTACACTCATATTCGTCATTGGGCTTGTATGCTGCCTTTTTGGCAAGGTGGAGAACTATAATCATGTTCGACGCCAAAGCGTTGACATTCTATCTATCTCAATAACCCCTCAACCACTTTCAACTACCGGCCTAGCCAGGCCTACCATCGAGTCCTTCCCCAAAGCCGTAGTGGGAGAAAGTTGTGAATTGCCCCAAGATGATGGCACTTGCGCCATATGCCTTTCGGACTACAAGCCTAAAGAGGAAATAAGAACCATCCCAGAGTGTAATCATTATTTCCATGTAGATTGTATAGACGAATGGCTCAAGTTGAATGTGACTTGTCCCGTATGCAGGAAATCACCTCAAACTTTGTCGTTGGTTACACCTTGCTCTTCCTTACCTTTAAATTCCACAATTTCAGTAAACACGCCAACTCAATAATAGAACTTTGATACTCCGCATGTCGTATAATATGTATATATTTAGACTTTCATTGAAAAAAAAAATACTAATATAGTTTCTCATTTGTTTCCTTTTAGTTATTGAGATTCTTCTTACATTAAAGCCATGAAAGATGGCTTTGTGTCTATTATGAGTCATTTTGTAGCAGAATAACCTTTGAAGATAGACTCTCAAAGAGATTATATCACATAAATTATAAAATATAAAGTTAAATTTGTGTTTAAAAATATGTAAATGTTATCAATAATGTCAAGTTTGATGCAAACATGATGAAATATGCTACCAATTAAAATATAGCTTTTGTATCTAACATTTAGTCATCTGATAGTTTTGATGATTGTGGGACTCTAGACCATGTTTTAACTAAATATTGACATGTGATAGTAAAACGATATACAAGGCAAAGGCAAATTGTTCATTTACTCGTCATCCTAATAGTCGATATATAGTTGTAGCTTATTGCATCATATGCTTTTAATATTGTGTGCTATGTGAGATGATCAAATGATGTGTGTTACTAACTTACTATACATACCAGTCTAGATAATATCCCCAAAGTCTTTAACTAATGACTACCACAAAATAAAATATTTCATGTCTGAACGTAACGACTTTTTTTTTTTTTTTTTTTTTTTTTTTTTTTTGAACAGAGCGTAACGACTTATTAGCTAGAGAAAATATGCGCATAAAACAAAAATAAATAAATTAAAAAATAAAAACCAAATTATTAAAACCAATTGTCACCACAACTATAGTTTTTGCTTTTTAAGGTCGTTGGCCCTGTCACTATGAAGAACAAAAAAACCTTACTACTACTTTTACTCTTTCTATTCGAATCCATCTCCAGCGAAGATGTCTGCAGCCCGACATTTTGTAGCTTCACGGGACCTGAAGTCCGGTTCCCTTTTCGTCTCGTTGACAGACAACCTTCTAGTTGTGGTTTTACCGGTTTTGATCTTTCATGTAACGAAAAGAATCAAACCATCCTCAAGCTTCCGTCATCTCGATCATTAATTGTCTATCATATTTCCTATACTACCCAGGTTTTAATCTTTTTAGCTCTAATAATTTTGGTGACGTGATCACCTCAATTTATATACCATATACTAGTAACAAATAGCTAAACATTACTTTTTATTCATTAACTTAACCTATTTATATAATAAGCAATTCAGCGTCTCTTTTCAAGAACTAGGCTATTAATATTTGCTTTTCGCAACAAAGTGACTTAAAAAGAAAATAATAATCTTTTAACTTAAATGTACTGTGAAAAGTTTTACGGCAAAAACAGGATAAATGGAAAAGTTCGCTGATATTGAAAAGAAACTTACACTATGAAAGTTTATCAGTTTTAATTTCGGTAACTGTTTTTTTTTTTTTTTTTTTTTTTTTGGGTCATTAAAGTGGTTGTAAATTTGTTATGCATATCGTTAAGCATGACCTATTTGTAAATTGTAATGTTCATAGGTGATTAGGGTTGATCCTGACTTTTGTGGGCCAGAGAGACTCATCGGAATAAAATTAGCTGGCTCTCCATTCCAATACAGTCTCTCCAAGGGCTATACTTTTTATAATTGTTCATCACCAAATGCCAGTTTTAATGTGCCGAGGATTTCTTTTCCTTGTTTAGGAAGTGTGAACCATTCGGTTTATGCTTTAGAAAAGTTGACGGTTTCAAATGGAGATATACCCGAGAGTTGCAAAGATATTGCTACGATTTCAGTACCGGTACTTAGGGACTATGGTGATAGAATTAGAAGTACATTAAATTGGATTTGGCCTTTTTGTGGACCTTGTGAACTAGGTGGTGGTACTTGCTTATTCAAGGATGGAGAAACTACTTGTCTTCGTTCTTCTTCCCATGGTTAGTTTTTCCTTTCATGTAAACTGTTCATGATTTTTCATAGATATCATATGCATATTTTAAGTACCCTTATTTGCTGTAATATCTACTTCTGGGCAAGATAATATTGTACATCTAAGAACCAGTCAAATTTGATGGTTAGTAGCATCCATATGATGAGGATTAAGAAGTAGACATGCTTAGACTTTTGACTTTGCAGTCGGGTCCAATTAATTGCAGCTCCCATCACGTTTCCTCCTAAAATCTGTTTAAAGAGAAATAAATAATCCAAATGTTAAGTCCTTAAGTTCAAAATCTCAACTCAAATGTTTGATAGAAAGCAATTTGACCAAAATGTAAAAATCGCATTTCCTAACGAATCCATGTTGGTTTCTCGCTTATAGGTCGTGATTCGTGGTATATCAGTTATAGGCCAATCATTATTACTGGTGTACCTACGCTGATATTCGCCATTGTGTTTGTATGCTACGTTCATGGCAAGGTAAGAAACTATGACCAGGGTCAACACCAAAGCATTGACCTTTCCGCTATTGCAATTACCCCTGAAACACGTTCAACAACCGGTCTAGACAGGGCCACAATCGAGTCGTACCCAAAGACCATATTGGGAGAAAGTTGTGAATTACCCAAAGATGATAGCACTTGTGCCATATGCCTTTCAGACTACAAGCCTAAAGAGGTAGTAAGAACCATTCCGGAGTGTAGTCACTATTTTCATGTGGATTGTGTAGATGAGTGGCTCAAGTTAAATGCAACTTGTCCCGTATGCAGGAAATCACCAGAAATCGCATCATTGGTTACGCCTTGTTCTTCCCTGTCCTTAACTTCCACAAATGCATTACACACAACCTCTCAATGATAGAGTTTTGATACATTATTGTTCGTCATAATTTTTATGCGGATAAGAACATGATGCAGAGCAATTGCTTGACATTGAACTCTATGGTGTTCATAAGTTTTTGTACCTGAATATTGTATTACTTGTATAATTATTTACACGAAAAAGATCGTTGATCGTATGAAGATGATGCATCAATTACGTGGTACTTAAGTATGGTTAATTGTTACATACTGAAATTTACTATTATTTATGTCCCATGATGGCTTAACCAGTGTTCATAATTTCTCAATGAGAATGAAATGAAGGCGATTAATACAATGTTAGCTTAAAAAATAGGAAGTGGAATTTACATAAGGCTAGCCCCAGTGAGCGAGATTTGGAGTCGATCGAGGGGTAGGCGATCGATTTCCAAATCGATCTCCTTGTTGTGGAGTGATTCGATCGCCACAAAAAATAAATGAATTGGTTGTCTATCCGATCGATATCACAAAACAAAAACATACCACTTTACTTCCTAACCGTTGCAATCCAAAAAAAAAAAAACATAACCGTTTAAGATAAAAAAAAAATACAATTAAAACCACCTTATAAATACACAACATACAACTCACAAATCTCATTTCACACATTCTCTATATTCTTTACACAATATGATTTTTAATTCTTACGAGCTATTCATTGCCGATTAGTCATCGATGATGAAAGCGAAGTTAGTACCGAGTTTATGATGTTTGCGGAAGAGTCTTTGGGAGGCTATTCAAGCCTCAGAAAAGTCTCACGAACCCGAGTTAGTAGGGATCGTGTGGGTGCTCATAACCGTTTGGTTGATGCTTACCGGTGAGACCCCAAGATACGGCGATCAAAGATTCCATGATCGTTTCCGTATGAGCCGACGACTATTCACACGAATTGTCCGAGATATAACCGATCATTCACCTTATTTCCAACAAACTCCGATTGTGCAAGAGTACTTGGTATTTCTCCATTGATAAAGTGTACTTCTTCAATCCGTCAATTGGCATACGGGTCAATCCGATGCTCTAGGCGAATACGTGCAAATGGGTGCGTCAACAATTCGTGAGTGTCTCGAAAAAATTTGTGAGGTGATAATGGAGTTATATGGTGCAGAGTATTTGCGAAAGCCGACGGTTAGTGACATTGACAAACTCTATGCTTATCACTACCAAAGTCATGGGTTTCCTGGGATGATAAGAAGCATCGATTGCACATATTGGCCGTGGGAGAATTGCCCACATGCTTTAAAACTCAATTTTGTAGGGGTGATCACGGGCAAAGTCCTTTCATTTTATTGAAGCGATCGCGTCCCAAGATTTATGGATTTGGCATCGTTCTTTGGTGTCGCGGGATGAATAACGACGTAAATGTTTACGTGCATCGCCTCTTTTCAATGATCTCAAAGCAGGAGAGCACGGATGTGGAATTCGTTGCTACGGCGTGCCTTATAAACGCGGATATTATCTTTGCGATGGGATATATCCGGAATGGTCGGTTATTATGAAGTCCATTAAAATCCGAGGACGAATGATCACAAACGAATATTGTATAAGGCGATGCACGAAGCGACAAGAAAAATGTGGAACATGCTTTTGGTGTACTAAAGAAGAAGTGGCTAATGATTAAATATCCGGCTAGAGGGTTTGACAAAGCGTCTATCGCATATAATGTACACATGTATCATATTACATAATATGATAATTCGAGACGACAGACGGCGATATCTCCGTATTCTTTCAATGAAGACCGTTCTTATGATCCCATAAGAAGCATGTGGAATCGTTGGAAATTACCAAGGAGATATGCAATGAGCAGTTCATCTTAGCCTCAAAGCCGATTTGGTGGAAGACATTTGGCATCGTCGAATCAAAACTAGTTTAGTTGTTGTATTGTCGTAATGTTTTAATTTTATTTGAATTATTATGTAACGTTTTAATTATTAATGAAATTTTATTTTGTGTTAAAAAAAAAAAAAAAAAAAAAAAAAAAAAAAATTGAACTTGGTCGCATCTTCTGGGGCACCTAATCGCTTGAAGGTCATTTGGAGAGAAAGGCGACATGGCGGTGAAAATAAGGGATTGAATCCACATCGGGGCACCTAAGAGGTCCTCTGGATTATTGGAATATGCATCCTTGTGCATGCAAGATACTTCGACGTTGTTGTTCTTTTTACGCATCGACCGATTTATGTCATAAACATAAAAAAAAATTACGCTTCTCTTTATCCACTGTATTTGTAGTTTTGGCACCACATGAATGATGTCATTCCTCTGAATTAGCTGTTTATGTATTGTTGGAAAAATGTATTGCAAAATAAATTTTTGCAATTTTTTGACACTATTTAATATATGTAGATGTTATATATATTTATATTTCTTGGTAGCTTTGCGTTCTACTTGACGAGAGCTTTGCAACGAGCTAAAATGTGTCAAAAATGAAGTTGAAATGAATGAGATATCGTGTCTTAAAGTGAGACACTTAAAATACAAAAATTGGGTTTTGAGAGAGTATCCCACATCGCCCAAAGAAGGAAATGAAAGCATGTTTATAAGGAAATCCTAGTATTAACTATCAAAATCTTTTAGTTTGTTTTACTCTAACACCTACGTGCGCAGAGGGTGTAGATTTCAGGATTTCTGGGCTAAAATGGGTTCGAAGCTTCTTAACTCATGCGAGCCTCGCATACGTGTTTAAGTAATAGATTTGAAACTTATTGACAAATTTTACAATATTGGCTGGCAGATATCACTGTTATTTAATTTTCTGTCTTTTATTTTCTGTTATTATTAATTGTAATATGATTTTATCTTTACTACATAAAATGTAAAAATGGTCAAAGGTTAAAATGAAAACTTGAAAAATTGAATGTTGAAAGTCAATGTACCCATGCATTTGTAATGTTGAAAGCGTTTCTAATGTTGCAATTTTGGAATGTTGAAATGTTGGCATGCAATATGACTTATATGACATGTAAAGGAAAGTATTAAAACTATTGAATGAATTGAATGAAGGCAACGATGGTTGGGCTGTAAATGAAGGAATATAACATTTGCAAAGAAAGTAATAAAGGAAATGTTGAAAAAATTAAACTAATTTACAATGTTGAATTTACAATAATTAAGGAAAATATTGTAATCTTTGTATTCATTCATATGGTTGAAATGAAAACTTGAAACACGGTTTCTAATCTAAGAGTTGACTAATTCTAAGAGTTTAAACTTAAATTATTATTACTAATATATGAAACACTTTATATAGCATTTCTTCTACAGCTAATCATCCTGTATACATAAACTCCTAATATAGGAAACACATTTATATAGCATCTCTTCTAAAGCTAATCGTATATACATATGATTTGTGTAAAGAAAAGAAGAATTTTTGTATTTAATAGTTTCCAAAACATTATTTTATTCTTGACTATATAAACATCATAATCCTCATTTTCATTTTTAACTTGTGGTGATTGTGGTACACCATAGTTAAGCAGAAGTAAATGGAAATTCTTAATTAAAAAAAAATGTTGATGATGATCTTGAGTTTAGTATATTATATAAACAAATCATTGCCATATTTTTTCTCACTTAGTTTTTTTCAACATGATTGTTTATTTTAAGCGTTTTGGTTTTGACAGGTTTTTTATTGCTCTAAGATAATAGCTTCAATAATATCTGCTTATTTTTATCATCGGTGTTCTTTATGCAAATCCCAGTATATGTGTAGGTTCCATCCAGCTTGTATGGACACGTGTCCTGATTGCACCTTCGATCATCTTGCAAAGAGATCTATGAACTTGTTGTTCGGAGCACCATCTAGACAATGCGAAATTTGAGCGATGAGTGTGCGCCACCAAGGCTTAAGTGAGAAGCCATTTCATTCAATTCATTGTGACACAATTGCCTTTGTTACTAACTCTAACGGCTTCTAGAAATTTGGTAAGCCAAAAACAATATTTTCTCATTAGGTACTATTGCTTGTATTACAATGAATGGATCATGAGATGTAGAAGTGCGATGATGTATACGAGTGATACATAAAAAAACAACTTTCAATTCAGTTTTTTGTAGTAAATAAAACATTTCCGTCGATAGCTTATTTGGAGGCGGGATCAAAGCGCAGAAAGGTGTAAGACGGAAGCAAGTACTCATGTAGTCATGGATCATTATGAATCCAATACATCAACTCATACATTTGATAGCGTATACCTCAGTTGTAAAATCATTATAATGTATGAAATTCGTTTTCTGTTGGTTCAAACATCCCTTAATTACTTATGATTTTACCGTGTACTACAAGATATAGGAGTTCTGCGACTGAAATTAATTAGTTAGTATATAGATCAAACTTGAGACAGTAAAGCCATAATAATTTTTAATATATGTTGAGGTATATAGCTCCATACACATTTGCTTATCCAATCAGCATAACGTTTGTTAAAGGGGTCTACCTAGCAAATGCTGACAGAACCGAGAGGAGAAATTACTATCTATACTTCTATACTATCTATAAAATAAAAATGATAAATGTTGAAATGTTGAAAATAGTCAAATGTGAGAAAAGTTTGTGAAAGAATTTTGAAACATGTCTTGCCCTCTCTTGCATTTAAGTCCTGTATATAATTTGCCAATGTTTTCAAACCTTCTCTTCGCTTTATTTTGGTTAATTATTCATGCCTTATTAACGCTGTAAAATAATATTGTAAGTTTGAAATTTTTTTTATTTTTAAAATATACGTAGTATGTGTTAATAATGCACAATGGTTTTGCACAACTCATGACGTGTCTTAAAGATGGTAATTGCAGAAAATATTCTACATTCACTCTATAATTAAGTAAACGGTTTTGTTATTTCAAGTAATAGTTTGTATACAATTAATTAATGAATTTAGTACAAGATTAGTTCGATTGCTACATTATTCCTCTTTACTATATAAAGAGACCATCATGTAAACGTAACAAACAAATGTTAGTTTCACACAGCTATAAGCTTCATATATTCCTTCGTTTCACCTTACACTAGCCAAGTTTGTTGATGGTTTCATAAGTGATCTTAGTGTTGTGAAAGACAATATCATCCTTCAAGGTCGCATTCTAAGACATGGATGAAACCTATGTAAACAAACCTTACATTATTAACATGGAGTTGATAATTATGTATAGCAAAGGTACCTAATATAATTATTTTTGCAATCTATATAATAATTGTGATAACACTTAATCTAATCGTGAATTATGAAAGCCCTCTAAACGTATTTTTGCAATCTATATAATAACTCGATAATAATGATAAAAAATGTAAGGCTTTTAAGGTTCTATGCACGGATTTGTATTCCATCCTTTCAAAATCGCTGAATAGGCGTTTTAAATTATTCATACACCATGTTTAAAAACTCATACAATCTAGAAAAGTATTCACACTTTAATACACCTTTTCTTCAACTAAAAAATGACTATTATAAGAAAGTATTCACACTTTAGTATCTTTTTTGCACTATGAAACAAGTCATGCATATAATATATGAAAGTATTCACATTTCAATCTAAGAAAGTATTTGGACATTTAATTTAAAATGAGAATACTTTTTATGACAACTTACAATTTATTCACTTCGGTATGTAGGGTCTTGTGCAGTTGTGAAAACCTTGGAAGAAAAATAACATGCTAAATATTATTTTGCTACGTCTATCAGCACCTTACACAAAAAATAACTTAACAATTGGAGTTCAAATTTGTATCGGTAAACTATCACTTCAAAACAAATAAAAAAATTCTCGGTGCTTTTAGCTTTGCGATGATATTCAATAAAGCTAAAGATCAAATAATTTCAAATGTGGGTGTCTATTTGCCCGACTTTTTTTTTTCTCTCGCATGGCTAGCTTTATGTTGTGTTGTCTAGAGGGATATCACGTAGAGCAACAAATGTATTGGTTAAACCCATCAAAGTGTTCGGTCAAGCACGAATTTACACCTCAAATGTCGTGTATCAAAAAGTTTTACACGACGAGTAATGTGCATTGTTAGTTATTATCTTATAATTGACGTAATGTTTATTTTCAGTTTCACTAAAAATTTTTATATGTTCTTTGATACATGTTAAGAGTTTTTACTAGAGTTGAATTATCACATGTTACAACTGTTTGCAATTACATTTTGATCTTTTCCCGTTCTATTTTGAACGTTATACGGAACACTTACCACAATATCACATATCATTAATTGTCTACCGCTAGGAACCGTTGCCGCTAGGCACGGGTACTCGCCTAGTAATATTAAAAGTGTACACCGTTTCCCACATGTATATTGTAGTCCCCCTGTGTTCATATTGCCTGAAACAATAGCAGCAACTGGAAGACGTTAAATATCAATAAAGCACATTGAAGGTTGGCTTACAAAAAAAATGGAAAAAATTTACTTACATTTTTTTTGCAGGCGAGTCAATTGGCACATCAGTTAGTTGTTGTTGACAATGAACAGCATTGATCGGTTTATTCTCAACAGACCGAAATCTGTGTATTATAACATGATGGCATCCGACCTTTATGTGGTTGAATCTCTGTTAACTGGCAATTCTGATCTACTTTTCGTTTCCTTTAGTATGGCATTTCTATACAATTGGCTAAATATTCTACCATCTCATTGGCCAATGGTTGATGTAAAGTGCCCCTTGCCATCCCAACCATATCAGTTTGAGTATTACACGTTTTCTGGGTAACAGAAGTTACAGGTGTGCTGGACTGACCTACATGACTTAACAGTCTCTTGTCTTTTGAAATTACAGGTTGAGATTGCATCCCTTTCAACAGGAGTGCAAATGTCCATAGATTCTAAAGAACTAAGAGAAGTGACCCTACACATGGCTTTTTGTTTGGTACGCATATTTGGACGACTAAATTATCTAATGTTTTATGGACAACGGAACACCTAGTACATATGTAAGCAGAAAAAAGGCAATAGATAATAGTCGATAAATGTAGGGAGCTGCATTATCATCATATAGAATAAGATTCCCTTCAATTGTTAATATTTGATGTAGAAGTGAGCACTTAATAGATTCGTTAGCAAAAAAGATATTAGGCATTAAACGTATGGAACTGCATAGGTATCATGGTATGCAATAAGATTTCATGCAATTGTTAAAAGGCAGCATGCACATGTATCATTCACATCACATAGATGCAAAATACCTGCCTCTCTGTAACTGAAAACGATCCAGGCATATAAAGTAAATTTAAAACTAAATAAGCATAACAAAACAAATAAGCATAGCCATATAAATCTGAGTATACCTTGTCTCGATCTGAGTCTTTAGCCTAGTTTTTCCTGCAATTTCAAGAACAATAGTTTGGCAAAGTATTCACAACAAAAAAAACAACCGTGCACAAAAGACGGCAAGCTTACCTTTTCCAATAGGCTGTGTAGCACTTTTTCGTTAATTTTTCCTGCGTTTCTTCCTTGACTGTGTGTGTGGTAACTTTGGTGAAAACTGCTGGTCACTAACATAGTACATTCAAGAAGTTTCTTTTGTGTATATTGTTAGAAACTGCACGTGCATGTTGTACTTTAAGATAATCTGGATCATGAATGCAATGTGTATAGTTGGAAAAGGAGGTTTCACCCGTTGGATGATCACAACTGGTAGTATGTTTAGGTGTAAAACCCGTTTTCATAATGACCATCCCATTCTGCATGCATAACATATAGGCTGAATGGGCTAAATCAATGTGGGTTGTGTGCACTACATAAAGGCTAGTAAAATGGGCTTAGGAACCCACATTATTTGGCGGGAAAATCGCACACAAAACGACGTTGTTCTCTTCGCCCTATAATAAAATCTTATAATTATTAGTGGTTAAAGTATAATTAGTCTATGCATAAGGATGTATTTGTACTTAGTTAAATAAATAAGGATTAGACTAAAACTAGGATTGTTTGGTGTGCAAGTCAACCCAAGTAATTATGAAATTTATATTCCATAAAAATTTCACCCCTCATCTCTACAAATATAGATGAGGGGATGCTAGTTGGTACATATTCCACGCTAGCTTACATTGTTGGTCGTTTTCCAAACAAGTGGTATCGAAGTCAATGTGATGTTGGTTCCTTGAAGCTAGGCTGACTCAAAGGCGTACAATTCCAACGAGTAGTCTCTTCTCTTTTTGGTTTGTTAGATTCTCGAAAAAATAATGCATTTGATGCTTCATGTTCGTTAACTGTTGGACCTTTGTGAAATTCAAATCGTAGGTCGAAGAAATATAGATCTAGGATCTAACTGGTGGGATCTTCAATCAAAAATTCATAGAGAGAGATACAGGTGGTTGAATTTGCTAGTTCAGAATCTACATGTTCTATTCAAAGTAGATTTCGATCAAAGATTTGAAGGCTTAATATTGTCGAGGGTTTTTTTTTTGCAAGATTCTTGGTTTTATCAAGGTTGGTATTGTAAAAGTTTAATTTGACAAGGTTCAAGCTTCAAAGAATTTGTACAAGGTTGAATCTTTAAGCTTCAAGGTATTGTTTTTAGTATCTAAAGGTGATCAAGTTGAAGGATAAAAGACTTCAAGGCTTAGTTGATTATCTTGAATATTGAATTATTGAAGTTTGAAAGTGTCCATGGGTTTCTTTGAATTCAAGTCTTGGTGGTTCTTCGAAGACAAGTAAGGTTTAACTTTGTCTTGATATTCAAGAAAAGTGACTACCTAGAGTACAAGGTATATCAAGGATATAGACATGGGGTGAAAAAATAAAGGTTTAGGGTTCTCTAAAGGCAGTATATCAATTATTACAAGAAAGCGGGCATAGCACACAGCTTGTGAGACTTGTTGGTAAAGTTTGTTAAAAAGCAACCTGACAATGGTTGTAGCAAGGTTAAAGAAGAATGGCTAGTATGAATACTAGGTTAAACATCGAAAAGCTCGATGAGAATAGTATACAAAAGCATGGAGGTTCAAAACAAGTTGGTTTCAAGCAACTTGGTCCTTGTGTTAAAACATGATTCCATGGAATACATGTTCAAATTGTTTGGTTTGAGGTGAAAGTGTGGGAGCTCATGAAAATAAAACAGAGGTAATTTAAGATAGTAATGATGATGTTTTAGTGGCTTTAAAAAAGTTAGAGATTAAACAACTTGAAGGAAAGACAGACATAGACTGCTTGGTAAATGAGCATGTACACCCTGGTGCAAAGGTGGGGGCAGGCATTGTGAAAACCGGAGTACATGATCAAGAGGGTTCAAGGGGTAATGTTGCTGAAATGAAGAAAGTTAAGGAGGTCTAAGGAAAGCTAACTTGGATATTTACTAAGTTTCAATGCTTTGTTAACAAGGTGATCTCTGGTTAAAGGTTCCAGATTTGAATGAAGATTTTATACACAAAGAATTACTACCAAGGTGGAAATTGTTATAATAAATTAATGGTTATTAGCGGGCTAAAGTGTAATTAGTCAATGTATATGGATTTATTTGTACTTAGATAAATAGAGTTAAGATTAGACTTAAACTATGATTACTTGATGTGCAAGGCAACCAATGTAATTATGAAATTCGAATTTCATAAGGATTGCACCCATCATCTCTATAAATATAGGTGACATGAATTGCTAATTGGTACATTTTTCTTTTCTCATTTGTTAATTATTACAATGTAACATTTGAAGTCATGTATGTATTTACTTTAAATCAATATTTTGCGCTAGTTTACAAAGTTTGTTGGACAATGGGTATGTTTGGTAAAAACTAGTTGTAAGCTGTATGCTATAAGTTGTAAACTACAAGGCTATTAACATGAGATACACGTTGCATCTTTTTTTCAATAAAAATGTTTGGTAAATTAGTTGTTAACTGTAATTGTAAGTTGTTAAAACTTGTTAAAAGTAATTTTATGTTTTAACAACTCTAAAATATTTTAAAAGCTTTATGAACCAGCTTTTCATTTTAGAGCTACTTGTTTAAAATAAAATCTCAAAATTAATGTATCCAAACGAAAGCTGTTTGTTTAGAAGAAAATAATTTTTTTACAAAACCAAACAGCCCATTATATCCCACAGTTGTAATATCTAGGGTGTTCATCGGTTCGGTTATCGGTTTATTCGGTTTGTTCGGTTCGGTTTGTTCGGTTATTTTTTTTTGGTATAATCGAAAACCGAACCGAACTTAAAATTAATTAAACCGAACCAATAACCCAATTATATAAATTTAATTATTTATCCATTTATTTATATATATTTTAGCAAAATTTTTTTTCAAGCTCAAAAATGTTATATATATATAATATAAAAGAGTTTTAATATTTTTTTATATATAAATATATAAATTTATTTGAATTCGGTTTTCGGTTCGGTTTTCGGTTTGGATTGCTAAAACTATAATCGAACCGAAACCGAATATTTAATTCGGTTCGATTCTGAGTTCGGTTCGAGTATTTTCGGTTCGGTTCGGTTTCGATTTTGGTTTATTCGGATATTCCCCATGAACACCCATAGTAATATCTACTTGTTTAGAACTAGCTAGTCAACTTTGAAGGTTTCTTTGTTTTTTCAATTTGAACGCTTTGAAGGTTACTAGCATCCAATTGATGACTAATAAGAAATAAGACAAATTAAGACTTTTGACTTTGTAGTCAACGTCCAATTTTCAGCTAGCGTGGTGGTACATTTTTTCTCCTATAACTTGGTTAGCAGAAATAAATAATTCGGTCAATAAAACCGATATTGTTTTTTAGAAAATCATTTTGACCCAAATAAAAAAAAACAAAAACAAAAAAAAAACCAACCTTTACTCCTAAGATTATCGTCCCCAATTATATTTTTGACTAAAATACACCGTTTGTCCCTAAACTTGTCAATGCGCTTCGCGTTGGGACAAACCTGGGCCTTTTCATCGTCGGGGTCCCTATTTCAAGTTTTATACTCGTTACTAGTCCTTTGACCATATTGCCGTTAGTTAAGGACGTCAGATGGCGTTAGACTTGTCTTTAGTCCAAGGACACATTTTTCATTTTACCACTGTCCATTAATTAACGTGTCAACCCACTTGTTTACCGAGAGGCGCTCTGAAGAAACCTTGCTAATAAAAGGAAATTTTATCACCACTCATCCTTTATCTTTCCTAACCACTAAAATCTTATCTTCTTCACCGACGGTAAAATCGAAAAATGGTGGTGTGTTCATGCAATGAAGGGTTGTCATTAGAACTCTTTGGAACAACACGAACCCAGGCAGGAGGTTCTATGCCTGTCCAAGACAGGTTGGGACACTTAATTTTATTTCATTTTAAAGTTGGCATGTAGTGGTTTACCTTAAAATGTGTTGATTATAGTAATATATCTGTTTTATTATAATTGTGATTTTATACAAGTGGGTTTAGTTGGTGTTTATGTTGCAAACAGATGCTAACATTTTGATTATCAATTATAGCCTACAACATGTCCGTTCATTGGGTGGTACGATCCACCCATGCAAAGGAGATCATGGGATGTTATCATCTACTTGCAGAGGACTATCTACAGGAACGAGGCGGCATTACAAGAATGCGAAGCCGCCCTCATTTCTGAGACTATGGAAGCGGTCAACGCTGGTGACCGTGCAAACGAGGTAGAGGCTGCTCACCAAGCAGCCTTGGCTGATCTCCTTGTTGAGAAGGAGAAAGTTTGTCGTCTCAGGAAATTTTGTGTGTTGTCTTGGATGATCATCTTCTTGGTTTTTCTATGGTTCTTCTATAGGGTTTAGATAGGTCTTGGTTTTGTGTTTTGAATCGGTGGTAGATGGTCTAGTTGTGTTTAAGAAGTTTTAGTGTCGTTGACTAAGAATAGTCTTTTGGTGTATAATGTTTGGTCCTTGTGCGGTGGTAATATATTTCTTTTATGCTTTGGTCCTTATACTGTGCTGCCTTTACTAATAGGTCCTTTGCCCCAAAAATTTATATATCACTTGCCACACAAATACTAGTAGAATGATCAAACTCATAACACAGATACAAGTATCAAAGATGGATGAATGATCTGAGATGGATGAACATACACCACTTTTGAGTATCAACATAAACTTGATATGGTGTTGTTCATCCATCTTTGATCCTTCATTCCTGTTTGTGATAATAGAATAACAGTAACCAAACTCAAAACACAGATCCAAGTTGAACAGATCCAAGATTCATAGACATATGAAGTCTCAAAGATGGATGTACAAGCACCACTTTTGAGTATCAACATAAACTTGATATGGTGTTGTTCATCCATCTTTGATCCTCCATTCCTGTTTGTGATAATAGAATAACAGTAACCAAACTCAAAACACAGATCCAAGTTCAACAGATCCAAGAATCATAGACATATGAAGTCTCAAAGATGGATGACCAGACACCACTTTTGAGTATCAACATAAACTTGATATGGTGTTGTTCATCCATCTTTGATCCTTCATTCCTGTTTGTGATAATAGAATAACAATATACAACTCAAAACACAGATCCAAGTTCAACAAATCCAAGATTCATAGACGTATGAAGTCTCAAGGATGGGTGAACCGACACCATTTCTGAGTATCAACATAAACTTGATATGGTGTTGTTCATCCATCTTTGATCCTTCATTCTTGTTTGTGATAATAGAATAACGATATCCAACTCAAGGATGGGTGAGCGATAAATGACTTTGTAAAGTCAACAGTTACTATGCGTCTCGAACTAGTAACAATACGTAGAAATACATGGTAAAGTGGCAAATCAATACAATAAAACACAATTTAACCCATAGACTAACATGACATGATTTCATACATAACGCAAATGGATATATTTTCAAATGCATAAAATTTTGTAGTCTACAAAGTTCGAAACATACATTGTTTAAACACGACAAATAATGTTTTGGGAATACATATTCGATGGAAAACATTGGCTTTCATATGCTTAACCAACATTTTTTGTGGTGAAGAAAGCTTTCTTTGCTATAATCTTGGTCTTAGTCCAAAATTGTTTTGGAGACCCACGAAGTAGACATCAACTTGACTTCAGTTGAGACTGGACCACACTTGGTTGATCATTACCTTCAAAGTTGTGACTGTAACCTTTGCCTTCTTCTTTTTTGTAACTTTTGGGTGGGATGAAACATTTTTTGAGGCTGTTGTGTCTGACCTTGACTTCTGTTACACCTCCTTGCCCAAGACATGTTTTCTTGTTGTGTCCGGCATTGCCACAAATACCACAAACCACACTCTTACTAGAATGTGACAAGTTCTTGGTTTTGTCACTATTATCATTTTAGTATAAGCCATGGTTCTTTTCTTTCGTGGCCTACCTAATGGTTTATGATGTTTAGGTGGAAGAATGGTTGTAGGCACTTGTGACTTATACCAATGCTCATAACCATTTATTAATTTGGATGTGGTGTTTGTAAGTTTCTTCCCAAATCTTAAGCAAGTAACATGGATGACCCATGATTCAATAGATCCTACTTGCATTCCATTAAACCTCATACATTGGTGGGTAGCAACAGCATATTTACATGGCATACCTGTAAGCTCCCATCTTCTACATGTACAAGCCCTAGCTTCAACATTCACAAAACACTTATCTCCCCATCCACTGACCTCATACTTTTCTCCTTCAACCCGTAAAATGGTGTACTTATAAGCCTCTTTCTTGATTGCATCTAACATGAGTGTTGCCTTTGGTGTTAATGGTCCGGCACACTTGTGAATCACATTCACAACGTTCACTATTCTTTTCATACAGTATTCTCTAATGTATTCCAAAGCAGTAATGATGGGTTGGTGCCTACCTCCCAATAGTTTCCCATTGAACACCTCACACATGTTATTAAGTAACACATCGAATGAGCCCTCATTTATACAACATGTTTGGTTAGGTACACGTAAAAATGTCGTAGAACAAAAGATGTACGGTAGACATAGATTTGGTTAGTACCTGAAAAATGCGACCTTGACCAATGGGTTGGTGGTATCTTACTTAACCAAGCATGGGCAGGTTCGCTAAACCTCTTGAATGCCAGCATGGCTGCCTCAAATTGTTGGACGGTTGTTGTTGCTGCACATCTCCACAAATGTTCCTTGTATGCTTTAGCATTCCATTGCAATTTCATATTATCATGGATGTGCTTCAAACAATATATGTGTTCAGCACTAGGGAATACTTCTGCTAATGCTGGAATGATACCCTACACAAATAAACATCAATTCATTACTAATAAAACTTGCATTTAACAAAAATACAAGTGAATCTAATCAACTAAATGGTAACATCACCTTTTGCCTGTCGCTGATAAAAGTGTAGTTTGAGTTTGGTTGCAAGTCAAGATCATCTCTTAGACATTCAAGAAACCAAATCCATGAGTCTTTGCTTTCGACACGCAAGACGCGTAGGCTAAAGGGTATATTCCATTGTTGTTGTCTATACCGATTCTTTGTAAGAAGTCGGCCAGAAAAGGACCCTCATAAAAGCACCATCTAACCCCAACAACTCTCTTTGACAAGCTTTATATCCTTCCTTCAAAGCACCTAAGCATACATACATTCTCTTGAAAACTCGGTTGGACTTGTTGCATCATTGCGGTTTGTACACTTATCCTAACTGTTGTATTTGGGTTTGTTTTCGCAACTCTTCAACATAGTCTCTTAAAGGGTGTATTCTTGCTTATGATCACCCCTAATCTCATTTTACGCCTTGTTTTTTTGCCTTAATGCCTTTTGCATAGACACCGAACTTCAAACTGTTCTTGGTGATCTTGAACGACCTTGATTGGAATATCTGGATTGACTTGAACTTGGTCAACTATTTGCTTCGAAAGAAACTTGTAGTCACAAGCTTTAATCTCTCTTGATTGCAAACATTTGTGTTCATCCTTGAAAGTTCGAACAATCCATACATCTTTAGCTGTATTTTTGGCTACATACAACAACCATGGGCAATCTGTTGCTTGCTCCTTGCGTGTTCGCAAATATACATCCCTTCCAAGGCCTCTAGTTATCGGACCAGTTTTCCTCTTTGGGGCTTTTCCCAGCCCTGATCCTTCGGTTATTCCACAAACAGGTATTTTTCCAAGACACCTAACCCTAATTCTCTGTTTGTCATTCTTAATGAGTTGCAATTTCCTCCTAGTCTTTATTGAAAGCAGGTAGATCCTATCTTTCACTTCTTTTGCAGTTACAAAACTTTGACCACAGAAAAATATATTTCGTCCTCTGTTTGTGTTGCCTCACTTAACTTTTGTTTCTTGTATGCCCTCAATTTGTTCCTCCTAATAATATACTCATCATCATTCTCAGAACCAGTTGCAAAATCATTATCATCTAACAGATCCAACTCACTTTTCTTAAAAAATCATGTGGTAGTGGTGGTGGTACCTATAGATGATAACTCTGTAGTCTCAGTCACTTTGAACAGTTAACATCAAAATCAGGCTCCTCAAAAGTATTAGCCTCATCGACAACTGTGTTTCCATCACGATTGTTCTCAATATCATCATCATCACTCATATAACTGTTTGTCGCGCTCACATTGTCATCACGTAAAGCTTCATCGATTTCACTTACCTGTACAGATTTACCTTTTTGGATATGCTCCACAGGATTACATATTTCCTCCTCATGATGACCTAACTCTTGATCATTTTGACATACCTCTTCAGGATTATCTATTTGGATATGCTCAACATGTTTATCTATATGCTGGTTGACATCACCTACAACATCTTGATCGACAGACCTCTGAGATGGAAACAAGGGTTCTATTTCGGCATCGACTAGATTGTACCAAAGTATTGACTTCCAAAGGTTGATGTGTAACGACATATATCCTCTACCACGATTTATTAACAATGTTTTCTAAGAACAATTTGTTTGAGCAATATGGAACAATAGCAAGAGCTGCCTTTTTCTTTGTTGCATCCACATCAGCAATAACTGTCCTAATTGACTTTGGTGACATTTGATCAACATCCAATGTTGTCTTACCATTTTCAACCTAAACCTCTGTCATCTTATGGTCATCAACAAGATCTTTCAGTATTTCTAAATTAGCACTCCCACTTAAGCTATACAAACCATCATCTAAATTACTACCAAGCTTAACAAAGTAATAGTAATTTTTTGAACCAAGCTCATAACCCAATTCATACATAAGAACATCTAACTCTTCAACTGACACACTATCAACATCAACCAAATCAACTAAAATTTCCATACCTCCAACGTATATTCTACCAGGCCAGTATTTAAAAACACCGTTGTGAAGAACCCTCATGCAAAACATATTAGATCTACCACCTGAAAACAAGTCAATATATGTTTAAGGCATTCTAAAAACTTAATTGGCAAACAATAAATACCCCAATTACAAATTCCAATGACTATAAAAAAAAAAAAAAAAAATCGTATTTCTTCTTAGCAGTCGTATAGGACGGTATCATCAATGGATAACACGGATGTCTTCTTACTTTCCATAGAGTAAAGTCCATGTTTCGGTTTTATGATTGATAAACGGGGTTTTGTGACATGCAATTAAGGTTTGTGAATTCGATAATTCTTGTAACGAAAGTTAAGGACGAAAAATAATACAAACTATGTGTTTATGGGGCGGGAAGTGGGTTACATTACATGTGGCAATAATTAAGAAATTTTTAATTGAAATATGGAATTGACAAATGTGCCCTTGGACTAAAGACAAATCTAACGCCATTGACTAACGGCAATATGGTGCGATAACGCTTCTTGAGCAAGTTTTATAACACCCTAGGCGGTGACTAATCGTTGTAGTGTAGTAATTAGGGTAAGCCACGGGTATTGATATCGTTCTCTGGGGAATAGGAATGCTAGTGAAGTTACTACGCTAAGGTTGAGGTTGAGGAAGATTATTTTTTTGTATTTTTATATTTTATGAAATTGAAAGTACGAATCTCGGGTATTGGATTTGGGGGTTGGTATTTCTCGATTACTCTACTATTATCTAATTATCTAAACTAAGGTTGTGGGAGTCTATGTCTAATTTATGTGGTATGATGTTTAAAGATGTGTTTACTTAGGTTTTACTACTCCTTAATTATCTCCTATTGATGGTTGAGTTGTCACGTCCTTATTCTTAGTTGCGTTGTGTGTCTAAAGTTGTAGGGTATGCGTTTCTCCCTAACTCTTTGAACTTACCAATGGGTCTCGTCTACAAAACCCACTAGGGATGATAAACTCTTACTCTAAGGCACTATTCGGATGGTTTAGCCTACGACTACTCTGGTAATCATATTCTAAGGTTCACAAAGATGAATCAAGCATTAAGTACACAACGAATGACCTATTGCACTACTAGATCATTAATCAACTAAGATAAGAAACAACCAATCAATATTGAATAATTAAGTTTCATACTTCCAAAGCAAACACACAAATAAATTAGCCGGACATGGAGAACATGCAAGCATACACACAAATAATCAAAGACATAATTGAATTGATGAAGTAAATACTTATCTTGATGTAAAATAGGGTTTAGAACCCTAAAATACTGTACAAGACACCTTAGGTTCGGTTTAGGTTTTCACTCCAAAAGACTCTCTAAAAGCGAAAATTCGGATTCTATATATAAGATTACATATGCGACGGCGTCACTTATGTTTCGTGGCCGTCGTGTCTCCGTCATTAGGGTTTCGTCTTGGCGCGTTAACCTTTGACGGCGTCACCTTATACTGTGACGCCGTCCTCTTGACTTTCGGCGCCGTCGGGTCACATCTAGGCCGTCGAGTTGCGACGGTCTACTCTTTTAAAGCCCGACGCCGTCTCTTGAAAATCTGAGTTTTGTCTTGACCCGTCACAAAATCCTACGGCGTCGCGCAGTTAAGCGATGGCCGTCGCCTTCTATTCGGCGACTTTGAGTGTCTCGATTTTGACTTTGGCCATTTTCTTCGTATATTCTCGCCTTTTCGTCCAAATAAGTGCCATTCCACATTTTGCCTTCAAGAGACCTAAAAGTGAAAAGGCGATATTAAGCAATAACGGATACAAAGTGATCAAATAAGGGCTAAACGACCCTCAAAATGGTACCTTTTAAAACCTTATCAAATATCCCTACACTTGGTATTTGCTTGTCCTCAAGCAAATGTGCTTTAACCAATTAATTTATAAGTTAGGGGTCATGAAGCATTGATTCAAAGCGGTCCACAACACATATAAGCCCATAAAAGTCATAACAAGCACGGAATTACATACTAGCACCTCACATGGGGTGTTTGGATACTCACATCTCTCGGGTGTATATATGAAATATAACAAATAGGAAATGGAAGATAAACACTCATTAACGGTCCTAGTACATAGATTACCATAGGCTTGAGAATAGATCAAACCTCCATCGCTTTGGTGTAAGCACCTAGGAAAGACTATCAAAGAGGTCTTTTAAAGGGTTGTAATGTTAGGCTTACGGTAGGAAATAAAGGGTTTGGTGGGATAGGCTTTTAGTGGTGGCAAGTCAAAATCTCTATGTTACAAGCATCGAAGAATGGCGTTGCTAAGCCAAGACTCGACACTCTAAAACTCTAGGCAGCGAAATAAACAAACATAAATTTAAAGGATAGATGTAGGATGGTAGCCTTTGTATGTTTTTTTTTTTTTTTTTTTTTTTTTTTTTTTCGATTTTTTTTTTTTTTTTTCTTTTTTCCTCTACTCTACCAACATCAAAATGATAGGGATTTATAGGCACATCCCTACACTTGAGTTTTATTACTCTAACACTAATTTGACCCGAATTGAAAAGATCAAAACACTTGGGGTACATTATTATGCAAACAAAGGGAATTTGAATTTAACGTTCCTTTCCGTCATTTCACAAACTTTAACTTTTCCCATGAATTCCAATCGTCCCAAAGCGTATACAAAGGATATGACTCGACTTAGCAACTCATGCAAGCAACGGATAATTGAACTAAGGGTTTTGGGTGATAACAATAATGCACTAAAGTGAGTGCATATAGGGTAGGCTAAAGCGATTTGGGTGTATATTTGGGGTGGGGTGTAAACAATGCTCTTCATTGATATTCAAAAAACCGAAACATCACGAGAACCGCGAAAAGGATAGGCTCGAGGGGTTAACTAGGGGTATCGTGTACTAAAGATGAGTACAACGCAAAGGGTGTGGGGAATTACTCAACCGATGTGGAAGAAGTAATTATATTACGGGTATCAAACAAGGGTTATCCTAATGCCTCTTATCATTTAGTTATTCCTAACTACACAAGTGTAGCCTCACTTGCGATCTCGGAATGCATCACAAAACAAGTTCTAGAATCTAATATACTACGGTTCACACTCTAAGCATTAAAGATGAATGCTTTTAATTCCTACTAATCTAAGGCGATCCTCGCATTTTGGTGGAATTTAGGTGGTAAAGGGTTTTGTGCTAGTCATGCAACTTCCTATCCGTGAGGCGCTTTTGTTAAGACTAATGGCCCACTCCTATATGTCATGAAAAATTTTAAATTTGGTGCCAAAATTACCCTAACCGACATTTTCTCATGGTTTATTACACAATCACAATTGGACAAAGCAAATAGTCAAGGATAAGCATAGTTTCAAAGTTCCGTTTTATTTTCCTCCTACACTTAAAGCGAACATTGTCCCCAATGTTCCCGAAAATATCAAAGTTATGATAATGGAAGGTAATTAAAAGCGAAAAAACTAATACTCCACGATTAGCTCGGTAGGATCGTGTGTAAAGTGGTGGTTAAATCCTTTTCAAGAAGAATTATGCGTGAAAAGCTCCTTCCAATCTTATGTAACTTCTTCTTGACAAACTAAACTGCACACTTGAAGAAAACAAACGAAACCTTCGCGTAAAATCGGCGGTAATAATATATATAAGACTCGATTTAAACTAGGATATAATGCTTGTGGAATGGATGTTCTGAATTTCTAAGAAAATTAAGACACGGAAAATTCCAAAAATTTATAAGTAGCTCGAAAACGAGAAAAAGTAATCGATGTTTTTACTCCTTCGGCGCCGTCGGTTGCAATCTGCCGTCAGTTATCGACAAAAGCGGTGCGATTTTACGGAAAAAATTCGGAAAATTTACATCTTTAGAATCGGAAAAATTTACGCAAAACATCCATTATGACTCGATACAAGCATTTGACTCGAACAAACAAACATATATATCTTTTAGTTAATTGTTATTCTCATGTTTACGTTTCTTTTGAAAGCGTGTGTAATCCTCCTACACTTATCCCTTATGTAAAATACCTTTATATGCAATTAAGGCGAGGTTAAAAACAAAATAAAGCATTTTACAAATTTAAACATGAGAATAAACAATCAATAAAAGATATATGACACACAAATGAAAATGAAAAACAAATAAACATGGGTTGCCTCCCAGAAGCGCTTGTTTTTGTTCGAGTCACGAGCGACTCTACCCTTATTTAACGAGATAAAGGGAAGTTTTCCTACACTTAAGTTTAAGTGCGGGTGATAGTAGCGATACACACCCTTAGGGTGGAAATTTGCTACGTGAGGAGAGGTGATGGGTGATTTATATGCTCAAAGGTGTGCTCCATTCATTATAACCTTACCTAAGTCTATTGGTGTAGCGGGTGAATCAAATCTCTTTCCTAAAAATGGATCATCTTATCAACTTCAAAAGATTCTTAGTTAAGGATCCATCTTGACCTAATAAACCGGTTTAAACCCATAGTGTTTCTTGTTATCAACCATGAATGGGTGATATAAGTGTGTAAGGTCATGGGTTACTCCTATATTAGCTTCCACTCTACATGGCCTAGAATCTACCACCTTTATCAAGCAACTACCGGACTATCTATTTTGATGGGTGGATTGGGGCCTAATTCAATTTCAAGATTCACATCTAAAGGCGGAAAATTGGGTAAGGTTTTGGTTGAGGCTCGGTTCATCAAAATTAGGAACTTCCCTAGGACTAAGAGAGGTCATGACAACAAGCATCTAAACCTACATTCTCTAGTGGCGTTTGGTCCAAGGTTCTATATCAATGGGGTTCCTATAGTCTCTTCTACTTCTTACGGGTAAGTTATAGGCGATCGTGTTCCTCAGTGATGGTAGGGCTTGTGGGCTTGGAGTTTCCACCTCATTCTCCATTATATCTAGATCTCCTAAAAGTTCATCATGTGTTTTAGTATGATCTAACCCAAATACACTCCTAAGTATCTCAAATCCTTCTTTAGCCATTTCAAATTCTTGGTCCGATTCATAATAATCATTCTCAAAATTTGATCACTATGTTCTATTTGCCTAAAGTTCCTCACGTGTGTCATATGCTTTGAAATCTATCCACGCATGCAACTAGGCGGTTCAACTATAACCATCTCACAATCTTGTTGGGTTTAGGTTCCATGTTCTTAAAAACTAGGTCTTTTTATCATGGTGCCTAAGATCATTCAATTGATGGTTTATGCATAGGAGGCTTTTACGAAAAATTCTCCGGATGGTGTCACTAAAAGGAGTTGATCCGACAACGATTGTTGAATAGAAGCCACACAAGTACGAATATATCAAATCCATCCAACCTTACACCCGTCTCCTTTTGGATATCTCTAAGTTCACTCACAAATTCATTAGAACAATTAAAACCAAACCAATCTGCGAAATTCAACTGTTCTCATTTGTTAATGATGCAAATGCAAATTCACTTGCCATAGCGACAAATGAAAAGGGTTTCTGAACACAAACACAAAGAAGGGGATAGACTACAAGGAAGCTAAAAATGAGAAAAATTTACTTGATAGGAATCAAGCAAAGAAACCTAAGCGAGGTGGACTACTAACTAGCTATTCTATTCCCCGACGGCGCCAAAAACTTGATAACGCTACGCAGCGTCGTTCGGGGTCAAAGAAACTTCCTTTTCTTGAGCAAGTTTTATAACACCTAAGCGATGAACCTAATCGTTGTAGTGTAGTAATTAGGGTAAGCCACGGGTATTGATATCGTTCTCTAGGGGAATAGGAATGCTAGTGAGAAGTTACTACGCTAAGGTTGAGGTTGAGGAAGATTATTTTTTGTACTTTTATATTTTATGAAATTGAAAGGTACGAATCTCGGGTATTGGATTTGGGGGGTTGGTATCTCTACCGATTACTCTACTATTATCTAATTATCTAAACTAAAGTGGTGGGAGTCTATGTCTAATTAATGTGTGCTCGTATGATAGTTTAAAGATGTGTTTACTTAGGTTTTACTACTCCTTAATTATCTCCTATTGATGGTTGAGTTGTCACGTCCTTATTCTTAGTTGCGTTGTGTGTCTAAAGTTGTAGGGTATCGTTTCTCCCAACTCTTTGAACTTACCAAAGGGTCTCGTCTACAAAACCCACTAGGGATGATAAACTCTTACTCTAAGGCACTCTTTGGATGGTTTAGCCTACAACTACTCGGTAATCATATTCTAAGGTTCACAAAGATGAATCAAGCATTAAGTACACAACGAATGACCTATCGCATTACTAGATCATTAATCAACTAAGATAAGAAACAACCAATCAATATTCAATAATTAAGTTTCATACTTCCTAAGCAAACACACAAATAAATTAGCGGACATGGAGAACATGCAAGCATACACACAAATAATCAAAGACATAATTGAATTGATGAAGTAAATACTTATCTTGATGTAAAATAGGGTTTAGAACCCTAAAATCTTGTACAAGACACCTTAGGTTCGGTTTTAGGTTTTACTCCAAAAGACTCTCTAAAAGCGAAAAATTCGGATTCTATATATAAGATTACATATCGTGACGGCGTCACCTTATGTTTTCGTGGCGCCGTCGTGTCGCCGTCATTAGGGTTTCGTCTTGGCGCGTTAACCTTGCGACGGCGTCACCTTATGCTGTGACGCCGTCCTCTTGCTTTCGGCGCCGTCGGGTCACATCTAGGCCGTCGAGTTGCGACGGTCTACTCTTTTAAAGCGGCGCCGTCTCTTGAAAATCTGAGTTTTGTCTTGACCGTCACAAAATCCTCCGACGGCGTCGCGATTAAGCGATGGCGCCGTCGCCTTCTATTTCGGCGACTTTGAGTGTCTCGATTTTGACTTTGGCCATTTTCTTCGTATATTCTCGCCTTTTCGTCCAAATAAGTGCCATTCCAGCATTTTGCCTTCAAGAGACCTAAAAGTGAAAAGGAGCGATATTAAGCAATAACGGATACAAAAGTGATCAAATAAGGGCTAAACGACCCTCAAAATGGTACCTTTTAAAACCTTATCAAATATCCCTACACTTGGTATTTGCTTGTCCTCAAGCAAATGTGCTTTTAGCCAATTAATTTATAAGTTAGGGGTCATGAAGCATTGATTCAAAGCAGTCCACAACACATATAAGCCCATAAAAGTCATAACAAGCACGGAAATTACATACTAGCACCTCACATGGGGTGTTTGGATACTCGCATCTCTCGGGTGTATATATGAAATATAACAAATAGGAAATGGAAGATAAACACTCATTAACGGTCCTAGTACATAGATTACCATAGGCTTGAGAATAGATCAAACCTCCATCGCTTTGGCGTAAGCACCTAGGAAAGACTATCAAAGAGGTCTTTTAAAGGGTTGTAATGTTAGGCTTACGGTAGGGAAATAAAGGGTTTGGTGGGATAGGCTATTTAGTGGTGGCAAGTCAAAAATCTCTATGTTACAAGCATACGAAGAATGGCGTTGCTAAGCCAAGACTCGACACTCTAAAACTCTAGGTAATGAAATAAACAAACATAAATTAAAGGATAGATGTAGGATGGTAGGATGGTAGCCTTTTTTTTCTTTTTTTTTTTTTTTTTTTTTTTATACACTTTTACTCTACCATCCTCTACGGTAACATCAAAATGATAGGGATTTATAGGCACATCCCTACACTTGAGTTTTATTACTCTAACACTAATTTGACCCGAATTGAAAAGATCAAAACACTTGGGGTACATTATTATGCAAACAAAGGGAATTTGAATTTAACGTTCCTTTCCGTCATTTCATAAACTTTAACTTTTCCCATGAATCCCAATCGTCCCAAAGCGTATACAAAGGATATGACTCGACTTAGCAACTCATGCAAGCAACGGATAATTGAACTAAGGGTTTTGGGTGATAACAATAATGCACTAAAAGTGAGTGCATATAGGGTAGGCTAAAGGCGATTTGGGTGTATATTTGGGGTGGGGTGTAAACAATGCTCTTCATTGATATTCCGGAAAAACCGAAACATCACGAGAACCGCGAAAAGGATAGGCTCTGAGGGGTTAACTAGGGGTATCGTGTACTAAAGATGAGTACAACGCAAAGGGTGTGGGGAATTACTCAACCGATGTGGAAGAAGTAATTATATTACGGGTATCAAACAAGGGTTATCCTAATGCCTCTTATCATTTAGTTATTCCTAACTACACAAGTGTAGCCTCACTTGCGATCTCGGAATGCATCACAAAACAAGTTCTAGAATCTAATATACTACGGTTCACACTCTAAGCATTAAAGATGAATGCTTTTAATTCCTACTAATCTAAGGCGATCCTCGCATTTTGGGTGGAATTTAGGTGGTAAAGGGTTTTGTGCTAGTCATGCAACTTCCTATCCGTGAGGCGCTTTTGTTAAGACTAATGGCCCACTCCTATATGTCATGAAAAATTTTAAATTTGGTGCCAAAATTACCCTAACCGACATTTTCTCATGGTTTATTACACAATCACAATTGGACAAAGCAAATAGTCAAGGATAAGCATAGTTTCAAAGTTCCGTTTTATTTTCCCTCCTACACTTAAAGCGAACATTGTCCCCAATGTTCCCGAAATATCAAAGTTATGATAATGGAAGGTAATTAAAAGCGAAAAACTAATACTCCACGATTAGCTCGGTAGGATCCGTGTAAAGTGGTGGTTAAATCCTTTTCAAGAAGAATTATTGCGTGAAAAGCTCCTTCCAATCTTATGTAACTTCTTCTTGACAAACTAAACTGCACACTTGAAGAAAACAAGCGAAACCTTCGTAAAATCGGCGGTAATAATATATATAAGACTCGATTTAAACTAGGATATAATGCTTGTGGAATGGATGTTTACGAATTTCTAAGAAAATTAAGACACGGAAAATTCCAAAAATTTATAAGTAGCTCGAGAAAGCGAGAAAAAGTAATCGATGTTTTACTCCTTCACGGCGCCGTCGGTTGCAATCTGACGGTCGGTTATCTGACAAAAGCGGTGCGATTTTACGGAAAAAATTACGGAAAATTTACATCTTTAGAATCTGAAAAATTTACGCAAAACATCCATTATGACTCGATACAAGCATTTGACTCGAACAAACAAACATATATATCTTTTAGTTAATTGTTATTCTCATGTTTACGTTTCTTTTGAAAGCGTGTGTAATCCTCCTACACTTATCCCTTATGTAAAATACCTTTATATGCAATTAAGGCGAGGTTAAAAACAAAATAAAGCATTTTACAAATTTAAACATGAGAATAAACAATCAATAAAAGATATCGACACACAAATGAAAATGAAAAACAAATACACATGGGTTGCCTCCCAAGAAGCGCTTGTTTTGTTGAGTCACGAGCGACTCTACCCTTATTTAACGAGATAAAGGGAAGTTTTCCCTACACTTAAGTTTAAGTGCGGGTGATAGTAGCGATACACACCCTTAGGGTGGAAATTTGCTACGTGAGGAGAGGGTGATGGGTGATTTATATGCTCAAAGGAGTGTGCTCCATTCATTATAACCTTACCTAAGTCTATTGGTGTAGCGGGTGAATCAAATCTCTCTCCTAAAAATGGATCATCTTCTATCAACTTCAAAAGATTCTTAGTTAAGGATCCATCTTGACCTAATAAACCCGGTTTAAACCCATAGTGTTTCTTGTTATCAACCATGAATGGGTGATATAAGTGTGTAAGGTCATGGGTTACTCCTATATTAGCTTCCACTCTACATGGCCTAGAATCTACCACCTTTATCAAGCAACTACCTGGACTATCTATTTTGATGGGTGGATTGGGGCCTAATTCAATTTCAAGATTCACATCTAAAGGCGGAAAATTGGGTAAGGTTTTTGGTTGAGGCTCGGTTCATCAAAATTAGGAACTTCCCTAGGACTAAGAGAGGTCATGACAACAAGCATCTAAACCTACATTCTCTAGTGGCGTTTGGTCCAAAGGTTCTATATCAATGGGGTTCCTATAGTCTCTTCTACTTCCGGGTAAGTTATAGGCGATGTGTGTTCCTCAGTGATGGTAGGGCTTGTGGGCTTGGAGTTTCCATCTCATTCTCCATTATATCTAGATCTCCTAAAAGTTCATCATGTGTTTTAGTATGATCTAACCCAAATACACTCCTAAGTATCTCAAATCCTTCTTTAGCCATTTCAAATTCTTGGTCCGATTGATAATAATCATTCTCAAAAATTTGATCACTATGTTCTATTTTCCTAAAGGATTCCTCACGTGTGTCATATGCTTTGAAATCTATCCCACGCATGCAACTAGGCAGTTCAACTATAACCATCTCACAATCATGTTCGGGTTTAGGTTCCATGTTCTTAAAAACTAGGTCTTTTTTATCATGGTGCCTAAGATCATTCAATTGATGGTTTATGCATAGGAGGCTTTTACGAAAAATTCTCCGGATGGTGTCACTAAAAGGAGTTGATCCGACAGCGATTGTTGAATAGAAGCCACACAAGTACAGAATATATCAAATCCATCCAACCTTACACCCATCTCCTTTTGGATATCTCTAAGTTCACTCACAAATTCATTAGAACAATTAAAACCAAACCAATCTGCGAAATTCAATTGTTCCTCATTTGTTAATGATGCAAATGCAATTTCACTTGCCATAGCGACAAATGAAAAGGGTTTCTGAACACAAACACAAAGAAGGGGATAGACTACAAGGAAGCTAAAAATGAGAAAAAATTTACTTGATAGGAATCAAGCAAAGAAACCTAAGCGAGGTGGACTACTAACTAGCTATTCTATTCCCGGCGGGCGCCAAAAACTTGATAACGCTACGCGTCGTTCGGGGTCAAAGAAACTTCCTTTTCTTGAGCAAGTTTTATAACACCTAGGCGATGAACCTAATCGTTGTAGTGTAGTAATTAGGGTAAGCCACGGGTATTGATATCGTTCTCTAGGGGAATAGGAATGCTAGTGAGAAGTTACTACGCTAAGGTTGAGGTTGAGGAAGATTATTTTTTTTGTACTTTTATATTTTATGAAATTGAAAGGTACGAATCTCGGGTATAGGATTTGGGGGGTTGGTATTTCTACCGATTACTCTACTATTATCTAATTATCTAAACTAAGGTTGTGGGAGTCTATGTCTAATTTATGTGTACTCGTATGATAGTTTAAAGATGTGTTTACTTAGGTTTTACTACTCCTTAATTATCTCCTATTGATGGTTGAGTTGTCACGTCCTTATTCTTAGTTGCGTTGTGTGTCTAAAGTTGTAGGGTATCGTTTCTCCCAACTCTTTGAACTTACCAAAGGGTCTCGTCTACAAAACCCACTAGGGATGATAAACTCTTACTCTAAGGCACTCTTTGGATGGTTTAGCCTACAACTACTCGGTAATCATATTCTAAGGTTCACAAAGATGAATCAAGCATTAAGTACACAACGAATGACCTATTGCATTACTAGATCATTAATCAACTAAGATAAGAAACAACCAATCAATATTCAATAATTAAGTTTCATACTTCCTAAGCAAACACACAAATAAATTAGCGGGACATGGAGAACATGCAAGCATACACACAAATAATCAAAGACATAATTGAATTGATGAAGTAAATACTTATCTTGATGTAAAATAGGGTTTAGAACCTAAAATCTTGTACAAGACACCTTAGGTTCGGTTTTAGGTTTTCACTCCAAAAGACTCTCTAAAAGCGAAAAATTCGGATTCTATATATAAGATTACATATCGACGGCGTCACCTTATGTTTTGTGGCCGTCGTGTCGCCGTCATTAGGGTTTCGTCTTGGCCACGTTAACCTTGCGGCGGCGTCACCTTATGCTGTGTGACGTCCTCTTGACTTCCGGCGCCGTGCGGGTCGCATCTAGGCCGTCGAGTTGCGACGGTCTACTCTTTTAAAGCCGACGCCGTCTCTTGAAAATCTGAGTTTTGTCTTGACCGTCACAAAATCCTCGACGGCGTCATGATTAAGCGATGGCCGTCGCCTTCTATTTCGGCGACTTTGAGTGTCTCGATTTTGACTTTGGCCATTTTCTTCATATATTCGCCTTTTCGTCCAAATAAGTGCCATTCCACATTTTGCCTTCAAGAGACCTAAAAGTGAAAAGGAGCGATATTAAGCAATAACGGATACAAAGTGATCAAATAAGGGCTAAAACGACCCTCAAAATGGTACCTTTTAAAACCTTATCAAGGTGTATATATGAAATATAATCAAATAGGAAATGGAAGATAAACACTCATTAACGGTCATAGTACATAGATTACCATAGGCTTGAGAATAGATCAAATCTCCATCGCTTTGGCTTAAGCACCTAGGAAAGACTATCAAAGAGGTCTTTTAAAGGGTTGTAATGTTAGGCTTACGGTAGAAATAAAGGGTTTGGTGGGATAGGCTTTTAGTGGTGGCAAGTCAAAAATCTCTATGTTACAAGCATACCAAGAATGGCGTTGCTAAGCCAAGACTCGACACTCTAAAACTCTAGGCAGCGAAATAAACAAACATAAATTTAAAGGATAAATGTAGGATGGTAGCCGTTTTTTTTTTTTTTTTTTTTTTTTTTTTTTTACTATCCTCGTGGTAACATCAAAATGATAGGATTTGTAGGCACATCCCTACACTTGAGTTTTTATTACTCTAACACTAATTTGACCCGAATTGAAAAGATCAAAACACTTGGGGTACATTATTATGCAAACAAAGGGAATTTGAATTCAACGTTCATTTCCCGTCATTTCACAAACTTTAACTTTTCCCATGAATCCCAATCGTCCCAAAACTATATACAAGGTATATGACTCGACTTAGCAACTCATGCAAGCAACCAGATAATTGAACTAAGGGTTTTGGGTGATAACAATAATGCACTAAAAGTGAGTGCATATAGGGTAGGCTAAGGCGATTTGGGTGTATATTTGGGGTGGGGTGTAAACAATGCTCTTCATTGATATTCGGAAAAAGCGAAACATCACGAGAACCGCGAAAAGGATAGGCTACGAGGGGTTAACTAGGGGTATCGTGTACTAAAGATGAGTACAACGCAAAGGGTGTGGGGGAATTACTCAACCGATGTGGAAGAAGTAATTATATTACGGGTATCAAACAAGGGTTTATCCTAATGCCTCTTATCATTTAATTATTCCTAACTACACAAGTGTAGCCTCACTTGCGATCTCGAAATGCATCACAAAACAAGTTCTAGAATCTAATATACTACCGGTTCACACTCTAAGCATTAAAGTGTAATCATTATTTCCATTTAGATTGTATAAACGAATGGCTCAAGTTGAATTTACTTGTACCGTGTGAATGAAATTACCTCAAACTTCGTTGAAGGTTACGCCTTGTTCTTCCTTACCTTTAAATTCTACAATTCAGTAAACACACCAATTCAATAATATAACTTTGATACTCTGTAGCCGTATATGTGTATATCAAGGCTCTCTTTGGGGGAAAAAAATACTAACATAGTTTCTCATTGTCTCCTTTTAGTTATTGATATTCTTCTTACATTAAAGCCATGAAAGATGGTTTTGTGTCTATTATGAGTCATTTTGTAGCAGAATAATCTTTGAAGACAAGCTTGGAAACTTGTGTAATTTCTATAACTAAATAATGAGTTTGAGTACAATATAAATAATTTTAAATGATCCAACGTGATTGGCACAATACAAAGAATACTATCACCAAATACCAATCCACTAATAGCCCTCCACAATTGAAGCAGAAGGACGTTGTATGCTCATACTTGTCCGAAAATCATCAAACAAGGCAGATTAAAAACCCTTAGTGAAAATATCAACATACTAATAGCGTGTAGGAACATGCAAAACTGGAACATGTCCTGTAGCAACATGATCCCGAATAAGGTGAATGTCAATCTCGATATGCTTCGTACGTTAATACTGCACAAGATTGAAAGATAGATAAACAAGACTGAAATTATCACAATAAGCAATAGTAGTAGAATGTAGAGGAGAGTGAAGCTCGCGAATAAGATTCTACAACCAGGATGTCATTGACAACACCACGGTACTTTGCCTTGGCACTAGAAAGAGTCAGAGTCTTATGCCTCTTAGATGACAAAGACATAAATGGTTGCCAAGGAAAATACAATAACGAATAGACAATCAAAGAAGATGTCGAGGAAGAATACAACTGAATAATGAGTTTGAGTACAATAATAAATATTACTAAATGATGAAACGTGCACTACTACACAAAAGCTTATATAGAACACCTTAAATAGAGTGGTTTTCTTAAAACATGATCTAACTAAGTGAAAAGAGGGGGAGTTGACAAATAGATCGGTTATTAAGATAAAACCCGTTCTAACTAAGTTTAAATATAAATAGATCGGACTTTATATATCAACTGATCTATTTACACGCCACATTCTCCGAGATAACCTAGCTGTCATCATGACTACTTTTAAATAGATCGGTTTTTTATAAATAACCGGTCTATTTATGGCTTATACAAACGGCTCCCTGTCAGCAGACAGGGTATACAAAGTTTACTTTGGTCTCAATTATCATCAACACAACTCAAAACCCACAATAAATACTCAAAAAAACTCAATAAATGCTAAAAAAACACAATTAATGCTTCAAAAATTCTCATTTTCAAGTGTTTATATTGTTTCAATTTAAAAGGTACTTAATGTTATAACTATTCTTACTATTTATCTCTTTCATTTTATAACATAAAATTAATCTTTGAGTAAATTTGTGTTTATTTGAAGATTTGTTTGTTTATTTTGATGGTTTGTTTATATATAGGCTTCTTTGAAGAATTTTCTATGAGTCACGTTGATACTTAGCTAATATTGACTCGTTGGAGTAAGGTACTTAACTAAACTTCTAAGCTAACCACATATTAACAACATATTTTATGGTAGCATTTAAGCATTTAGTATAGATTCATAGATTCATATCCCTTAGTTTAATACCGTCCAAATTAACCTAATAGAGGTTAGTTTCGGATAGTCCATTGAGGCGCTTTTAAATATTTTATCTCATTTAGGATGTGATTACGTATTATGAGATTGAGCATTATTTGAGAAAATCGACATCATTTCCCTACTCCTATGAGTTTGCGTTTTATCGCATACTTGAGGAGTTAAGGAAATCTTTGCCATTTTCAATAATACTCGACTTATTATCACAATTCACATATGAGACTAAATATTTAAAAGTGGAGTTAAGATTGACTTGGAACTAGTTTTATATGCTACTACATCATGCATGCATCTTATTAAAAATATGAATTTGTATATTTCGGATGGATCATAGGGAATGGATATACGATACGAGCGTTCTAGCCTCGAATACATCAAAGGATTGTGCGAGTTTATTAAAGTTGCTGAGGATCATCGAGCAAAGACAGGAGAAGCTCGTATTTCATGTCCGTGTAAAGACTGTCAAAATTTTGTTTGTCATGATGATATTGAGACTATTAGATACCATTTGTTTCAAAATGGGTTTATTGATAACTACATGTGGTGGGATTGTCATGGTGAAGCACAACGTAATTGTAACAATGTTGTTTCGAAAAGTAATGCCGATAATAACGATGATAGCGGTGATGATATTTGTGGTAGTAGTAATCAAAATATCAATGACATGTTACATGATGCGGAGCATAATACTGAAATCGGTATTGAGAAATTACAACAACTGTTTATCGAATCAGAAAACCATTGTATACGGGGTTGTACGAATTTTACCAAACTTTCAGCCGTGTTGCATTTGTTGACCTTAAAAGCAGAATATGGTGTGAGTGATGTATGTTTCAATAAAATATTAGAGTTGTTAAATAAAATGTTACCTAAACACAATGAGTTGCCCACTTCTACGTATCAAGCCAAAAAATTGATGTGTCTGTTGGGATTGGAAGTCACAAGAATAGATGCGTGTCCAAGAGATTGCATATTGTATAGAAAGTGGTATAAACACTTACACAAATGTCACTGTATGTAAGGTTTCAAGGTATAAAGATACAAATCTAACGAATTTGATGATGACGTGACAAAGAATGGCCCATTGCTAAAGTATTGTGGTATTTACCTATCAAACCAAGACTTAAGCAATTATTTTCAAACCCTAAGAATGCAAAATTGTTGAGGTGGCATGCTGAAGATCACAAAATCGATGGGAAAATGAGACATGTGGCTGATTCTCCTCAATGGAAAAATATCGATAATCGTTATAAAGAATTTGGAGCTGAGATTAGGAATATACTGTTTGGGCTTAGTTCAGATGGAATTAATCCATTTGGAAACATGAGCAGTCGCCGCAGCACTTGGCCGGTTCTTTTATGCATATATAATCTTCCACCTTGGTTATGCATGAAGCGTAAATACATCATGATTTCGTTGTTAATTCGGGTCCAAAATAACACAGAAGCGATATTGATGTGTATTTGGAGCCGTTAATCGATGACATGGAAAAACTTTGGTCTAAAGGTGTCAAAGTGTATGATCGTACAAGAAAGAGTTTGATTATATGCCATGATTTTTTGCACCATAAGTGATTTTCCGGCATACGGTAACTTGTCAGGATATGGAATGAAAGGGGAAAAAGCGTGTCCTGTTTGTGAAAAAGACACCCACTCGCGGTGGTTGACTAACTGTAAGAAAACTGTGTATATGGGACATCGAAGATCACTTCCAGAATTACACCCGTTTCTTAAAAAAAAGAAATTGTTTGATGGTAAAGTAGAGCGTAGAAGGATGGTGGGAGCATTGAATGGACGTGATACACTCTCGTGTTAAGGATATAAAATTGTTTTGGAAAAAGGATAAAGCTCCTCAAATAACAAAAATATTTGGAAGAAAAATCTATATTTTGGAAGTTACCATATTGGAAGCATTTACAAGTTCGACATTGTCTTGATGTAATGCATATTGAGAAAAATGTTTGTGAAAGTTTGATTGGCTTATTGTTAAACATCAAAGGAAAAACAAAAGATGGGGTTAATGTTCGAAAGGACATGGTAGAAATGGGGATTAGAGATGAGCTTGCTCAAAAAGAGATTGGTAATAAAAGAACGTATTTGCCACCCGCTTGTTATACCTTGTCGAAGGATGAAAAAATTAAAATTTGTCAATGCTTGCATGATGTTAAAGTTCCATCTGGTTACTCTGCTAACATTAAGAAGTTGGTGTCAATGAAAGACCTAAAGTTGATTGGTATGAAGTCCCATGATTGCCATGTTTTAACAACACAAATGATTCCAATCGCAATTCGTGGAATATTGCGCGCCAACCCGAGTCCGACACACAATTACAAAGCTACGCTTGTTTTTAACATGATTCATTCGAAAGTTATTGACCTCAAAGTTGGATGAATAGCAGCGTGATATTATTCTTACTCTTTGCCAACTAGAGATGTACTTTCCACCTTCCTTTTTGGCGTCATGGTTCATCTAGTATCT